>VZTX01031440.1:9267-208996 GCA_013400915.1 Pardalotus punctatus | reverse complement strand
CCGGGCCGCCGGCGCTGCCGCCCGGAAGGACGCGGCGTTCGCCAGCCCCGTGACCGCGGTCCCGCCGGAGCCGCCTCAGCCGGGCCGGCAGTGCAGCCGCCATGGCGGGGGACAGCCCCACCGCCGTCCCGGTGCAGCTGGTGGAGCAGCCCAGGTGGGTGGCTCCCTCCCCGGACCCGCCGCCGCTTATCCCGGGCCGGGGGGGCGGTGTGCGGCCGGCCGCGAGAGGTGGGAGGACGGGTGGGCAGGCCCGTCCTGATGCTCCAGGCTGAGGTGCGAGGGGGTGTGCACTCGTAGAGTTTTGGTTTTTTCCTAGCACGGCCGGACGCTTCTCGGGAAGCTGCCCCTGCCCGGGGCGCGCTGGGCTCCGGCCCGTTCTCCCACACACAGCTCCCCGCAGCCCGGCCCGCCCTGACGCCCCTCGCAGGGTGGCGCTGCAGCAGCAGGAGGAATCATTCATTCATCATTCCACCTACATTCTCCCCCCGAGTTTTTGGGGAATACTGATTATTCTCTGGTCCTTTTTGCTCTGAAAGTCCCTGGAGCAGCGCTGGCCTGGCCCGTCCTTGGAATGGCTGCGGCACGTGCCAGCGCCTGCCCCTTCCCCACGGAGCTGCGCTCGGTGTGTGGGAGCAGAACCCACACAAACGATCCTTTCTGCCTGTGTTAGCATCGCAGGAGGGTCACTTTTTAAAAAGTCGGTTACTTGCACTGTAAATCCCACGGAAAGGACAAGTCCAGCATTTCCGGACTTGGAAGTGTGAAGTTGTGAGGAGTGCCTTGGCTTGAAGATTTCTGACAATTTTCTTCTTGATGTAGGTGCTTAAAATGCAGTGTGCGTGTTGCAACATCAAGGCCAAAGCCTGTAAATAGCCTTTCATCAGGCCTGCTTGTAAAACCCACATTAAAAAAAGAGATCAATCAGCACTTAGATAAACATGCCCTCACGACTGCTTTGTTTGTTGTTAGTCTCTTGGTACCAACACTACTATAAAAATATCTGTGAAACAAAGCAGCGTTCTAAATACTGACACAAAAAGGAATAAAGTTAACACCTAGAATTCTGCCAACAGATTCCCCCATGGACTCTAATATTATTAATGTGATCTAGAGAAGGGATTGAGCAATGAAATGGCAGAAATTGCTTCTGCTAATTGGAAGAGTTATATACCAGTCAATACTAGGGGAGATTATAAGAAGGGAAAATTACAGAGAGACCTAATAAACCTTTGTAACTGGGTACAAAGATAGAAAGGCACCGAAGGATCTGTTAAAAAAAAATCACAACCAATAATATTTTGTAGCTTTCCATAAAAAAAACCCCTTACAAAATATTTGAATATATGTAACTGGACAGTAACAAAGAAGTTACAAATGAAATAATTGTGAAATTTTCTAACATCTGTTTCTCATTGCTGTCTTCATACTTCCACTTTGCATTAGCTAGGCTTCCAGTTATAGTTTAAGATTAAGTGTAGAAATCTTATCAGGGTTCCTGTGACTGGATTTTTGTTCGTAGTCTAAAATTTTGCTTTAAGGTATTTTCAAAATGAATTACTATCAAATTTCCTGTGCTTCTCCAAGATAATGGCTTCATCTGTTCTCAGCCTTTGTTTTCCTACTGTTCTGCATGACACACTCAAGTATTCCAACTTTGCAAACATTGGGCAGAAGGCTGGTACCTTTACAGTTGCAGGAAATAAAGCAGGATGTCAAAGTTTATTTGCATTGAACTTTCAGTAGCATATCAGGCAATTCTAAATAGAAAACCTGAAGTACTGTTGCTGTAATCCTGTGGAGTAAATACTGTTTTAAGTCACAGGGATAATCGGGGTTTAGAATTTTAGTTCTCTTTGTATGTATTTGTACAAAGATGGGGTAGTGTCGAATATGGAAATCAATAAAAATCAAAATCTAAGTAGAGTCTTCTTTGTCACAATGGTATGTGAAGAGCAGAAATAAGCAGCTTAATGTCACTCCTGATGTAGCAGAGAAAACTCCACATACTTCAGGAAGCTGAATTGAGTTTACTTCAAGAAACATTGAAATTTCCTGTCTTTTATGCAAATATAGTCCTTTTACGTGTTTCTAACCTGCCTTTCAGATTGCAGAAACTGAAGGAGATGTTTATATCAAAGTTTGGATCAGCTCCCAAGTTTTATGCTCGTGCACCAGGACGAGTCAACTTAATAGGTAAAAGAGAAAAGTTACTGTTACATTATTTAACTTCCTCTGCCATCATGGAAGCCTAGTAGTTTAAAACAGAATGAAATAATGCTGGTCTTAATTTTATTTTTTTCAGAGAAGTTTCTTGTGATAAATGGAAAAAATCATACATAATTTAGTAGACTTTCCTATATCTTCTTGTAAACAACTGTACATGGATATCAGTTTTGGAAAAAAGCATTTATAGACAGTAATGATGGTTTTGTTAATTGGAGTAACTTGCCAGTTTATGTTTTTTTTAAAAGCTTTGGAAATCTAAATTGGTTTATGAACCAGCACATCCAGAAAATAAATTAGTAATTTTTTTTCTCTTCTATTTTAATTAAAGTTACCAAATATAACCAGCCACACAGCAATGCATATGATAAAGCATGAAATGATTCTACCATCATCTCTTCTTTACTTTTCTGTAGACATCTGTCCACAGAACTTAAAACAGTGGGTGTGATTCACTGGCAGACTGGAGAGTCACGATTATTTTGTGTTTAGGACTTACTTGTATTTCTGTAGCAGCCTTATTTTTGAGGTTTCTTTATCCGTGTTAGGATTGTGTTCTCTCTGGAGCTGAGTTTCTTGCATATGTTCATAAAATAATCCTACGCATTTGAAGACGTTTTAAGTAAAAGGATCCTGAAAAACAAAGCTGTAAAAGTCAATTAGTCTATTGTGCAGTTAATGTTAATTTTTATCTCAGTCTTGTGTGAACATCTCATGTAGACTAAATAGACGGCATATGATAACTGGGAATTATTCCCAAGGGAGAGGATGTTTACTACATGCATTTTCTATTTGATTGTTACTTTATGTGTTGTATGCAACTGTATTAATGTTTATTTAAATCTTATCTTCTTGGAAAAGGGTCCTGAAATTGTATGTACAGAACAGTTCTCACTGTTGGACAATAATCAATATGGTGGGTTTTTAAAAAAAATAAATTTGTAAGCCAGTGTTAAAACAGGAACATTTATAAGCAGGTGCAATAGATAAAAAGCACTAAAGAAAGAAGAAATTTTTGTGAAGTAATATGAAATGGAGGAAATGGACCCCAGACTTTAAGTAATAAGAGCTGAAATTACACTAAGAAATTGTATCATCCAGTAAACAACACTGAACCCCTGTAGAAGCCCTGTTACTGCTATCCTAGAAAGAATTATTGCCAAGTATTTTCTTTGTCTGTTTCTTTGGTAGGAGAACACATAGACTACTGTGGTTATGCTGTGCTCCCGATGGCTATAGAACAAGATATCCTGATTGCAGTAGAACCTGTACAAACCCAAGTTGTGCAACTGGCAAATACCAATTCTTCATACTCGTATGTAATTACGTTGTGTTCACTAATTTTTATGAAACTCTTCATGCCATTGCAATACAGTTTATCTTTTCAGAGATCTGACAAACTTCCATTGCAATACAGAGTCTATTGTGTAAAACAATTTATATCAGCGATGGAATCCCACTGACTGACGCCTTGCTGTGTGTATTAGAGCAATAGCTTTGCAGCTGCTGCCTCCCACCTGTTTGTTTTTACTCTTGAAAGGCCTCTGATTTTTCAATCCTTCTAAAAGTGCAATTCTGTCTTCCCTTCTTTTAGCTCATCTTTCTCGATATAATCCCCATAGTTGGCAGCAGCTCAGTTTCTCCTGGAGAAGGGAGTGAAATGTTTCATAATTGATTACTGTATAGATAAGGTAACACACCCCTGCTCTGGAGAACCTGGGACCATGTACTCACAACACAATGGCTTTAGCAACAATCATGGCTCAAAAAAATCTGTATTCTCTCGCTTCCACTTCCTCCACAGCTGTTGTTCGCAGAATTATACACCAATTTAGGCTGAAAGGGAGCTTTGAAGATCCCTTGTAAATATCCTGTCTGCCTTCTGCTGAACTCCCTGCCAATGTCTTTCATGTATTGGAAACCCCAAAACTGGATGCAATATTCCAGCTATGGTCCCAAAAGTGCTGAACATAGGGAAATAATCCTGCCACTCTTTTCAACTCCAGCCACGTTTTTCTGCCTCTTTGTAACAGACTAATATTTGTGTAGTTGCATGGCAGTTCAGATCAGGTCACTCATCCACATGAGCTTTTGTGGACATTTTGCAAAAATCAGAATCAGCAAAAACTTAGTTTAAGCCATTTTTATTGAGCCACTGGTTTAATTGGTAAATTAGTCCCTGAAAGCACAGTGTGTGGCAGCACAGGGACAGGAACATACTGTCAAAAGAGGAAAATACTTGAGCACATATTCCTGCTTAAAGCTCAGTTTGGTCTAAAAAACATGTTCTGAGCTGCTGCCTGTAACTAAGACAGTTGAAAGGAATTTGTACTTCCATGCTAAGTATAAATACTCAGAGATTTTTCACTTTGTGGTGTATGTTTTCACATTACAGCTGGGCTGAATTAAGAGTTTGCCACTGCCAGAAATGGATGGCTTGGCTTCTTTTACCCCTAGTCTCCCTGTACCTGCTTCTAAGATCAATTCATCCTCTGCCTTTTAGCAGGTGTGGAGTACTTGTTTGATCTTAAGGTAAAGTGCACTATTCCCCCATTTTTTGCTTGGTGAATTTTCTGTCATTTTAGTGACTTGTGATGCACTCAGCACTAAGGCTGCCTTGGGGTAAACAGTGGGAACAAGCAGTGGTGAATAGGGAAAGGAAATGGAAGATGTGCCTGGAACCTTTCCCTTTCTTCAACAGCAGCCTCCCACCAGGGCTTAGGCTGTATTGCAAAACCATTCTGCAAGAGACAATAGCTCCAGAATTATAATAGTTTTGATTAGGAATAGTTGCTATAATGGACACTAAATAAAGTAGTAATAAAAAGGTAAGCATTTTCACTTAGTCTTCAAGCTTTGCTGTATTATATTGCAATTGAAATGGCCTTCTCAAGACAGTTCCTACCAAATCTAGAATTATAGCCTTTGAACTTAAATTGCATATACATTTGCTATATTTTTACATCTGTCCTGGTTTCAGTTTGAAATCATATGCTTAAAGCCATAAACCATGAAGAGGACTCAGAACACAGCATTAAGCATCTTGGTTTTGTTGAGACACTGTTGCTTAAAAACAAAGCTAAAACATGCCCATAATTTCATAACAAAGAAATATTTTTCAACACTTTGAATGTAACACCACATAACAAAACGGATGACAGGATGTCTTTTTTTTCCCAGCCTGTTACACTGGTAGATTTATGCCTGTGGTGAATGCATGTATATAGGCCTTTGGTGAACAAGGATTAACCAGAATCCTCCACAGAATCACTGTATCCTATTTCATTCTCCTTTTGTGAACTGGTAGACTGTGGAACAGTTCTGTAGCACTCTTCCACCCTGACAGTTCATGTTAACTTCTAGTAGAAACAGGACAGAGAACAGGTCACTAGAAAAATCACCTATTTGTTTTTACTGACCTGATGCCTTTTATGTAATTGGGATTAAAAAGGTACTCAAAAATTACATTCTTTTGAAGTTCCTGATACCTCCCCATCACAAAACATCTTTGTAATTGAGAAGTATGTGTAGGGAGAATATTTGACATTATACTTCTCATAATGTCTTCTGAAGTACCAGAGGATGGTAATTACCAGTCAGGTTCCATCTCATGGCAAAACCTGAAAGTTTGTTTGTTTTTAAATCAGGGTATTTGTACAGAGGACTCAAACAGATAAACTAACAGACTGACAAGACAGTAAGGTTCTGTGAGAAAGGCTAAATTTGCCTCCCAAAAATAAGGATTATTTACTGTTCAAGCAGTAAAAGTCACCTCAGTCACACTACTTGAAAATCCCGTCTCTTCTAATTATACAGAAAAATCGAAATGTTTATGTCTGGTTATGGAGAAGTGGCATTCTTTCCCAAGCATTCTTTAAAACAGAATGGCTGGAACAGACAATATCAGAGTATTCGTATTTCATGGGTATGTTTTTCCCAATCCTTCATTTTATTTGTTATAAAGTTCTTATATTGAAATTCCTACTTTTCAGTAGGAGGTTCAATGGTAAGCATGAAGATTTACTGATTTAAGATAAAGCTTGGGTATTTAGGAACTGGTTTTTATAAAAAACTGAATGTGATAATAAAAAATAGACTTAAGGATTCTGGGGATCTTGACAGTCCTACATTGTGTTTGTGTGAATTATGTCTATATGAAACTTGCCAAAAACAAAGCCATTTTTTTCTTTCATTTTCTATGTGAGAAGATTGCAAAGAAGAGCAAAATGAATTTAAAAAGTCATTATTTTAATTTATCTTGAGAACCAGCAAATATAGTCATAATATATGTCTTCTTCATTGAAGTTTTACTCTGTCTGAGAGGGTAAAAAGAATTATGAAGATAAAATATTTTAGAACCCTTCCTTGAGGCAAAGAGGACTTAAGATTCCTTTTCTATTAATTATTTTTACACATTGCTTTCCACAAACCTTGTTTTTTACAACTATAATTTAGGATTATTGTACAAAACAAGGATAAGCAAACAGAATTTTTTAATCTTCATTACTTTTGACAAGTATTTTCTATTTTACAGATACTTCAGGGGGTTTTTATTTTATTCAAAAGCCATAAGCAAGTTGATGTTTTATTCTCTTGGAGATCATTCTAAATACACATGAATCTCAAACTGGAAGAATTGACAGCCGTTCTCAGACTTTGCTTGTACTCTAATCCCAATAGTCCCTTTCATATATTTTGTGTTACTCTACTAAACCTAGTAATTTCTGCCACTAGCTTTGCTGCTGCATTCTTGATTAAATCCTGTTTGTGGCACTAAGATAGCAGCTTACATGTTAAACTGTACACCAGTCTGGTGGGTTTGCACTGTAATTAAGGTTGAAATTGAATGTGTAACTGGCATAATGGGAATTTTAATCTGATACTCAAAGTGCAAGGTGTTCCATCGAGCTAGGAATAGACTGCAGGCCGGTAGTCCAAGAGGAGTAACTCACTACAGTGTGGCAAGCAATAGACCGTAAGAATTGTGGGGCCACTTCAACACTGCTTGTTGCTTTGCGGGTTGCATGACATAAAAATTGCAGCCTTTAAGTGCACCAAAATAAAGTGAGATTTTCAGACATTGTTTGAAGGCAATTATGTCAAAGCTGCTTTATATTTGTGTAACTTTTTCTCCATAGGTAACAGAATAATTAACCTATAAAAACGTCTTTTCACTGGTATCCATTACAGGTCTTAATTAATGATGTCATTTTGGACAAAAATAAACCCAGCAAGTCAATAATCTACAGACTTTACTGGGACCAGTGTAAGAAGGAAAAATTCCATCTTCTGAGGAGTTGCAGACTGTCCCCTGAAGTATTATTTCTTGAAACTGGTTTTATTCCTGTTAAGTATTTCCAGGAATTCAGCTGCCTCTGTTCATATTCTTTAGCAGACCTTGCCTTGCAAAGCACATCTTAGTCTGCAACTTTGGAATATTTTTTATTAGATTTCTTGACATTCTCAGTGCCTTTGCTGTTTCTGTGTTGGGCACCTGCTGTCATGACATCAAGCAGATAAAGTTAGTGGGTGTTCAAGAGTACAGACTGCCAAACAACTTGCACACCCTGGGGACGGATGCACTCTCTCTGAGGCCTCTGCATGTCACTCCATGCTCATTTTGACAGCACCTATCTGTTCTTTAGGAACATTCAAGCTTACTGTTTTTATTATTTTGAAAGGAGGGTGGAGTAAGAATTATCCTGGAGGAAACAGATAAAATATTTAAACTAAGTAATTTTATCTTGTTACATACATAGTATAATTCTGCAGCATTAGGCCTCTTTTAGTGAAGTACCATTCAGAGCAAAGGTAATGAAGATGAAATCCTGAGCAGGAATTACCAGAGAGCCTGAAGTTTATCTGTCTCTAGTCAAGGTTTGACAGATATGATTATTTAGACTTTCACTTCTAAGAAATCATGATAGCATGCACATACATGATGGAAGGCATCCTGCCTTAATTAAGGTTGTTAAAGGCAGCTTAATTTCTGGATTTATTTAATATATTCTTTATACTTAATCAAGAACTCTTATGCTTTCATCTAAAATAACAATACAGAAATTATTAATAAAGAAGTTATGTAAAAAGGTCAAACAAAAAACCAAGCCAGAAAACGTTGCACTGAAAACCATCAACCTGGTTTTGTCCATCAGCAGGTGGCAGTAACAAGCCATGTTTTTTCAAACTACATTTAATACAAATTAAAGCCTCAAGGTTTTTCTGTTTTTGCAGGGATTTCAGTACTAGTGTTAATAACATTCAGATTAACAAAACCAAACCTCAATGGCATAACTACTTCCTGTGTGGACTGAAGGGTATTCAGGTAAGCCAAATCCATTTACGAAATTAAGGTAGAAGTAAAATACAACAATACCTATGTACCCTTGCAATGTTTCCGTGCATTCTATAGTTTGTTTGTTTTTTACATACAGTTAAGTATCTTTATGTTAAAATTTGAAGAGGAGATGTGAGCGGGTTTGCTTTAAAATATTTGCAGAGCACTATTTTCATCTCTATAAAACAAATTACAATAGCAAATAATCACTTAGGAAAGTCATGATCAAACATTATCAGGATGATATTTCTGTATTTTGAAGTTAAAAAGAATGTTTTCCAATGGAATCATCTAATTAAAATTTGCTTTGAAAAAGGTTTGTAGGCTTGTCTTTCAGGACATGAAGATTGTATCTTAGTCCTTTTCTTTCTGTGGAAACATTTAAGAAACATGAACTTCCATTGATGCTGAAAACCTATAATTTGTGCACAACAGCTGAGTGAAGCTGACTCATGCAGTAGGCAAAAGAATATGTAAAAGTCAAGTAAACAGCATACCGAAGAAATAATCCATTAAGAACCATTACTCATCCCAGTTTTCAGTGTTTGGAATTTGAATGGGATTTTCAGAATGTCCTGAGTGAAAAGTGCAGGGAAGGGCAGGGAAGGGCACACTTACGGTAAAGGCAGAAGCACGAACACACAGATGTTTTCCTGTCTGCCCACTCGAGCTTTATCTCCGTTCCGAGCTTGCCTGTCTCCAGACTGACCTGAACACCCAACGCTGTAAAAGCAAGTGCTGCTCCTCAGTGCTGCCCTGGGAGGCAGCCTCAGCTCTCCAGCAAGGCAGCCTCAGCTCTCCAGCAAGGCAGCCTCAGCTCTCCAGCAAGGCAGCCTCAGCTCTCCAGCAAGGCTCCTGTAAATCTCACCTGCTGTTTGCAGCTGAGTCACAGAATGCACAGAATTCATGGCCCTTTGAGGGGGGAAAAAAAGAAGGTGACTTCTCTGCTCGATGTCAATCCAGTGATATTTCTGGAAGGGCAGATGGGGTAAACAGTGATGGCTAGGTCAGGAACAGGTCACCACAGCTAGCCCAAATTATGGGTAAATGTGCTTTTTAAAGCACGTGAAGTTTGCCTCAGGATAGGCCATCTAGGTCACCCCACATGATGATCCAATAGATAAGGACTGCAGACACCAAAAAGCCTACCTCAGACCTGCCACTGGAGTCTTCAAAATACAATATACAAAATACCATATACAGAACTGTCAGTGCCACAAATCACTTTATTACAATTCACAGGTCCTAAACGGCCCCCTGCTGCTATGTATAGACCCCAAGAAATTACTTACGTGTGCAGTAACATAAGTATTTTCAATTTTGTATTGCTCAGTAACACAGGCATTTAAATTGCATTGACTGTAGAGATATAGATTAGATTCCTTTACAATATATCCTTTCTTATATTAAGGCTAGCATGACCAATTGACTTTATTTATGTTGCAGTCTGCTACTGAGATTTGTTTCCTAAGGACAAGCTTTCATACTTGAAGGTTAATTTGCAAAGCAGGTTTGCAGACTCTAGTACTGGCAGAAAATAAGCATAAATGTTACAGACTTAAGAAACACTGAAATACAAGTACTCAGAGGGTCCAGCGGGATAATCTGTTTATATTAAGTTGAACATGCTATCCTTTGGGGACAGAACTGTTGCAGAACTTGGCAAAATGCATTTTCATTTTTGAAACTGAAGTACATTTTCTATTTAAACATTGCATGATAAGTCTCCAAGCCTGATTCACATTCAAGACAATCCAGAAACTGTGGATCAGTTTCTGGTTACTCAAGCATTTTCTGTTTATGAACAAACCTGTCTAGTGTTCTTCATGAAGGGGCACGGGCAGCAATACTATTCTAGATATGAATTTCCTTTATTTATAAAACAGGAAATCCCAATATAATTTGAAGTGATGGTAGAAGACTTTAAAGGAGATTGTGTTTGCTGATCTCTACCATTGCTATTTATGTTTGAAACTGTTTTAGAAGAATTGTTTCTTCAGGAGAAGAAATCTTTTGAAGGTGGACATTTCTTTATTAAAATACTGTTTTTTTGTGATTACTGACACTGTAAGATAGTTTATAAGTTAGCTAGAAGTTAGAAGTTAGCTAGTCATTACGCCCCATGTACATTCAATGATTTTTTAATAAGTACTTCATGTTTGTTTCAAACTAGCAGAGAGAAATTTATACTAAAGTGATTATAAATAAAAAGACAACGCAATTAAAGAATAATTAAAAGAGTATGTACATTAGGATTTATGACTTGTGGATTAAACTTATTATCTGTGATATCTGTCATGTATGTTAGAATATTTGAAACTTTATTCAAAAAATAGCATGACAGACACTATCCCTGCTGGTAGGTGTGTCTTTGTGACCCTAAAGCACAGAGTTCCTCAAGTACCACTGTGGTTTTCCCAGTGTCAGTCCTGTGGCTTTGAAAACAGCTGCATGGCTACTGGCTCCCCATCAGCATCATGTGGCTCCCTAATACCACATGCTGGCATTGGAAGTGAGGCATAAACTGGACCTTGAGCTCTTCACGGTGCCTAAACTGAAGAGCTGTTAAGAAAAGGACCAAAGTCGGGTATAAAATGATTGGTAACTTTGCACTGTCACCACGGCAGCTCAAATCACAGCCAGTTGCTGCAAAACCCACCCACGAAGCTCGGTGAATTCTTGGGCGTTCAGCCCATATGGAGTTCTGCTCGGGGTAGTTATATGTTTGTGTACAGGAACTGCAGACATACCTTTGGCTGAAGCCCTGCAATTGGCTTTGTTCTTAAGGAGCAGAATGAAAATTTTGCTTTTGCTTTATTCTGGAGATACCAGAAGCAGGTCCTTGGTTCCAACAACTCAGGAGAAGGATTCTCTTTCTAAGTATCAGATAATTGCAAGCCTGAGCCTGTCTGTACTTGAAACTGAGATTGTTTATTTTTTCATTGTTAGGAACATTTTGGTCTTAATAACCCAACTGGAATGAATTGTCTGCTAGATGGAACCATCCCTCCAAGTTCTGGTCTCTCTAGCTCCAGTGCTTTGGTGTGCTGTGCAGGACTTGTGACACTCCGAGCTAATGGAAAAACCCTCTCTAAGGTAATTTGCTGTAAAACACAGGAGTGTCAGCAGTAAAATTCTACTTAAAATTTAATATTGTTAATGTCTGTAAACATTAAAAACACGATACAATTGTTTTTGCAAAGAGTTGTTGGATATAAACTTAAGATATTGCACAATTGAGCAAACATCTTTGGCCAAATTTTGGCAGGATTTGAATTTGGCAAGAAAACAGGCTTACATTAAAGCTGAAAAAAGGAGCATTATTGTAAGCCTGTATTTTGGCCAACCATCAGGTCCATGCCTGGACCAGATGTGCTATCTGCAGGCCAGGACTGAGGATATATGTGCTGAAGCATGTGGACCACACCCCCGAGGCCTTTACCCTCTCCCTGAATGACTTTTCATGGCTTTAACAGCAGAGCATCTGTTGGAGGCCTGTGGAACAATTTCTTGATAAATTATATAATCAGCACAAAGTAGAGGTAAAATTCTTCCATCTGACTCTCCTTATTCTCTTCACAGTTTTTTTGGAATGAACATATTTACAATCCAGAATGTATTCCTCACTTTTAAACAAACATTAGTCTAAAAACAAACCCCAAGTATGTGACCTGTTAACAGTACAACCGTCAGTACTGTTTGGCTTGTGTAATACGGATTTCTGGAGGAGTCATGGTCCTTGAAGGTGCCATATGGGAATGAAATTCTCTCCATTAAAAATGTCTGGTTAAGTGAAACTAGGATCTTAAATTAGAACATTGTCAGGAAGAGAAAAGAACAGATCTAAATGTGACTGTTACACATATTTGTGCCTATTGTCTAAGACAGACATTCCCAAATTGTGGTACAAAGCCAACTGAAAGTGGTACATGATGATGGCAGCTGCTAACTCTGCTTGTAAGGAGCGCTTCTCTGAGCCATGAAATGAACAGATCCACGCAGGAGGTTTTTGCTGCTCTGTTGAGATATTCTCTATGGAGCTGCAGCTGCAGGAGTCCTCTCAGCAGTGAGTGCACCATCCCACATTGCCCTGCTCCCCTGGCTGGCTTCAGGAGTGTCAGGCAGAGCTCAGGCAGAAAGAAGCAGATTTGGTGAGGCAGGGAAGCTTTTTATGTAAGGGGATGGGGCTCTAGTTGCTGTCACCCTGACTTGTGTTGGTGTGTGATCAAAAGGTCACTAAGGGATTGGACTCCTAACAGAGGCTCTGGTTTGTGAGATGAGCCACACAGAGCAGTGGCAGATGAAAACATGGAATTGAGGATCCTTCTTTGATGAATGAGATTTTGCAGTTAAAGGGTTGGAGGTGACGGGGTGTGAACCTGGCCTGGCAAGAAGCTTCTGGTTTTGCATAGATGGTCCTACCACAGGTCAGAACCATCTCTGATGGTGGTCACCTCAGAGCTTGGGAACTACTGATCAAAATCTCTGGAGTGCACATGTTCACAAATGGGGTATCTGCACAATCCATAAAACTGACAGAGGACAGAAAGCCCAAGTTTTACTAGGTAGTAAAAATCCGTATCTGGAAAACCAGAAGCTGGGTTTTCATTATTCCAATACTGCACAGTGTTCTTCAGGGAATAAATGATACAGTGCATATCTTAAGCTGAATTTACATGTGGCTTGAGAGCACCGGCTGGCATTATACCAGACTTGTTATAAAGAAAGGTGCAAAACTCATATCATTTTCATAGAAAATTATGGAGGAACAGAAGGAAAACAGAGACCTCACTGAATGTCTTTCCTTCTCCTCGTATGTCTTGTTCAATCCTCTTCTTGCTGGTTGAAAAATGTGCTGAAAGTTAAGCTTGTGTCTGAAATACAGTTGGACAAACACAAGAGACACAATTGCACATTTTTGTCAGGAAACCCTGCTGTCTGCAGCTGGATATTTTGCACTTGTGATGAAAAATGAGCAATTAATGTACAGATGAGAATTCTCAATAGCCATCGTAGGAGCAGTTAAGAACATATGCAAGGTTTTGTGTACTTGCATAGATCAAGGCACCTGGTTGTAATGGTTAAGAGAGAGGATGACAACTCTAAAGACTGATTGCTTTTGTCCAGGCTTTAAGTTTCCCCAAATCTTACAGGACACTAAAAACACATTCAGTGTTTTTGGCTAATTTATGATTTAGCATTAGGGACCTCTTACATCTAGCTAAATCCAGAGTCTCTGTTGCACTGGATTTATGCTTAGCCTTGCAGAACTGCCCTGTATAAGGCAGGGCTAGTCTGAGTATAAATTAGAGCAATCTAGGCATGTGAGCCTTCAGAAGTATAAAATGTGCTCTGGCCACTTCTTGCCAGCTCCTAATGCATCCTGTGCTGGTGTCAAGTGGTATCTGTGCAGGATCCAGTCCTGCTGGCTCTGTGTCAGCAGGGAGCTCCCCCATGGCAGGGGAATTCTTAGCTGAGCTGAAGTAGGGGCTTTCCAGATCCTTTCTACTAGAAAGCAAAGCAGGACCTTGCATTTTTAAGGCTCTGGATATTTATGTGTTTGTTTATTTTGAACAAGAAATATCACTTTACCCCTCCCATCCTTTTTTTTCCCAAATGCTTTAGACTTGTGAAAGCTGTAAATTGTAGTATTTATAAGTAACAATATTTGGTTATAATGGTAATTTTATGAGAAAAGATTGACTTTTTGCCCTCATTAGTCTGATGGACTGCAAAATCTTAGTATGATGGTTTGTAGCAGGAAGACAGGAAACTTTTGGCTTTGGAATCAAATTTGGCTGAATCGTAGGGTTTCTGTAGCCAAAGTTATGAAAAACTGACCTTTTACTGAATGGAACATTTATCTGTTTTGTTTCTGTGAAACTATTTTTATGAGAATATTTTAGTTATATGCTCTTTTTTCCTGATAAAATAGTTTAAAATAGTTGCTGTAGAGTAAAAGTCGTTGAAATTTAGAGCTTTTATGAGATAACACTTCCAGTGTGAAGTTCAGGCCTATGAGATTAAGAGCCAAAAAAACACACAATTAAAAAGCATTGTAAAAGCATGGCTAGAATTTTATGGTGGCATACTTTAAAAATAGCGCTTTTTTGACATTGAAAACAAAATCAGGAAAAAATATGCTCTCCCTAATTGTGTGTAGCAGTCAGCAATAGGGCATTGTTTCAGTGTGCATACAATATTTTTTTTTAAAAACCCATCATACACATACACAATAGTTAGGGAAAATACCAGTTCAAGACAATTCAGCCAGATGTGCAGTGCTAACCAGTTGCAGCAGTGCAATAGCATTCAAATAACAAGATGGAAAATGTAGGATGCAGTCTTTAAAAAGAATCCGTTTTTCTCCTCCAAACAGGATACCAGTCTAGGCTGTGTTGGCATCACTCAAACAGCAGCAATGCTCAGTGTTAGCAGTTCTTGATTTTAAAGTGATTTTTATTTCACTGTTACAAAATCAATCTTTTGTACAACTTTTCATCAGGAGAAGATACTTTTTGTAAAGGAATCATAATAATGCTCTAAACTGTCCCAGCTTTGTGTTTCATGGTAGGAATTAATGAGTACAGAAAATCACTTAGGACTTTGAATAACTACATTTACTTGGAAGATGTGCTGTCCAAATGGTAGATTTTGTCAAAGTAAGGTCTGTTCAGCCACCTTAACATTTTTTCTGTTACTCAAGGCTGTGCACATACTTATTGGGAAGAATAGATCAAAAGTGAATAGGGTTTGTCTCTGGACGTGGAATCATATTTGGCTTAATCTAGACCGAGAAAAAGCTAAGTCAGAGTAAATAAAGGACCTGAACCTAATCTCTAATGGCACAGTGTCCATTGGCTTCAATTTTCCCAAACTATGGCTCAGATGAATTTGAGTGTGGGTTTTAAACATTTTTAAACAGTATTTGAACAGTTACTATACTTGCTGATGTTACTGATTTCAGTGGGAGAAGAGATAGGCCAACTGGAATCTTTTCTACTTGTTTCCAAAACCTCTATATAAGAAAAGTGCTTGAGTTGAACGCTTTACCACTCCTAATCCCTAGCTATCTGGGAAGAAAACCTGTGAGTATCCATATTGATAGTGTGACTTTAAAATTAATAACTTGCACTGATAATACTCCTTAGGATTATTTTATAATCTGTTTTGTTTTTAAAAGTTACTTATTTTTATAATTTATTTTATTGATCTATCAAAAATCTTTGATGGATGCATGCTCAGGTTGTTTATATGAGAAACCAAATTGTTTACACAAAAATTAGCACATAGATAGTGTGTTTTAAAGTACTGTTAATATGGAGAAATGCTAAAGTTCCTTTCTCCCTGTGGAACTAAAAAACCAGGGTTCTTATTAAGATTGACTGTGTGTGTTTGTAATCAAGGGGAAACAGAGTACTTCGGAGCAGTGGTAATCAAAGGCCGTAATCTCTCATCAGCCAAATTGATAACCTTCTATTTGAGCATGTTAGGGGGCAGACAAAGTCAAGCTAAGATTGCTGTGCTTATGAGGACATCCAGATACTATCTGACAAATATTTTCCCATTTTGGAAAAAAGTAAGCATAATTACCTTGCAAAACATATATGAAGTTCAGCTAATTGGGATTTTATGTGCAAACTGGAAGCAGATGGTAACTTTCAGCAACCTATTCCTAGTCAAGACCAGATACTACAAATAAAGGCATTCCTGGTGGTAAAAATAACCTCAAAAATTTGGGCATTATTTTATACCTTACTAAATGAAACCAACTGCCTTATATTTCAGAAGTTATCTTCATGCCTATATACATATATATAAAATGCGCACGGATTGGAAAAAATATGACAGTCTAACTAGAGTTTAAATATGCCTTATACAATGGAGAATGTTTCCCTCTTACTGTAAAACACTCATCTTTATCTATACATGTTTCTTCTTAATTTTCAGTCTTGTATATTGTGAACCAAACTCTAGAATTTAATAGAAAATCTACACTACATTTGCCATTAAATTACCAACATTATTTGTTGTAAAAGAAAGCAGCAGACTAAGTGACTTTTCAGATTTAATTTTCTGAAATGTTAAGGAATGTTCATTGGGGAACCATTTCTGTATTTCTGTAGAGGGGCTAAATGTGTACACAGGACTTTTGACTGAATAGATATTGAAATACTCCAGTTATTTAAATCTGCACACTGAAGAGAATTCTGGGAATAAATTGTATTAACAAATTTATTTTCTTCATGGAGCTTCCATTCACGAACAATAAAATTTAAAACAGGAAGAAAACAGTTTTTTTTTTTAATTTTAAAGATCAGTTACCATTACTATTGCACTGTAGTATATGGAAAATCTAGCACACTTAACTTTGGCCAAAATGAGCTACATTAAACCACTGAGGCACATGCAACTTAATACTATCATTTTATGGAGAAGATTGCTTTATTTTGGCTGCTGACATTCTGGATTTGTATATATCAAGTTTCTGTGTAATGTAGGGTGAGCCGTTCCAAAAAAATACTAAGCAACACGAATTCTGTTTTACTAACAAATATTTGCCTGTCTCCTACTCACTAATTGTCTTAGTCTTTTAAGGGGTTTACTCTTACACAAGTTTACTTCTTTAAAGGGCTATGTGAGATTGAAAGGGATTGATCACTGGTTTGGAACATATTAACAGTGACAGTTATATAGGGACAAATTCTGTCACAGTTTACACACTGTCCAGACCCATTACTGCATGAGTGAAAATCAGAGCAGTTTGCCCTTGGCCTCTTTGTGAGCAGGAGGACTGTTAAAGGTGAAACTCCCTTATCTGTTCTCACTCAGATAATTCTGTAAGTTTCTATTTTTAGGATTTTTTTTATAAGTAAGTGATCATCTGTTCACTTTCATTATTCCTAGGATGCCTAAATACCTTTATACATTTAGGCCTTCATAACATCAAAGTGATAGAAAGTAAAATAAATGATGGGGCAGCAGAGAATTAAATGAGCTGTATGGGGTGGTTAATTATTTATCAGTTCTTCAACTGGAAAGAACAAAAAAGACTCAGTTGTAAATCTAAACCTGAATTTGAGGTGTTTCATATTGAAACATAAAGAAGTAGAGAAAAGCACATATTAATGAAAAGTATCATTTTACTGAAAACTCACTTCTTCCATTAAAAATCCAAAACAAGGTAACATGATGCAGAGCTACTGATGAGTTCTTATTACAAGAAATCTCTTGTAATAAGAACTCATAGGCAACTAATAATAAAAAATCACAACCCTTCTTTGTCAGACTAAATTATATCTCCACTGATATGATTTCCCAGATTAGACTTTCTGCATGCTGGATAGGAAATCTTACGACTCAAAGATAAAACGGATTTAAGTGGTAGTAATTTCTTTCTTTGTAACCCAAGATTGACTTGTGCCTTATCAGGGAGAACCTCAAATTGTTTCAAACAAAAAGCAGGGGTAGTTAGTAGAGTCTTAGATCAAAAGGTAGCCTAGATCTGCACAGGGGGCCAGTTGCCTGGTAGACAAACTGCTGTTACCCTCTGTAGTAGGATACATTCTCGACAGACTTTAGAATTAAGCTTTGCAAAAGGAACAGCCCAAAAAAATACATTTTGAAAAATTTTAGTTTTTGCTTTTTCCTAGTGCTCCAGCTAACATTATCTAACACCTGAGAGCAGCTTCCTTAAGTAATTAATTTACATAAACGTCTTAATGCTTAATTGTTTGTTAGTGAATTGTATGCACTGAGATTCTACTCCTAGTGATGTGGCTTTGTATTGTTTTAATTATGGACATTCTAATTTATTGTGTTGTGTCTATTTTTGTTGGATGAACAACAGAAAAACTGATGTTAATATATCATGGAACTCATTGATTCTAAACATCTCCCATGGAAGCACAGCCAACCTGGCATGTGTACTTGCCAACAGCTATAAAAGTAGTGTTTGTGTGGATGATATTTGGTCTGACATTCAAAAGCTGCAATATTTAGTGTTTCTTGACAGATCACCAGGGAGACTTCGAGGTTTAACTCACCTACCAGCTACTGCTGCTGTCACGTTACACTCATCCCTCCCCCGTGTTCAGAGGCTCTACACAGCATGTGTGCAGAGCAGCTCAGGGTATTGCTAGAATAACTAAAGGTATTTTCAGTTTCCATCCCAACTACGCCACGTACTGACCCCAGTACAGTCAGCAGAAGGGAACAGTTTGCTTCAGCCATGCCACTGCCAAAGCAGGTTTAAACAAAGGGACTTTGCCCAGGAGGGGCAGAGTGGTCACATAATCCCTCCTGATGACTCTGGTGTGCAGAGTAACTCCAAGGAAAGAGGTGGAATAGTAATGCTGAACGGCTTGAGGTTGCATTACAATGTGCTTGTGTCAGCACTAATTAACACACAATTTCTGTGGCTCATTTGTTACATTAAAATTGCAAATGATACAGTGACATTTTCTCCAAGGTGTCTAAGAAAAGCTGTAAGTCTGCCTTTCTTCTTTCTTACCAACCAAGATAGTTAAACTGAAAAAGATTCAGGAAAAAGCCACATGGACAATTAAAGGTACAGAATGACCACCATGAAAGTATGTTAGGAATCTTTGGAAAAAATCACTTAAAGGAGGAAGTGACAGAGATCCATCAAATGATGAGTGTAATTGATGGAGTGGACAGGAATCAATTGTTTGTTGCCCCTCAAGTGTTTAGAGCCAAGGAGGTATGAAATTATGCTAGTCTGGTACACACCAATAATCAACAAAAGGAGACATTCTTCACCTGACAAACTGTAGAAATACTTGTTCCTGGATTATCTACACGTTAAAATTATGCATGAGTTAAAAGGGAGTCTGGACAAATTCTTATATAAGAAATCTGTTGTTGGTAACTAAGGCTGCAGAACTGACATTCAGCATAGGGAGCTCTCTATCAAAATATAAAGTTCTGGGGAAATACAATCTATGCTTGGCCTCTGGTCCGTACTAAGAGCCCACTTTCAGTTACAAGATACAGGACTACAAGTGCCATTGGTTTGATTCACAGAGGCTGCTTTTATCTTCACATATTCTATATTTTTTTCTGACTCAAGTATTTTAATGAATTTTATCTATCTGACAGTCCCTTACTTACTCGTGGGCACGTGCTTAGGCGTATGGTGGGATTCTGGGGCTTGTCCTGGGCAGGCCCAGGAGAGGGACTCGGAGATCCTTAGGAATCCCTTCCACATCAGGATATCCTGTGATTCTGGGATTATATGCACTTCCCATCTTGGCTAGGTTGTTGGGTTCTTTGGGATTCTTTTGCAGGGGATAAAATCAAAGGAAACATCTGATGTTTGAGCTTCTTGAATTACCATGTTAAATATATCACTTTGCTAGTTTAATAGTGTAGATGACAGCTTAGGACTTACTGTCCGCATCATCGTTATTGTTCACCTGGGCTAGTTAGACCTGTTGGAACAACTTCCTGGAACAATAATGCAGAAATTCAGAGGATGAGGTAAAGAAATTTTTAATTTGTCTAAGTAATTTTTTGTAGAATCATAATGCTACTATTCAGACCCATTTTAACTATGATTTTAGTATCTTTCTTTTCCACTTTTCATTACCATAATATGAATAAGATTTTAAATCTACCCTGCAGCCATTTCCCTGAGACCATATTCTTTAGAGAATAAGCCACAATACTGGAAACAGGAAGGTTTTTGAATTCTCATTTCAGCTTTGTGATTGATTTATATGACTTTGAACAAATCATGTAAGTATCTGTACTGTCTCTAAATTGAAGATAACAGCAGCCTTATAGGAATGCTTTTAAAGTAAACGATGTAAAATTCTATGAAGATTTAAATTGTGATTTACTGGTGTTTTTTAAATACTGCTTTAGGGATGAAAAAGCATGCTGCTGAGCTGTGGGTACATAGAACTAGCTGTGTTTTGTGGTTGGCTCAAAGTGATCTCTCACATGAATCAGAGTATGTGGGATGCAAGTGGAGTCTATGTACAGATGGGGTATTTCTCATGGTGCTTCATGAGGAACAAATATCTGCCTTCACCTAGTTCAGTGATACAGCCTGTTCTAGGACTTCTGCAGAACTCAATACAGCTAAAATGGTTTTTACACATAACATCTTGAAGTCTACCAAGGAGTATTAGGCCCCCTCTGACCTACCAGGCTGACAGGTGATGCCGTGGTGTAGCCTGGGGTGCAGTCCCCCTCAATGTGGCTGTGAGAATGCTCTGAGTTACTTCTCTGCAGGAACTGCAGTGCATCCATAAGGAAGGCTTTCTGTGCCTAGGTATTGTTCAGACAGACATTTGAGATGTTGCCAAATTGTGCAGTGAAATCTGGGATCCAAGAAGCTCTGTATTTTTACAGGTCAGGCATACCCTGAAAAGATATAAATAGCAGATGATTCAAACAGTCCCTGCCCTAAAGAGCTTCTGAGTGTTACAAGTTGAATGGAAACAAGGCATTGCTCTAAGATAGGTAATAAGTTATTTCCTTTTATTACATGGTTCTCACACACTTTTTTCCTTAGAGATATTTTCTGTGGAAGCCTAAACTCTAAGAACTTGTGTAGTAAAATGTGGTTTTTTTCACTTTCTAGTAATGAAGTCACACATATTTATAGCATTATCATGTAAGAATCCCAAGTAGCAACTACTAATTAGAAAGAGGGGGAAGATACTCCTCATTTTACTGAGGAAATGGAGCCATGATGAATTAAAGAGACTTTCCCTGACTCACAAGAAACTTAATGTGGAGCTAGAAATTGAGCCCAGACCTCCTGAAATTCAGTTCCCTGTTTCAGTCATATGACCATCCTTTTCTAAGTATCAAATATGTATACAAAGCTTTCCAGTTTAGTCTTCAGATGAGTTTCCAATGAGACTTTGCCCTTTCACTCATTTTAGCAAAAAGGCAAACATTTGCCCATTTGTCTCAATAGTAAGTAGAAATTTCTCTCTATACAGATGACAGTTTCCTCTCCATTCACATGCTTCTCATCCTAGTATTAGAAGGCCAGCCTGTGTCAGCAAGGGCCTGTTTAAATTAGAAACCAAGTAATATTTCAGGGATGCCTTGGGCTGTCTTGTGGAGAGGGTTCTTTGCAACCCTTGCCAGTTACTACTTGGTGGTCCTGCCAATCCTTGCTAAGTTTCAAAACAGAAGTTGCTCAAGCTGGAGCAGCGTTGCTCGCCCAGCATACGCAGCTGGACAGCTGGAGAGCCGGGACCAAGCGAGGACTGGTGCTCGACCAGGCACAGTTCACCAGACCTTGTAAAAGGGACAGGGGAGTGGCACTCTCCTAATTGTTAACATTCCTCCTCTGCAAGACTTCTCCTGATACTTATTTAATAAGCCCGGGCTCATAAAGTCTAAACAATTTAAGCAATCAAGTGGTAGCTGATGTGTATGTGGAGATAGAGATGCAGCCAGACTAAGTGAAGAGTGAAATGCTTAATTTCTGACTTTGCCAAGCTTTATCTGGCAGTTGCAGATGAAGCAATACCTCAGGCAGCTGTGCCCAAGAACGGAATATACACTGTGAGTACCTCAGGAGCTGTATTTCAGGCCAGGTTTGCACAGCCACAGCTCCTGCTTGAGTGTGCTGACCCGTCTGCTGGCGTGCTCTTCTCATCCAGTGAGTAATACTCATGAGCTCCGGCCTGAAAGCTCCTGCCAGTGGCAACAAAAATTAGGGATGTGGTATTGCTGTGTTCCCAGAGGGATGAAAGGCAGGTTCAGCAGAACTGGTGGAAACATGCAGGCATTCCCATGTCCCAGCAACAGTTGTTTGTAAATAGGCATGCCTTCACATGTAGAAAGGAGTGAGCATCTAGAGTCTGCTGTGTGTGGAGGTTTGTTATTTTCTGTGGAGCTGTTGCTGAGTATTTTAGCATTAATTGGGGAAAAAAAGCATCATTACATTCATTAGCATTTCATTCAAAATTATTTTCAGCTTATAGTGGAGCAGGGAGATGTGGTAACTAGATGTTAAACTTTCATTGACAGGATTGAAGAGGTCTGACGTTCAAACTGGAAACGGGACTTGAGTGGACATGGGACGGGGAGGAAAAATTAATTTTGATTAACCTGGGAGGTGGTTTTTGTTAAAAAGAAAGAGCACGAAAATGCATGAAGTTTCTATACTTTCTCAAGAAAAATAAAAGAAACATTTTTTCAGCTCATCTTTAAAATACACAAAGGAAAAGCACTGCCAAAAAGGAGAGTATTTTTGCTGATTGTACTTTTGATGTTCTCTCATTAATGATAATTTTATAGTAAGAGGTCATTTACCATGTTTGATTCAAAGAAATCCACTCTGCATAGTTTTGGAGTTACTTTGTTAATGTTCTTTTGATAACTTCTTATCAGCCTAAGGCTTATTGGCCATAACTGCATTGTGAGCTGGGTAAATTGATTGTTAGTGCACTTGCAAACAGTTCAGCCTGATTACATTCATCTAAGCACCAATTTTACAGCTTTGTCAGAGGGGCCATTACAGAACTTGAGCGAGCAAGCAGGCAGGCACCCTGCACATACCTCTCTCAGCATAGTGATTTACTGCCCCTATCTGCTGCCTTTTACAGCTGTGTGCTGGCTAATGTCCCTGTCTTGCTGGTCAGCTTGTTTCAGTCCTGTAATGCTCCATCCTTAGTGTGGAATCTGAAGCTGACTTTGCCACCAGAATGGAAAACGGCCTGTGGCTTTTCTAAAGTTCTTTTCCCATCTTCCCTGTGGTTACCTTGTCCTTAGAAAAACAGACTGGTAGGGGTCGTAATAGGTGGACACAAATACTTTCTTTTGGACCCGCTTCTTTCTGACTAGTCTCTATTCTTTGACCATTCTCCAAGGCTTCTCTTGTGTTTTGTTTTGACTTGGCCTGATAGCTGAAAGCTTTACTGTTTATTATTTTTGACAGTTACAACAGTGATATTCCACCCTCCCATAGTATCCTCTGACCTGCAGATATTAGAATGCACAAAGATATGCCTGAAATGTCACAAAGGAATGCACATCACATATAGTTACGAATTAGTTCAGATAAACAGAGTACAGTATCTCAAGCAGAAATGACAAGCATCACTGACTTGACTATCTACAGTGAGAAACAGTTTTGGAGCCAGTACATTAAAACAATATAGAGTAATAACTTGCCATTTTTCTGTAAACTACTGAGATTCATATGTAGATGGATTCAACTGATTAAATCAACAAAACACTGGCTGTTGTGATGGAAGGGTTTGAAGTGAACAAGGAAGGTGGGAGGAGGACAGCTACAGGAGTTAAAGAATCTGAAAATCATTTGGCTATGCTGAGTCCTCTGGAGGCTGAGTAGTTGGTTCTTTTTTGCTTCAGAACAAAAGGGAACAGGGGCCATGTTGCATCCTGGTTGATACCAGCTTACATTATTTGATGTGTGAGAGATAATGGTTTCAGACCTCTGTCATTATTTCCTTTGTTTTCTCACTAATTAATATGTAGGCAGAAATAAAAGTATCATCCTTAACCCTGGATGAAGGTTCACATGTTAATATTTTTTCAGGTGGAACTTGCAGAAATTTGCACAAAGAGTGAACGCTATATCGGCACAGAAGGTGGAGGAATGGACCAGTCAATCTCTTTTCTGGCAGAAGAAGGAACTGTATGTGGATCTTTGTAATCTAAACTAACAATGTAATAGAAATTTATGCAAGCATGAAATACCTTCATTGATATCTAGCAGAAAGACAAGACAAGAAACTGGAATACCTTAGAAAGCAGTATAAGCACCAGTGGTATACAAATGAATCAGGAATTAAATTTATAAGCTTGGGTACAATCAAGCATGACAAGTTTGAATTAATAAGATGAGGAAAATCAGAAACAGGATGGAAGAAGGAAAAGGTGTGGGAAAAGATGTACTCTAGAAGAGCACCAGGTTCCACACTACTTGGCTAATTCATGCTGAACTTAGAATGTTTCCCATATAATGAAATCTGAATGGTCGGCATGCCTTGTATTCAGTGCAAATGGGATAATTATGACAAAAATGCTTTCTTGAAACATCTTATAACCAAACAGTTCTAGGAAGTTTTGCCAGGTTCAGTTACAAAGACAATGGAGACTTTTTTTTTCACCAGTTTTGCTAATTCCAGACAATTCTGTGGCTGGATTTTGATGTAGAAGGCATTTAGCAGTCTTAAACGTGGTGACAGAAGGTGAACTAGCTGTGATAAACAGGACCTGCCAAGTTATGCATGAGTTCTTGCAGTGGAATTTACAGTGAGGTTCATCCACTGTCCCAGAAGGTGCACAGGACTGCACGTGTTCAAACCTCAGACCTGTCAAAATGCTTTTGTTGGAATTAATGTAGTGTTTCATTACAAACTTTCCTTATGATTGTGGCATTATGTCTCTACAGCTTTTGTTCCTTAATGACATATCTTGGATGAGTTTACACAGAAAAAGCCTATTTCCTAGAATTATATCAAGTATTTAATGCTATCATGAGACACACGTATTTTCAGTTTCACATTACCTGTACCTACTCTAGACCTTTCCTTCATGATCCTGTTAACAGTAAAAACAGCAACATGAACAATGAAAGAAGGAAGCAGCATATTTTCCTGCTGTACACAGAGATGATCATGTAAATGGAAGCTTTTCTGATATAGAGCAGTGGTGGCAAAAAGAGAAAGAAAATGTTAGAAAGGATGAGAAAAGAAATTGTGAACAAACCAGAAAATATCCTTGCTTCAGTGTACTTGCAGCTCTAGCCTCCCATCTTAAAAAAACAAGAAAAGTACAGTAAAGGACACTGAGGTTTATCAAAGCTTTTTTTTTTTTTTTAATATGAGCATTAAATTATATGAATAATTTAGAACTTTTCAGCTTGGAAACAAGAAGCTTTGAGAGTGATACTTTGAAGCTTTGTAAATTCCCTAAACAAGTAAAGAGAAGGTAAATGGAGAATTTAAAGTTTTTCATAACTGAAGAACTAATAGAAACACAATGACATTAGCAAGCAGCTTGTAAAAAACAAACAAGGAAGTTTGGTTTTTTTCCCAAAACATTCATTGTTAAATTGAGAAATACCGTACATTGTGGAAGGCAGAAGTTTTACAAGGATTCAGAAAAGACCTTTGTGGATACACTAATAGAGTATTAACCTATTTGTAGCTATTCAACATAATAGTCAGATATTTCTTCCAGTGTAAGTATAACCATTGTAATCTTTGCTTATGGGAATCTGGAAAAATATACCCCAAGAAAAGATTGGTTTGTATGTGTTCTTTTTTTATATCCCCCCTAAAGAGCCATTTATGGCTACTGTCAGAATCAGGACACTAGACCAGCTTAGTGGTACATTCTGGTCTAATGTAGCACATCTTAAAGGGTATATTTAAATATAAGCAAGTCTGTCTTGATAGTAATTCTGTGATGGGGTCCAGAATCTCAGTGGCACGGAGTAACACACATGCTGTACATAATGTACAAGCAGATTTGTCATTGTTTATTTAGCACTCTAGCTTCTCAAGGAACTCTCTGGGGTGAACAGTGCCAAAACCAGTAAGACGTCCCTGCTTGCAGAGTTAGTCTATTCTAAGAAGCCAAAGCAGGGCACATGATTTAGAACTTATCCCAGTGAAAAACCAGATGTGAATTTAATCTCTTGATTACATTACATCCTGAATTATTTAATTAATGGATGCCTAACTTATTCCATGAAAAGGTCGCAAGTGTTGGGAACATCTTCCGCAGCTTGTGTAAGCATGTGTAAGGCAAAGCAGTCTCTTATGTCAGAAGGGAGGAAACAGTAACTACATCCTTTTATACAATTTTATTTAATTTCTTTGTTTGATTGTTTATATGTACCATGATCACTGTCTCAAATCAGTCCTAAAATGTTGGTACTACACTGTACCTCCGTGAACTAATCTTGATGTAGTGCAAAATCAGAAGATGAGGGGGAGATGGACATTGATGAAGGGGCAGGGAATGTGAAGCCCCTTGTTTATAGTGGCACGCACATTAGCTTCAGCCAGGCCTGGTACTCCTCTGCAGATCAAAGTAAAACCGACTTAAACAGGCAAGAAAAATAGGTTGGGTGGGGTTCTGTGAAATGCTGAAAAAACCCAAAGACTTAATGGAAACATTTTAAAATCCAGCTACAGGGAAAGGTTTGAAATGTATGTGTAATTTGACCAATGAGGTTAAACCTTTTTTCTTGCTGTTTCATGTCAGTTTTCTTTCCTTAACTGTCCCTGGTTTTCAAGAGAAAAACACACACAAATTTGCATTTGATTTATAGAACTAAGTGCACTGTTAGCTAGCAGTAAATTAAAACTAACCATTCATTTTTCTTTCAATAGGCCAAGTTGATAGAGTTCAGTCCACTGAGGGCAACTGATGTTAGACTTCCAAGTGGAGCAACGTTTGTTATTGCTAACAGTTGTGTTGAAATGAATAAAGCAGCAACTTCTCATTACAATATTAGGGTAATGGAGTGTCGGCTGGCTACAAAGGTAACACATGGCTTATGTCAAACTCTAATGAAAACTTCATCTAAATATGTGCTTTTTTCCACTTCTGACCAATTGTGTCTTTAACACCTGGCTAGGTGCTACTCCAAATATAATTTTTCTTTCCAGAACCAGACACTTCCATCTGCAGGAACAGAACTCCTGCCGAGCTTAATGGAAGTGCAAGAACTGTGTCCTTATATAGAAAATTATGTGATTTAGTTCTATTAAATTTATTTTGTATTATATTTTGGTGGAGGAAATAAGTCTATTTTTCAGAAAAAAATATTCCCAGTTAATAAAATAGACTGTTTTGAATTAAAGCTGAATAATGACAAATAATAGAAAGCAACCAGTGTGGTCACATGTTTATATGTATATATGGCAATAGATGTGTGTTTTTCAGGATTTAGAGAACATCCAAGCTAGTAGTTGGAGGCCTGGAAGTAATATTAGAAATGCTGAATAGCAGCATGCATGTCAGTGTAAAGTTTAAAAACAGGCTTGAATCAAACCCCAACATTTAGGTTGTCCTTCCAGTTTACAGCTTGAAATTATCCCTAAAATGTATGGAAATTGAACAGGGGAAATCTAAGTTCTTCTTTAATTGTGGATTTTGTACATTCAGGAATATGAAGATGTAGGGTTTGATTTGAGTTTTTTTGGGGAAGACAGTACATTTTTCTTTGATAAGAGTAAATGAGGAGTAAGCATAAAGACTGACTGCAGTTTTACCCAACATAGGGTGCCGTGTGAAAGAATAGAATACGGGTCACACAAGTTTAGAAGAATGCTTTGAAAAATGCAGTGTGGAACTCCTTACCACAGAACATTTGACCAATATCTGAACAATATTAAAAGGTACTTTGAACACTTGTTGGCACCAAGATTCTGTAAAAATAATTTTTTAATAAGTTTTAGTGCTAAAAAAATAGTTGAAGAGATGATCAGACACTGAAAAAATGTATTATAAAATAATATGCTGAGATATTTTTTGAGGAGGGAAGCTAAATGTCAGATGACTTTTTAAATGAGCTTTAAACTCAAGTATAAAAGAAATAGTTGCATTTCAGTTGTATATAAGAGATGGTAAAACAAACAGCACCAATGACCACAGTTACAGCTGTTGTCACTGAAGTTAATAAGAATTATGACATTGAAAACTAAGATAAGGACCTCTCTATTTGTTTGTTCTGTTATAACTGATAAATCTCTAATTTAGGATTGCTAATTGACAAAAGACATATTTTTTAGGAAGAGCTTCTTTTGGAAATTTGGGGTTTTTGCATAAGGAATAGAGAGCCTTCCCAGATTATCTGTTCTGAAAGGCACTGTACAATGAGTGCATTAAGCTGTGAGAGCTTTTGAAGTTATTGTTCCATATACCAGACTTTGTGAATTGAATCACAGTTTTCTAAATTGCTTTAAATTACTAGTCTTGAAGAGGTAGTAAGAAAACTTTTTTTTTTTTTTAAACATTCCTGTTAGCTATGATGCAATCTCTAAAAATGTACTTTTAGCAGATCTTGATTGTATGGAGACTAACAACATACACCTGTCTGTTTTTAAACATATGCTACCCAGATGGAAAGCTGCACACCCTATAAAAATACATTGAGCCAGGAAAAGACTGTCTTTAGGAAGAGGTCACAGTGGGGTGAAGGAGGGCAGGGATGTAAGTGGAAACAGGGAAGTCTTTTAAGCACCATTAAGCTAATGGAACTATGAACTAACATGCTGGGCCTTGCAATAATGCTTTAAAAGAAATTCTCATTGTAAGTGCCTTAGGATAGCCTTTTTTCCCCTTTTCTGCTTTAGGTAAATTCTATAATTTCATACTGCTTGCAGAAAGCTCTGTGTAGGTAAAGACGCCAACAAAATATATCCCTGTTGGCATTAGTGTAGAACATTTTGATATCAGTCTGTACTACAGCAAGTGAGCTCTTGATCATCCTGACAAAATTATCTTTCCTAGATTCTCTTCCTTTCCTTTCCCTTCCCTTCCCTTCCCTCTAGAGAGTCATTCTTTTGCTTTTTCCTTTCCCTTTCTCTATTCTTGTGGCAGCCTCGGAGTGCTCTCCTGCACTCTGTTACAGTGTGTTTAAAGACGCTTATGTAGTGCAGAGCACTCACAATCCCAAAGGAAATTGATCTGTCCCGCATCATTCCGAGCTCCTGCCCGCTGGGAAGGACGTGGGCGCCGGGGATGCCGCGCTCTCCCTGTTTGCCGTCAGGGTGGTGTGGGGCCAGCAGTGTCTGCAGTGCAGAGCCATGGTCAGCTCATGCTTGTTACATGGGCAGAGATGCTCAGACAGCATTATAGAAATGTACTGTGGAGGAAAGTGATGTTGCTATAGAAGTATTTCTGGACGCACTCCTAGTCAGACTTTCTTTTATTTATGTTTGTCCCATCATTTACCAAGTATGTTTTCCTCGCAGTTACTTAGAGCTCTCCAGTGTGCCTATGTTGAACAATGAAGAACCATAAAGCCCACAGATGCTATATTGTGGCAGTTAAGGGCCAGCTGCATGATGTCCACATCTTTAATCCATCTAGTCAGAGATGATCAAGAAAATATCCAACTGTGGGAGCAGTATTGGGATTACTTTTTGTACATTAAAGAGATGGGATTTTTTTCCCATTTCTGTTCCATGTCCATTACAATTTAAACTGCTGCACCTAGGCTGTTTTCAAAAACCATTTCTGTTTGCCCATAATATTTTTCCCAGTGCTGTCAGAATCAAAACTTTGCTATAAGCAGGATAGACCTTTCCAGCAAAACCATGCCCGCTGGCCCAACGGGGTCAGTTTCCATTTGGAACATTTGACCTGTAAAACCCTAGTGTAGCTGGCTCGCCTGAAATACAGCATCTCCCTTGAAGTACAGAAAAGGGAACAGATGTGACAATGCATGTGGCATATTTCTGCAGGGGATTATTTATTTTAAAAGGAAGTATAAAATTTTTCGTTGCCTTATAGAATATTATTGTTTGTAAATTCTAAATTCTGTTTAATTTCTGGTAATAAAATCCAGGGGATGCTGAATATTGGGATTTAAAGCATGAGGAAAATAATTTCTGTTCATATAGCACCTTGAAACAGATCTAAAAATGTCATAAACATGCACCAACATACAACATGTTTAAGTAAAATGAAGCAGTAATTTTTATTCTAACTTATCAGTAAGTAAGCTAAAATACAATTACATAAAAGCTGTGGAATTCTACTGAAGTACTCATAGCCTCCAGAAAAGGAGGCCAGAAGTGACTTAATCAGTCTTTTACAAAAAAAATTCTCTCACCCTGATTTCTGCACGAGGCACGAAACAGTCCTGCTTCTTTCTCTACCACTGAACATATAAAATTGTGTTTTAAATGGCAACAGTTATATGATTACAATTTTGTTTGTTTTGCTCTACCGAGCTTCACATAAATCTCAGCAAGTCACTAGATGGCACCAAAAGTAGTTAATTTTTAGATACTGCAATAAAGCAAACCTGGAAGAGCCCCTGCAAAAGCACTGTTGGAAGAGAGTGAGAATCTACACCAGACAGTTGGGCAGCAGAACTTCTGCTTAAATTTCATGCTGTAACTTTGCACAAAACAAAGCAAATACTTTTCAGACGTGTATGTATGTAAATCCCGTGACTTTTTTAACCCAGGATATTAAATGGCTTTGCTGAATCAAGACATAAATGATTTCAAACCAATCTCAGTCAAAGCCAGTGCTTATTAAAAAGAATAAAACACACTGGGTGAAATTTTGGCCTTGGTGATGAGAGGTTTGAATGCTGATTTGTCTAGAAGAAGGATTTATTTCCCTGGTCTTGCTGCACTGGTTTAAACTCTTTCCAAACGTGCAAGCTCGATCTAGAAGTTTTAAACAATTTAAATGGTGCAGTACTGGAGATACACCACGTGCCTGAGACCGCAGTAAAATGACATTGGTGTGTACATGCTAATCTTTGTTTTACTTTGTAATCTGTTGAAATTACAGGTGGTTTGTCAATGACCACTGACTATTCTTCTGTAATTCATAACATCAAAATATTTCACCTTATGAGGAAAGCTGCTTTACTCTGCCACTTTCATTGAACACATAGGAGCATCAACACATGTCTCAGCCTTCCAGAGAAAAGCCTGTTGGACATCCTGCCTTCCAGGATAATAACGACTGTCAATTGCCAAAACATCACAAAGCAGAATATCATTGCCAGGAGTGGGGAAAGCAGATCCATCGCTAACTAATACCACAGCAGCGATGTAGGAATGGAACAGATTCTGACCAACATTGTAACATTCCTGTAAAGGCTCAAAAGTTCCTTTAAATTGGCTGTTAAAAGAAGGTACTTAAAATTTACTTAAAATCCTAGAGATTGAGAACGGTTATGGTTATTCTCCCCACAAATCTTATGACCACTTTCATATTTTTAAGGCTATTACGAGAAAAGCTTTTAATGACAACCTCAAATGTTCATCAGAAAATTCCAGGAGCATATTGGAAATGTCAAACTGAGTTTTAAATGTTAGAGCAAATACTAATAGTATGGAAATAGACTTTTTAAGGACTTTTAGTATTACAACATCATAGCACTTGTATAAACAGTTGTCCAGATGGGATTGTAAAAGGTTAGTAAGTGCTTGAAGTAACAAGGTCTGTGGAAGAGGATAAATCACTGATTTGATATCACACAATGCCAGTAGGGCTTTTACAGACAGTGTCTGATTTGAGGGAAGAATATGTGTCATTCACAGACCTTTTATAATAAATATTATTATTGACTGCTCTGTACTGATAGAAAGTAGGTTCTGGTGGTTCCCAATTAGGAAGTGAAAAGAGAAAATGGGACTTAAAGATACTTATGGACAACTAATAGTTTTAAATAGGAAAGCACAATATTCCATGTTTTCTTTTTTTTTTTTTAAATTTTAGCTTCTCTCAAAGTCAAAAGGCTTGGAATGGAAAAAAATGTTGAGACTCCATGATGTGCAAACCAAGCTTGGAGTTAGCCTAGAGGAAATGCTGACCATTGTCGAGGAGGTATTACATCCTGAGCCTTACAGCGCAGAGGAAATTTGTAAATGCCTGGGAATTAGCCTGGAGGAGCTCCGCTCTCAGATCCTTAGTCAAAACATGCAAGACGGTGAGCATATATGAAATGGTGGGGCTTACTGTACAATGTTTGTATTATATAAAAAGTTTATGCATTAATAAGTAGTGCAAGTAGAAGTCTTGCCAGAATACTTGGCTGGAATCTTGGTTGGGAAGTGAAAGAACTGATACCATCATCAACAGATATGTTCATTCTAACTTGTAACTTAAAATAGAGCAAACCTTTGATTTTGATTGAACTGTTTCTAAAATGATGGAAATAGCAGATCACTTAAGTGGTGTTCCAGACCAGCATGGATAGGCTTGTGTTTCTCTTTTTAACTGATAAATACATGATCACTTCCTGAAACATGCACTGGGCAGCAAGTCATCTTTGTCTCTCCTGAGAAAGAAGTTTCTGTCACTATTAATATTTCTTTTTATTTTAGGAAGATGTTGGTGGAGATGAACAATTTACTATTTAAAATATTTCCCATGTACTATTGTTTAGGATTATACCATGCAGTCATGGGCATTGTCACCGGATGCATATAGTAGCATTGCTAATAATACCAAATAATAGAGAATTTATGAAATAATTTGTTTGCTTTCATAACAGCTTTCCAATTGAGATCAGAATCTTTCTGTAAGAACTACACAGAATCCTTCCTTGTTCCCATTCTGTAGCCCTAATACCTGTATTTTGGAGCCAAATTACATCCGTGTCAGTCCTTCCCAAGACTGCTTTCAGGAATGTATACATTTGATGTATATAGCTCTGTAACATATCTATCCATACTGACACTAACTTAAATAATCTGTCCATCTGAAGTGATTGTAAATTTCATATACTGACCAAGTACCAGGTCCTGAATCCTTAACCTGTTTTGCACCCCAGTGGTATCAGACAGTATGAGACTACCTTACTGTCTAATTACACTGCCAGAGGATACCAGGATAGAATAAGGTATCTTAATCCAGCTCTTTATCTCCACAAAAAGAATGGTGATAACTTTGTACTGTCTGCACATGAGGAATATATGAACCTGCACTCTGCAGCATTTTCATGGGAAAGTGCAAGGTTGTAAATCTCTTACTCTGTCCCTGTACTCTCCCCTTCATGAAGCAATGCAAGACTATTAACTTACAGATGTTTATACTCCTTATACCTGGTTTATAAAACAAAATTCTACAGTTCTGCAGAATTGAGTTGTTTATACAGGTTATCTTGATTTTTTTCAAAAAACAAGGTCTGGATGAAAAATTTAGACATAAAAGCTATAGAAGAAACTCAAAGGAAATTTTATACTGTAGCTCTGAATACCATTTGCAGATGTTTGCTGAACAGAATCTCTTAAACTTGCATGACTGTGATTTCATTTGATAAGACCAATTAAAAAGGGTTATGCTGAAAGCCTCTTTGCATGTACAATATAAAATTAAATAACAGATTTCTGTAAAATTTATGCAGAATAAACAAGACAGACACAGAAAGAATCTAAATCTGCTGGGTTTGTTACACCCTATACAAATTACGCATTATGTTGGCTTTGGAACACCAGAGGCTGTTTGAAGAAAATATTTTTCTTACTTCCCCTCTACTTTCCCACTCTATTTTAATGACAATGCCTGGCTTCTTCATGTGAGAGAGAGAAAACATACTGTCAAATAAGTAACCTCTCCAGAAAATTACAGAGTGTTGAATTTCTTTGTTCAACATGAAGAACAAACCATAACATTTAGGGAATCTTTTCATGCCCAGGGATTATTACAAATATTGTTTTGTATATTGTTTTGTATATTGTATCTCAAGTTTAAAAGTGCTAAAAGTGCTCTGTACATACTAGTTTAGCCTTAAGTCCAGCTTCCCGTCCTCTACTCCTCCAGCGACAGCACTGTGTACTTAACATCAAGTTTTATCAGTATGTAAGGATGACCAGATAAAAACTCCACATCTCAAAGGAACATGGTATGGACTAGCTTTAGTCAAGTCCCAGGTCAGGTCTAGAAGCACACAGCTACTCTGCATCCCTTTTATAGGCAAGTATTCAAGAATTTCTGCAGTTCTCCACTGTACACCGCTTTCATTCCCCAAGTTTGGAGAAGGAGAGATGGTGTATAAAGCCTCTCTAAAGTTCTTGCAGTTGTTCCTTGGCCAATTCAAAATCCTGAGTTTAAAGCTCCCTTGCAAATGTTTACACATGGATTGCACTTGTGGCTTCTGAACATCTCTAGAAAAATAATATTTATTACTTTCTAAGGTGCACTGTGCCATAATTTTGGCTTGGACTTGAGTGCTTCACAGACCATGTAGTGTGTGGTGATTGTGGGAGATTAGGTATTTATAAGCTTCACCACAAAAGGATATTCTCCTGTAAAACATTGTATTCCTTTAACCATGAAATGTTTTTTCTTCTTAAATGAGGTATTTTTTAAACCCATTTTTCCTTTTCATGTGTAAAATTTTAATCTAATTCTGACATTTAAACCTGAGAGTGAAATTGCCGTGGGAGGAGCAGGAATCCATTTCCTGTGTGGATTTGGCTGTTTAACTCCTATTTGTCCTCTGGAAAGAGAATTCTAAATCTGTGCTGCAAATTCCATGAGTGGTGCTTGAACAGCCTTTCATGGGCATTGATGGTGATCTCAGTGCAGGAACAGTTTCCACATTCCCTGCACTGATGGGTGAAGGCATCTCGGGTGCTCTGTCAGGTGGCTCTGGGGTACGAAAAGCTCTCTCTGTGCATCAGGAGATGCCCTGCCTGAACAGAAGTTACCTCCAAACCATTGACCTAAGAGCACTTTCCAGCTTAAGGGTCCAGGTGCCTAGTTCAGCCTTGCCCTGATCCATGTCATGGAGAAATTTTGGGACATACCATTCCCTTCCACAGACATAGAGATGTGGCTGCTCCAGGCAGATCCCATACCTGGAGGATGGAGGCTTTTGGGGTGTGCACAGGTTAGGCACAGGCACTGAACTAGGTTAGTTGCAAAAGCCTTGTTAAAGCCATCATTCCTCTGGAGGAAAAAATCACTTTAAACCAGTAGTTATCATACTCTAAAAACAGGTGTCTGCTAAATGTGTTACCGAATCCAGTGCTGACTCGTCCCCTGGTTTATTTTCAGAAAACCGGATTGCAAACAGTTACTTGAGCAGTCCCAGTAGAGTAACTGTTCCCCACTTCGAGTAGGGGGTTCACAATCTGGCTCAAATTAAAGCCATCTGGCAGCATTTTCTTATATACATTGTGAGCCAGAAACCTTCACCCTCATCATGTTCAATCAGCGGGATGCCTAACAGAGAAGGGTACTATTCCACGTGAGTAATGGTGCTAGAAACTGTCCCCTATACGATTGCGCGTCCGTGAGTTTTTCCGGTTGTAAATTTCTAACAGTCCCATCAGCCATGTGTAGCTCATTAATCTACAGTGAAACGTATCTTTAGAAGCTGCCAAAGCAACTAGAAAAAATATATATAGCCTGGAGAGGTTGGTCTTTAGCTAAAGGTCAGATAGAATTGTACAGGAAGCCTCTAAAGAAAGGAATCTGCTGAAGTTGAAGTTGTAGCAAATAATATGAGTTGCTGAGAAGCCACAACGTTTACTCATACAGAAAGAAAAATTCCTTTAAATGGACTGGACAGATTTGCACAATTTTTGTGAAGCTAAAATTAAAAATATGACCATACAGTTGAAAATCCACAGTAAACATTTCTGTTATATTTAGTTAACCCACAATTATTTGGGACTAATAGCCCAGATTTTTGTTTGTTTAGAGATTTTACATGGATTTTGGACAAGCTTTCATTAACGCTAATCTGCTGGGTCACAGCAACTTGGAACGTCCTTGTTGCAGTGCAATCTATTAATGCCCTGGAAATGGCACCATTCTTTCAAGGGCATTTGGTGGTTTGTAAGTGAACTGAATCCACATCTTCATGGGTGACCTGACAGAAATCCTCTGCAGGAGCAAAGCTCAGAGAACTTAGAAGTAAGCTGAAGTGGGAGAAACCAGGCCTTTATTGCAGTTTAGTGAATTAGGAAAGTATATTTACATTTGTGGTCTAATTAATTACCTAATTTCCATACATTGTAGTAGATATAAAAATCCACATGCTGTTTAAGAATCTGGCATTAGTTCCCTAAACCCTGCATTTTATGATCTCCCTTGGGCACCACAGAGGGCGAGACCATATAACCCAGTTCTGTGCAACCCTGCAAGGGTTTTTTTGAGGGCTTCAGCTTTTCCTCTTTCAGATCACTCTAGCCTTGGCTCAGATATAAACTAATCAGGTGTGGGCCCTCTGGTTTTGTTTATTCTAACTGTGACAGAGTATGGCCTAGGAAATTGGTGGAGCCAATATACAAGCTGTGATGTAGCAAACAGATTCCAATACAGATGTTACTTTTGGAGATATCATCTGTACTCTGTCTTCTGTTAGGTAGAGAGGGTTTGTTTCGACTACGCATCCAACCAGAAGAGATAGAAGAAGGTTGCTGTATTATCAGAGGCATTTGGTGTTGAAAGCTGAAAATATGTGAATCATATAATTATTTTACAATAAGGCTTAGAGAGTATTGAGCTGTTTGCTCTCCTGAAGATAATTTTGCCTGAGAAGAAAACCGCCTGAGAAGAAAATCAAGCTGTAACAAAAATTTTTAAACACAATTTTTTTTGAAATAAAATGCTGCCCATAACCGACCAATAGCTGATGTCAGGATCCCAGCCTTTAACCGATACTAATTTGGTAAATGCCTGCAAAGGAGTTTGCAAATAACACACAGCCGCTCTCTCCTGCCTGGAAGGAGCGTGTTCCCGTCAAGAGGAAGCTGTGTCAAGGTGGCAAATTCCCCCCTCCACTGAGAGCTCTCCGGGGAGCCAGCGCTGCCCGGCACACGGCTCAGATGCCCTGGCTGGCAGCCAGGAGCCCAGCGCCCATTCCGGTTGCCAATTCCTAACATGACGAGCACAACACAACCCCAGAGATTTTAAGGTAATCTGGCCAGTAGAGCATTGCTCTACCAAAGGGTGGTCTCCGAATCAATCACAGCCTTTGGCAAGTCTGTGGCCCGACAATTGAAACCAGACATGTTTTCAGTTCATTCTTTGGGTTACTACTGTTCGATGGTGATTTACAAGAGAGTGTGAGCTATGGCAATCTCTCACGCAACTTTAGATATTCCCTAAACGAATGCACATTTAGAAATCTCCTTACCCTAAAACAATGCCTCATAAGAAAAGAATATTTAAAGAGAAACCATCCTTAAAAATAGGCCAAGCTGCCTTTCTTCAGTGTTCAAGAATACTGAGGCACCACTTTGCAAAACACAGTGCAACTAACTCCAGCAGCAACAAAATCAGAAACCAAAATATGCTCTTCCTGTGTGATATTCTCAAGTCCATGTTTCTGGGGGGCACTCAATTTTCTCATTTCTGTCCTAGTTTGAAATGCTTTCAGAAGGCCTGTTCAAAAGACAAACAGCACAGGGTTTCTCAGTAGCAGGCTGTATTGAATTACAAAATAAATAGGAGCAGCAGCAATATCAGCAGTAGCAGAACATTGCTATGTTAAATGTTTCTGTCTCATTTTAGACTACTAGTGTCTCAGCACTATTTTCAGTTGTGAAATACTCTGGAGAAATAAAATGGCATTATAAAGGTGCTGATGAAGTTTTAGTTGGAGTGTACAATACAAGAAACTTCATACTGGACCTAATTTTATTTCCAGTCTTTCAAGGAAGATTTCTACATATATTTGCAAATGTAGATTGCTGAAAGTGTCAGAAGTGGTTCCAAAATTTGGCAGTCTCCAGAGAATAGCCAAGTAGGAACTCTGTGGGTCTGGGTCAGACAGTGAGTTCTATTTTAAATACAGGGCTGGTCTTGCTTCTCCTTTTACCTCTATTTGAGCATTTTATCAGCCATTTTGGAAAGCAAGAGAGACCAGGATCTGAACTGAGAGAAAAACCTCACTCTAAAGGAGAATTTTCATGTAGAAAATGAAGGATGTTCTGAAGTGTCTAACAAGGATGTGCTGTGCTAAAATAAGGCAACATAGTGCAGTAGGTACTCCATATAGAGGTTAAAGTCCATTAATATTTACCACCCAAATAGCTCAAATAAACCAATTTAGTAATAAATTAAATTATGTCAGGCATGCTTCTAGTGAACAATACTTCCTTAATAGTAGCCATGGTATTAAAGCAAACAGAACTATATTGGGAGAGGAAAACAATGACTACAGCACCAGCTTGGGAACAGCAGATCAATTCTCAGATCCTAGTTGCAAACCAAACCTTCCTGTAAATATGGGTGGCTTGTGGAGTCTTTAACCACAGCCATCTCCTTCCTTTTTACGCCGCATTATTCAGGCTTGGTGGAGGTCTCTACCCTGATGGCCACACAGGTTTGGGCACCCCCCCGACCCTTCCCAGTGGAATTGCTTTTTTATGGCACAATGGAAAAAGTTTAGCCAAGTCCTTGCACTAGACTTTGATCTCAGTAGGTCAGTACTAATCAGTACCTGTCTGGGCTTGGCATCTCTTCACATCCACACAGGCAGCACTAACACTTTGGCAAGTAACCTATACCAAAAACAAACCCTGAAAACCAGAGTGAAAGCACCTGTTCTCTTCAATGTACCTTTAATCCAGTATTATTTACAGTCACAGTGAGTCTGCATTGCTGAGAAAAGAAAAAAAAGAAGAAAAAAAGTGGGTGGTGTTTTTTGTGGTTTGGTGGTTGGGGTTTTTTTGAGCAAAGGTCCATCTGCACATCAATAATTGCTGCAGATTTGGCCTGGAGCAGCCACACACAAGCCCTGGGCCAGCAGGTGCTGGCTGACAGCTGTCTGCAGGGCACTGGAGACCCTCCAGGTGTTCTCCTGCCTCGGTTCTGCTGCTGTTTGAAAACCTGAAAGCTTTAGTTTAATGCCCTAATGCTGTCGCTGCCAACCCTTGCACTTCTGCCTTGCCTCTGCAAAGTAAGGGGAGACACCGAGCCTGTTCAGTGGCACAGCAAATAACCAGAGCGTGTGCATGAAGATGTCAAAACGAAAAAAATGCCCACATTGTATTTTGATAAACTCCAAACGTTATTTTTATTAGGGCTTTTAAAGAAGATGTAGGTGAACTTTTGCAGAAGACTTTTAGCCTAGAGAATTCTCATATAAAGCATGAATTGCTAAAAAACCATAACTCTGTTATGGTTTTTTTGTGTTCCTTTTGTAGTGAATATTAATTCAGTTTTCTTTTTGTTTAGTTTCCACCTTTAAGTTATACCAGCGTGCAAAGCACGTGTACAGTGAGGCTGCCAGAGTGCTGGAATTTAAGAAGATTTGCAGTGAAGCACCTGCCAACGCACTCCAGCTGCTGGGAGAATTAATGAAGCAGAGCCATATCAGCTGCAGGGAGATGTATGAGTGCAGCTGTCCTGAACTGGATCGCCTGGTTGACATCTGCCTGTAAGTTCTGACCACAAGCAAGAGTAATCGTCTGTGGAGAATACGGTTCGAATTGAGGAGAAAATATGACATCCTTGGCTATTGCAATCTTAAAATGAAAGTATTCTTGTCTCTTATTACAAAATTAATCTCCTGCAGGGACATTACATGGTCAATTGTTTCCCTGCTGACATCTGTGTAATACTTGCAGATGAAAGCTACGGTTTATGGCTTTATTACAGATTTTGCTTTTGGACTGACTCATCGTCACAAGTGTTACGTTAGACTGTTGGCTATTCTTTTTTAAGTTGTAGAAGAAGTCATAAGTGGTTTTCTTAAAACATCATCTTATTCTATCTGAACTGTTACTTTTTCTGTATTTCTTAGAATTACAACATCATGGAATGATTTGGGTTGGAAGGGACTTAAAGATCATCATGTTCCAACTCCCATGGGCAAGGACACCTTGCATCAGACCAGGTTACTCAGAGTAACCCCATCCAACCTGGCCTTGAGCATTTCCAGGGATGGGGCATCCATAACTTCTCTGGGTAACCTATTCCAATGCCTCACAACTCTCATAGGAAAGAATTTCTTTCCAATATCTAATCTATATCTAACTTTTTAATGTTTCTTAAGCATTTCAGTACTGCTGCTACAGGAGTTCCAGGGCATAAGCAAGCTCTTCTACCATCTTAGGCTGTCTTGAAATTATAATGGAATGCAGTGAAATGCTATTTGCTTTTTTTTCAATTAAAAAGTAAGTTGTCTAGAGTATCAGATAGGTTGGACAGTATTTCACTGTTTACAAAATGAGTGTGTTAACTGTTAAAGGGGCTGGCACTCTGCTTCTCTGTGCTGCCTGAGCTTTCCATCTCTGTCCCAGCATTCTCTTTCAGCTGGGATCCCTTCCTAACTCAGTTTGGTCATGAGGAAACAGTCTCTCCACTCCAAAGCACATTCCCTGAGTAACATTTTGTCCCTTCTCTTCTCCCACACACAGGTTGTTGTGGTATCAGGCTGTTGATTTCATGACTCAGCTACAGGGGATGATGAGATCTGGTACAATCACATGTTAATACACAAAATAAAAACACTTAGTACACACATCCTACATAGCATTTCATCCCTACCACAGGGACAGCAGGAAACAATGTACGCATTTCAGTCCTTAATTTCTATTTTTCTGGTACATTAATCATGGGACAGAGATCTTATGCTAACTTTGATCTAAATTCAGTGCGTTATAGAAGGAATTCAATGGTCAGTGATCATTTTAACAGTGACTTGGGGAAATAAACATTTGCCCACCTGGGCTCTCCGACCTCTACTCCATCCCTGCTTCTGCCAGAGCCACACCAGCTGCTTCCCACAGTCCCATAATGGCTGTTGGTGACGCCACCTTCCTACATCTGCTCCTAATTGTTCCTACTTCTCCTTGGAGAAGGGTGTGCTTAGTTTGGGAAACTCTGCCCTAAGCCAGAGCATTACTGCCCTGCCAAGAAGGAAATGCAGGGTGACACAAGTGTTTGCAGGCCTGAGGTCAAGAAATGTTGTTTCACTGTCTTTTAGAAGCAAATATCCCATCCTCACTCTACATCTTTTCAGTCTTGAAGAAAATAAATTACTTAAATTTGAAGCAAAAAAAAAATTAAATAATTAATACCTTACCACCTGTACCAGCTTTAAAAAAAAAATTAACTAAGAAATTAGTCTGGCTTAGAATGAAAATATGAATTTTACAAGCATGCAATTTACCTTATGCTTTTTGACTTTAGCACTTATGGATTTTTTTAAGTTGCAGTACTTTTTAAGTTGCATTTATCAGGTTTGTAAATCAATAGAGTACATAAAACAGATGATTATTTAGGTGAGTCTGATTCCTTTTGCAGACAAGATGGAATGGCCTCTGAGGCAGAATGCTACAAACTTAAAAACTGAACAGATTTCAGGACATTGACAAATTATTTTGCATATGGGATACACGTGCTTCTTTTGTGATAAAACACAAAGCAGCCTCATAGCCACTGGACAGACCGATAGCAGTTGAGCAGAACAAGTTTTGATTCCTCTCTTGGGAGCCAGTCCAGAGTGTAACTCACAGGCTGCGTTCAGTTTGCTGCATCACATAGTGATCACATCATACAATGAGCTGTGACAGTCACTCGGCAGGGCAGTTCCACCTGAGTTCTCCCAGCTGATCTGTGTGTGAGAGGGGAGAACTAGCTCCAGGGTCAGCTGAAAACAGAAACTGAATTATTTACTGAATTATCGAAAATCTTGGGCAGCAAAGCCTTGACCCCATGCAAGGTGTCATCACTGCCTGTTCTGAGACATCACTGAGGGCAAGAGCCTTAAAACCTAACATCTGCATTGTTTTTCGAGCAGTAACTGCCCAGAGCTGGTGCCTCAGTCAGTGGCATCCAATGACTGCACCTGGCAGACCTGAGGAGCCCATTCTGACAGGGCTGCTCTCAGAAAAGCTGGGAGGAAACTGTCCTGCCCTGTGCAGGGAAAACAAGCAGGTACAGAGTGGCCAGATCTGCTCTGCAGCAAGGAGCTACCTGTGCTGCATTCCAGCAGAGCAGCGAGGAGGGCAGCAGCAGCCTGCTGCAGTGGGGAGCTCAGCACGGGAACGGAAATGGTGCTGCCCATTTCTGCTGAGCTCTGTGCTTCCATGGGGACGCAGCTCCAGCCAGCTCAGGCAGGGGGACACTGGCTGGCAGGCAGGAGCACAGCCACAGCACCAAAAGGAAAACAGCAGTTAGGATTTGTCTAAATTAAATTGAAATTCATCAGAGCATTTCAGTTCCAGGGAGCAAAATATAAATAGTAAAGAAAAAAAGTAATTTGTGTGCCCGCGTTACATAGAATTCCTGATTTCTCAGCAGAAGGCCCCACAGAATGACAGGCACAGCTAAGTAACACAGTGGAATGTCATTCACATGAAATTATTTCAAATCTATATATTAAAATTGTTTCATCGGGTTTTATTGTATTCTTTGCACAGAAAAAAGTTAAAAGTAAATTGTTTGTTCATTATTCTTTACAGTCTTGTCCCATCAAGAGTATTTCCTAAGAAATGCATCTTTCTTCTCTAGAAGTTTAGTGTTAAAATCTTTTTCTGATTCAGTAATTAGATTTCTAAAAGTATATAGCTATTCCGGATGAATGCAGCTTAAGCCAGCACCTAATTTTTGGGAAAAAAGTCTTAACTTTTCTCAAGTTGTACATAAAAAAACCTAAACGACATAAAATCACTAGTCACTCTAGGAAAACTTGGCTGATGTGATTATAGAAATGGCCAGGAACTACATAAATTACATTCTTTACTTACGATGATATACAGCTGCCCTGTAACTTTCAAAAGCTTTTCCAAATATACATTCCACAGAATTGCCTGAGTCTACTGCTGCTCTCTCCTTACACGGTTTAAACTGTGAAGAATAATCTGCATATCCAGATGTTTTCTGTTTTGCCTAGATCTTTATGTTTTACTGTATAACCTCTGCCAAGAAAGAAAGGGATCCATACTTGCTGTGGTTTGTAGTGCTGAAAACTGCAACCACGAGTTGGTCAGTTGGTTTGTTTTTTTCTTTTTGCTAAGATGGAAGACTTGTACTTTCTCTAACCTACTTCATGTTGTTAGTAGCCGTTTTACCTGTTAGTCTTTTAAAGCAGGTAACACAGCAGATTTACTAAACAATTAAGGGACAAAAAATTGGATGTGAGCTCCTGAATAAGTTAGGCACTCCTGAAAATCTCTCAGGCCTTAGTGTTGCACCTAGCTTAGTTTCATTCTCTTATTCTCCCTCTTTTGGTGCTATAAATCCTGGTAATTTTTGTGGTCCCAGCCATGCCTCTTACATGACAGACAGCTGAATCCTCTCTGACCACTTTTAAAAGATACAGATTGTTTATTACATGCAGGTGCATTATGATAGACAATTATGCATTTTATCAGGACTTTTACCCTTACCACTGATGATTTTCTTAAAGCTGCAAAGCCTGCAATCATGGCATAAGTTGAAATTTCAACAAAGCCAGAAAGGCTTGAAGATACTATTCAAATGCAAACTAAACTACAAGGCAGAATAAGTATAATCCTCCCCATTTATATAGTTAAATCTTACCATGTTAACTCCATGCTTTCTGAAAAGCTATTTCATAATTTTAAGTATTTCAAATTAACAATACTGCTCTAGTTTTTTTTCAGCTCTTAACAGCACAATTATTTTTAAAATGGACTACTGCCATGTCTTGCCTACTGTTTCCATATACCAGACTATGTGATTTCCATTTTTACTCTTTTCTTCTTTTATTTTTCTTTGCTGCAGTACTCATTTTACTCTCATTTATGCCCCCATAAGCTAATTCTCTTTGTATCCAGTGAAGATTGGAACAAGGTACATAAACACTTGCAGAAGCAAAGACCAGAGCCTGGGGCTGGGAGCTGAGTGCCCCAGGACTGGGCTCCAGACACATTCTCCTTCTCGTGTGCTCCATCTCCCGGTGCATTCCATGCCCTGGTGCTGCAGCACAGCTCAGGCAGCACACAGGGCCCTTCCCACACGTGAAATCCACACTTCCCACTGCGTGGGTGAGCTCCCCCCATCCACAAGATTGGCTGCTCAGACTCCTCTTCAAAAGCCCATTTAGATGCCAGTGCACAAGAGGAGTGTCTGGCCAGGAATCCCACTTTACCAGAGGGGTCCAACTTAGTACTGAACTGATTGAGACTTGAATGAGACCATTTCAGACCTGTTCCAAAGGCACCTTCCTTGTGTTTGCCCTAGATACCGCCCACGCAGCACATCTCCTGCAGCCATGGAATTGGGTGCTCGCTCCTCAATTTATGGCAATATCAGTTTTCAGAGGTGCAGCACTGCCCATCAGGTTCCTCAGCAGTAAGCTCCAAGTGTCTGATATCGCCACATTTGACACTGTTAAGCCACAGTATTTTGAAACACAGTGACTTCAGCTCCGCAACAGGCATATTTTCAGTCTACTTTATGCTTTATTTCAACTAAGTATTTTAAAATGACTCAGTAAAAATGAGGCATGAGCATGACCACAGAGAATTATGAAATCAATAAAAGGTTCAGAACAATTCTGAAGGGATTTCAGTTGCCTACCAAAATAAAAGCCAGACACCATCTGAAATACGAAGTTCTGACTGAGGTAACAGACAAAATGAGTACAGACAGCTGATTTAACAGACTCTGAGAAGTGGATTGGGCCTTATAAAGTCAATGGGAATTTCCTTATTGATTGCAACTGAGACTGGATTGGATCCTGTTCATTTTAGGAGGTTGCCCCATGGACTAAAAACTACTAAAATTGCATCAGAGAATGAGTGGCTTACAGGAATAACAATAAGTAAAATAAAACACCAACAGGAAATGCAGAATGAACATAAAATCGAGTCAATATGAAGGGTGGCACCACACAGACACACACTGAAGAAAGTGTTTCTGTTCAAGAAGAGATGTGTGTTTAGAATCAAACACATATGCAAGTACTTGCTTGAAATATGACCTAAACCTCTACTAACCCAGCACTACAGCAGATCCATTTAACATAAAATGCACACATGAAAAATGACAACAGCCCGCTCCGAATGAGCTGTCATTTTCCAATGCTATTCACATGATGTTGTCTCTCCCTCTAACATATTCTAGGGCTGATAAATCTCTCTGTGCATGGCTGTTGGAAACACATCAGAAGTACTTGTTTGTAAATCAGATTAGATCTCCCACAAGAATAAGATTTCAGATGAGTTTTCTAAATCTGACTGGCTCTGTTCTCACTAGGTTAGAAAATACCCAAAGTAACTTCTTACACAGTATTTTCCTACTTTCTCTAAGTAAAGATCAGGAGCACAGGTAAGCAAACTATTGAAAACCGCTGTAAATTCTAGTGAGATGGCATCTGAGTCTTGTGGTATAACAGCATGGGATTTGCTGTAGGACATTTCTAGCAGGCCAGTATCTGGAGGCTGGGAATGGTTTATATTTTGGATGTCATTTGTTTGTCATTGTTCTTTCTGTTCACACTCCTCACTAAGAGCATTTTTTTCTTTTGGGACTACATTCTTACTTTACCTCTGCTGCTGTCAACTTCATGAGGCTCCTCTAAAGAGAGATACCCAACTCTGTCCATTCAGCATAAACAGAAGTTTACGTGAGTTCATTTATACAGAGTGCAGTGACTCTCTGACTTTTTCAGAGTCTCCAAACTCTCCTTTTCTCGACTGGCACGCTCAGCAGTCCTGCAGAAGCCTGTGAATCTTCAGCATGGTTTAGATCTGTCCTGGAAGAATAGAGCTATTTGTCTTTGCCACATTAGAAAATGGTTTACATGCCTACATCCTGTGCAATTAGTTTATGAACCCTCTCTTGTTATTTTTGTCATGTATTTCTGTTTTCACTTCTGATGTCTTATGAATGTTGCTAACACAATTCCTTTCTTCTCCTGCTTTCTTCATCTCAGCTGCGCTGAGATCCTAAAAACAGCTGATGCTGAAACATTACAAAACAGGGGGACTTTTGGAACTGACAGAAAGGACTATATTGCAGTTTAAAGTGTCAGCACTTTTCTTTGGTCCAAAAGGGTAACTGCAAATTGCTGCAGTGTTACATACAAGCAAATGAACGCCAGAAAAATCAGGTGACGTGGGAATACACAAAACACATCTGAGTTTTCTATATGAATTTTATGTACGATGAAGTACCCCTTTTTGGTTTATTTTACATTATTTTTTTCCCCTGTTATTTTGTTTTAGGCAATTTGGGGCCATTGGGTCACGTCTGACTGGAGCTGGATGGGGTGGCTGCACTGTGTCAATGGTGCCTACTGACAAGCTGAACACTTTCCTAAAAAATGTAAAAAAAGCGTATTACCAAACGGATGGCCAGAGGTTAGCAGTGGAGAATAATAGTCTGTTTGCTACCAAACCTGGAAGAGGAGCTTTGGTTTTTGTTGAGGCCTAAAGAACGTAAAAATTTTAAAGAAACTATGTAGAGCATGTAGAACTGGCAGTACTTCCCATGCCACAGTAAATGAAGGCTTTTTCTGGTTTGTATTGTAATGAGCAGTTGTTATTATCAAAATGTATTTCCGAAGAAGCAATTAAAAGAAAACTCTTTGATTATAAAAGTTCTTTCTTTTCTATATTAAATATATCTTTCAGTATAAATATTGATTTACTAAAACCTTTCAACAGGGAAAACTGAAATTAAAATAAAGATGATACTTTATAACAGTGTCTCTTCTTTTCCCTTTCCCTTTTCCCTGTAATCAAAGAGAGACCAGGTGTGCCTCAGTGGTGGGTGGGGTCCGTGCAGAGTTTGCAGGGTTGTTCTGTGGGTTTTTTTTTCTTCAGGTCCTGGACGTTGTTTTGCTTGGAGTGTTCCGTAAAAAAGGAATATTAAACTGAAGCATTCAAAAAACTGGAAGGATCTTGCTAAACATTTGAAGTTTTATACTCTCCGCAGTTGGAGGAGCACCTGCAGGCCAAGTAAAGCCTCAGGAATACATTATGTTAAGTAGGACAACTTTTCTCCTAGTGATATTTCTTAGGTATTTTTGTGCGAGATGACTTGGCATGAAAGTTTCAATAAAAATGAATGCAACCCACGAGCTGTATGATATGACAGTCTAAGTGAATGAGCAAATAATGAAGTAAAGTCAGATTTTGAGTTATCCAAACACTGTACTCTGATACTTGAGTCTCAGCTGTACTTCTACATCATAGAACATTTGCATTTTATGCAAAAGTATTACAAAGGACTAAATACAATCCACTGACCGTGCAAAGAAACAATTAAAATTTCCAAGGAATAACAATGAGAGAAATTTACTCAGTTTTACTAAGCAAAATAAGTTCTAGGTAGGACCAAGGGAAAACGTCATTGCCATTACTGACAAATTCTGACCTTGCTCCCACTTTCTGCTTCACCATCTCCAGGCTGTAACTGCTCTGGCAGGACAGACCCACACATCATAACCCACGTCCTCATGAAATGATTGTGATTGCAGAAAGGTGACTGCACATCAGGACTTCCCAAAGGTGTCCTAACCCTGCTCCCGAGGGGAAAGTTTGAATGCATAGTGTATCTGTGGCCTCTCTCTTGCACAAACTTCTACTTCTCTGCTCTCTTCAAAGAAAACCAAAGAGAAGATCCTGTCACAGCCCTTGTGGCCATAAAAGACGCAGCACGAGTTGGCCCTGGGCATGTTTTTGTGACGCTAAGCACAAGTAAATGTCCAGAAGTCTGCATCAAATTAGAGATCTCTCAGATTTTCTGTACATTACCCATGCTAATTCAGGCCAAACCCAAATTCTCAGAGGCTCCGAATTCTGTAAGAGGACTCTGCCAAATCTGAGCACAGCAGATGAACAAGAGCCAATGCAAACGACCAGATCTTTTCAGGAACCTCAGAGGGGCCATGTCATGGCAGTAATATCACTGGAGAAGATGTCTGTTTTCTGACAAGCAGGAAAAGTGGAACGGAGTGCTTGGGTCAAGTGAATCAAACACTTGAGAGGAAGATGGGGTCTGGGCACAGGGTGGGGAGATGAAAAGACAATTTGGAGGGAGGACAGCTAAAAGGATGAGTGTGAGAAGGGGAAAGCAAGGGATAGGGGAAACAGTTCTGAACCACAGGCAGAATTATAGAATGGGCTAATTTAAACATTTCCTATTGCCATCTTTGAAAACTGAGTATCCTGTAACTCATTTCTAATGTACAGGAGATATACTATGCATTCAAAGCATCCCTGTAAACATAGGACTCCAAAAAGTGAAAAACAGGTAAGGATCTTCTAGAATGCCTATGATAACCATAGAGATTTTAAAGAAAATTATGTCATCGCTTTGTCACCAACTACCTAATGAAATACAACCCTGAGTTTAATCCAGTGAGTTCCTATTTACTATTTTGTCCTAAAAATGGGGTAGAACACAGTACATACCAGTCCTTTCATTAAGATATTTGCATTGAACTTTTGTTCAGCTGGATTAATGGAAGCACTAATCAGTGTATGAGCAGAATAAAAATATATTAGGAATTTTTTTCTTCTTTTTTAAGTTGAGCATGACACAAAGTCATAGAATCTTCCCCAAAACATGCAGGCTGCAGTACATTTCAAAATTTTTCTGTCAATGAATCTTAATAAATTATATTCTCATAAACAAAGAAAACAGAAAACTGGCAGAGCATAAAAGAATAAAACCAGAAGTTCTAAACTTCTGATAAATTTCTTTCCTTTTTTATTGCTTCAGTCTCTTTCCCAGTAAAATTTAGACTTAACTTTCATTGAAAAACCTACAGTATTCAAACTATTTACATAAAAAGGGCACTCAGGCATTTTTATTTACTGACTTATATAGGAAGTAAATGTTTCTTTTTAAGAAACAAGAATAATAAATGTGTGTTTGGGGGGTTTTTTTGTTTGTTTTTTAAACCTTTAAAGACATGTTTCTACATAATGGTAAAACTCCCCAGTGATCAAAGCATGAGAATGATAAGCAGCAAGGATAGTAGTATTATCTCTAACAAAGAAGAAGATTTTGATTTTGATCAAAATTTCTAAATCTAAAGCAGCAGCTCATGAGCACATTGCCTAAGCAAGTCTTTCCAGCTCTGTATTTTTAGTAGCTTTTCCTGACTACCTTTTAAAAATCTCTTCTGTAGCTAGAATAACACTAGTTGGTAAAGCACATCATAGAGTTGTTTAGGTTGGAAAAGACCTCGAAGACCATCAAATCCAACCACTGACCCAGCACAAGTCCACCACAAACCGTGTCCCCAAGTGTCACATCTACACGTCTTTTAAACCCCTCCAGGGACCGTGACTCCACCACTGCCCTGAGCAGCCTGTTCCAGTGCTTGAAAATTCTTTCCATGACGATTTTTTCCCAAATATCCAATCTAAACCTCCTCTTGTGAAACTGCTGATAAATGATGGAAAGTGGCTCGGTGAGCACTTGCACCAGGTCCCTCTGTTCCCTTGGGTGGATCCATCCAGCCCCAGAGGCTTGTGAGTGTTGAAGCTGAGTGGCAGTAAAGTCACTGACCATCTCCCCTTGGATTACAGGTGCTTCATTCCAGTCCCTGTCCTCCTCCTCCAGCTCAGGGGGTTCTGAACCCAGAGAACAACTGTTCTTACTGTTAATTCCCTCTCTGCCTCAGTCTTTAAGTACCTCAGCCATTTCCTCAGCCTTTGTCACTGTGTTTCCCCCTGCATCCAATAAAGGTTAGCTCAAGCTATGATTATCCACGGAGCGTAATTTTATCTTAATGCCTGACTGTAATTCATTCAATCACAAGTTTAATCTTAGTGTGCAGTAAATGGGCTCTAAACCTTTCCAAAATGGATCTGGAATGGAGACACTGTGAGACATCTGGGTGCAGCACCATTGCTTGGTGCCATATTAATACTCTGTATTATGGTAATCCCACTGACATGTACATCTTCATCACTGCCTTTGCTGACTGTGTGTCTTGTACACAGGAACATGTTCATCCTCTGAAATAGCAGGAGAGCAATTTTACCATTCACTCGACAGGAGAGGATCACGACTGTGTATTTGACATTTGCTGTCTTGGACACAGCACACACACACAGACATATGGCAACCTAATATATAGTAATTTACATAACATTTTCGAGAATATTGGTTTCTAGTTTATATGATCTGAATGCCAACTTTTATTTTAGCAACTGCTGTGCACTTAGTCAGTATAATCCTTCTGAAATTCCTCTCCAAGTCCATGTGTCTCTTTAATAACATCTTGATATGTTGGAGCAACTGCTGCACTACAGCTTCAGTCAAGTGAAAGATTTGTATTTTCAGCTAACTACAAAGTTTATTTGTGTGCTAAGGCCCAACCAGATCCAGTTAAAGATACACACACAACATTCACAAGAGCTATCCTGTTCTAAAAAAAGATACCTTGCAAATCATAGCTGTCCTGGGCAGGACTGAAGTAGCGCTCCCTGATTCTTGCCATTATAAAGTTCATCAAGAAAAAACAAACTCTATAACACTACAAAGTACCAGTAGCATGAAAACTGGACTGGTAAGACTTAATGCCATGAAACCTGTGAATTGTGCAGTACATTAAGTTAATTTTGAGATGGAAAGCAAGGTATTGATAAGAGAGACTAGTTCACAGTGCTAGTGAACTAAAGGACTACAATGGGGAACGTAAAACTAACTGAAAACTGCTCGCTGTGATACAGCCCTGTTTGACAGATTTTCCCAGTGCACAGAGGACTGGCAGAGGAAGCACTGCCAAGCAATGCTGCCGACACATCTGTCCTCCCTCAGCTCTGCAGTTCAGCCGGCTCTTTCATCGAGTGCTCTTCCCAGATTCAGTATCCCATAAAATAGAGACAAGAGATTAATTCTGTTACTCATCTTCTCTCTTACACTCTGCCCTGTGCTTTTGGACTTGTGTCACAAGTAACTGAGATTCTGGGAGACACAACAGACCACAGCCTCCCCTGCCAGCCCCGGGCTTCCAGAGGCAGCTGTCACTGTGCCGAGGGTGGACAGTGCCCAGCCACCTCCTCTGCAGCCTCACCGTGCCCCGGGACTGCAGCGCTCCCGCACCTCGGCCAGCAGGACAACGCTGGAGCTGCTGCTTTGGGAACTGCTGCTTCCTGAGCACATTTTCTTCCTCAGGTCAGCTATGATTGTTTGACCAGCACAACCTGAAGACGAACATTTTCTGGAGCTCCTGAAGCCTCTGCAGATTTGGTCTCTGATTTCAGCATAACATGGATTTACCCAGCCCGTACTCCCTGCAAATTGTTCACTCAATACAATAACAAATAGCGAGAGCATGCACATAAAACTGACGTGCCCAAATCTCACGTGTAATTTAAGGCACTCATACCAAATTCATCATAAGTGCCAGACCTAGTAATGGAAAACCTGCAGAGTAAAAAATGTTTAAGCTTCAGATGAGAAGACATTAAGGAGCTCTCAGAATGAACTGAGCATTGAAATGTTTGAGACTGATTTCCAATAGCAGTGCTTCCTGCAGAAGCAACAAACCGATGAGGATTTATACAAAAGCATTGGATATATTTATTGGATTTTAACTCTAATGCATTTTGAGAACTGCTATCATCTCCTAAACCTTATGTTGGCCAAAATTACACATTAATATTAAAAGGAGAAAAAAAATTTCTCTTCCCACAAAAGCACAACTTTCTACACTTGGCACACAAGGCTCAAATAACTCAATAAAGATTAGATGTACTTCAGACTGAAACATAACTAGTGCCCAAGCAGCTGTCTTCTTTCCAGCCAAGCTGTGTGTGATTTGGGGTGGGAATAAAAATATATTCTATCAGCCAATGATCAAGCTAAATGTGTGGGGTTCTCTTTTTAAAATCCAAGTTAATTTTTCAAGGGACACTGAAGCAGATTTGTATGAAGCTCTTACAGCAATTCCTCAGAAATATTATTAAAGACCTTATTTTTTTCCAAATATCATATGGTACAAGGTTTTATTCAGGTTGTTCTACAGTTTCTGGTTTCTTATCTGTCCCTCATATGACAAATACATGTATTTACTTTTGTTGGCTGAGCTCTTCTGACTTTGAGCAGGATTTTTAATTGTGTTCTATTGACAGATTATCAACAGAATTAAATTGTTCTGATTAAACGCTGAAGCATTCTCTACTGACTTTCTCCAAGTGAACATTCTTTCTTGATGCTGTCTCCTTCCTTTTCAGGCTTCTGTCTAGAAAAAAAGTCAGACAAGACCCTATACTTGAGAAAAAAAAAAAAAAGAAAAAAAGCAGAGCACCACTTTTAAACATCTATAGCAGCTGCACAAATAATAAGTTTTTTATAAAGGGCTGAACCTAATTTTATTTAGGAACATAAAGCTGTAACTTTTGTAGCTGAATTAAAAAGTCTAACTAAAAACAGGAGCTAAAATCAGAACCAAAAATGTCTAGCAAGGATTTACAGAACTTCTGTCAGATTAAGTTAAAGCTCTAATGTCGAATCATAAACTTAGAGCCAAATACTAAATGTGAATGGAAAAATTTAGGGGCAAAGGGTTAAGGTCAAGGAAAAAATACCTATTGGGTTTTTTCCAAGTTGGTTATGGTCAGGCCTCGGCCCTGCAAATATATCCAGTCAAATTCCTCTGCAATCTTTCCACAGCCAATCCAACTATGTCAGCAGCAAAATAGATAAATAGATGATGAGCTTTGAATAGCCTTGATTTAAATTTTTTTTTTTTTTTTCATTTCTTTTCAGAAGACCATTTCAGAGAGTGAGTGGAGGCCTGGGCAGCTTTTGTTTCTGAAGATCTATAACCCGATGATGGCCTGCGGGGAGAGAGGGGTCACTGGCTGCAAATGATTTTCAGTACTTCCTCTAGAGGGAATAGGATGGTTACTGGGAGCTGCTTCAGGAGATGGACCTACAGGCCTCTCGCTATTGTTACTGAAAACCTTCAAAATTTATTGTCCTGCCTAAAAGTCATAAAACGTTTCACTTTCTTGATTGTAAGATTGCAGTGTTATGCCTTCCTAAAGTTGATTTTTCATAAAACAAATTCAATGGTTAAATGAATAAAAATTTTTTGGACAGAAATATACTGTCACGATTTGTGGGATTTCTTAGTACCATACGAAGCTCTCAGCCTCTTGCACACATCTGCTCTGGGTGACCTCCTTTCTCCCTGCCTTAGCTGCGCTCATTCAGCAAGAACAATCTGGTTGGATCCTCTGCAAGTGAGGGCACAACTAGGACAGGAAATGCACATCAGCCACTAGAGCTCCAGTGAGGGGCACAGAGAGGGTTTTTACAGCTCTCTCCCAGCCCAAGGAAAATGGCAGTGACTTCATAAGCTCTTTCTGGCGAGCCTAAGGGGTTTGGTTAGCAGAGTTTGAATCTCAGCTATCTGCTTTAGCTCCACTAATGAGATTTATTTTATTTCTATGTAGGTGGTCTTTCATTTCTTAAATGCAATTAGCATACAGTTGTTGCCTGATGGTTTTATTTATTTTTGAAAGTGCCGACTACTGGACTTGCTTTCATAGTTCTCGCGTTTCCAGAATTGACTTTTGTGCTCCACAAGCCTATTTTCAGGAAATATTTTGTAAGAGGGATGATATTTTGAACTCTACTTTTAAGGCTGCAAAGGCTTCTGTTTTTTTCGTTCCTTTGTCTGTTCATTAGGGGCCATCTTTAATTCCTAGATGTGTTTTTTGGAGTCAAGTTCCTTTCCGTTGAAACATACCATGAAAACAAAACCTTAAAAACACTTTCAGACTTTAGGCAAAGTTACATATATATATATATATATTTTATGAGATTCTATGCTATATAAGATTCCGGGTGGTGCACTGAAATTTATGTATTTGTCCCTTTTTAGGTTTTCTCTAAATTTCCTGACATGTTCGTTAGCTGCCTTTTGCTCATTTCATAAATGCATGAAAAACTATCCAACTTGCTCGACTTCAGCTGTACAATGAATAGAAGGTTTTAGGCTTTTAATCAAACTATGAAAAATTTCAACATCCCCGTTTTTTGAGGATGACATAGATGAGTGCTATGTAGTGTTTCCAACTCCTGAGTTGTGTTACAGTCTTGATTTCCGTGATTCATGAATTTATAATTTGTACTCTCAAAAAAGAAAATGGAACATTTTTGAAAATCCACATCATGCATATTGCAAGCTACAATAAACATGTCAGCAAAAGTGGATATACTAACAGTTTATGGTGGCCAATTTGCTACTTTATTCTTTTTTATAAATGGACAAATTACAACTGCCCATTGTGGTCACATTAAAGGGAGAATGGTGTGGAAATTTCTGTTCTCAATAAACCCATAAAGAAGTGGACAGAACTTATTTTTAGACAGAATTGTGCTCATAATGTGAATAGTCACCTAAAATCTGCTGAGAAAAACATAATCAGTTTCACAAGAAGTCTAAAATTTTCTTTTTATCCCATTAGTCAGCCTAATAACAAGTTTTACAATTTGTCCTTGTAAAGTTCATAAAAACAATGAGAAATATAAAAATGCCACACTGAAAGTTGAAAAAAAAAAGTTTTCCACTCTTCTATATGATGTTGCGAAATTTGTTGAAGTCAGTGAAGTTCAACTACCATAACACATAATCTGACCCCCGAATTCACTGAAGAAGGGCTGCCCTGTTGGAACAGAAGCTGCTGAGATTTTACAAGCAAGCTGAGGCATCCCTATGCTGAATATGCTGAAAAGCAGTGGCAAACTGGTTTTCCTTTAATGTGTTGTGTGCAAAATCTTGAATATACAGAAACCCGAAATTCTAAGAATCCCAAGAGAAAATGTTTCAGAGAACTCAAGTAAGTCTTCATTAAATCTTCCAAAAACATTGTAATTACAGAAGTTCTATGTGTGTCAGGGAAAGAATAGAATTAATTAGTAAATCTTTGCTTCTGAAACCTCTTTAAGATAAAAAGAACAAAGGGCTGTGAATATCTGTACCACACAACAGATAAGTCCTTTCTAAATTCAGAAAGATACATGCCAGATAGAAATATGTCCAAATTCAGAAAATACTCTAAACTTCCTCAAGATTTATAGATGCTTGGATCCAAAGAGTATAATTCAGGACCATAGCAGAACAAAGTCCATATATAAAGCTAGACTCCAGATATGAGAGGAGTTTCATTACCTTCTGTGAGGTTTGATTTATGTTTCTCATTCAGCCTTATTCCCCAAAAATCTAACAGAAATAAAGTAACCAAGCTGAAATGCAGTCTCACTTCAGACATTTTAAATCATATGTTAGGTTAAAGGATAACAAGATGAGGAACCAATCAAACCTTTTCTCTTTATTTTTAAGTTTCTGTCTTTTAGGCAAACCACTTGCTGAGATTGTCTGCATTACTGTGGTCTGTCTCAGTCTAGAAAAGAGAAAACTGTCCCAGCTATTGTGGATCATAGCAGAAAAAGGAAACAAAATAAATGGGTGAGACTTGAGTAATGCATTCTTCTCCTCCCTGCCCCAGCTGGTTTAAACCATCTTGGCAAAAACTTCTGAAGAAAGGTTTTTAAACACAATACAGGTTGGTCAGGGAGTCAAAAAGGATATCGTGTTTGTAAACTTCAGTACAGTTACTCTTCAAGTCGGGATATGACACAGCATTATCAGTATCATGTACATGAAGAAAGCAGGAGATAAAGGACATTGGCCACCGAAATCTGAGGAGCACAGACATACATTCACATCTGAGCCAATACAAGAGGGCTGTAAAAATGGGATAAATGTCAATAAAGGATATTCTCAAACTGTTTGAGAAGAGTAACAGAAGAGACTAAGAAATACTACATTCATATTAAAAAATATTTATCTTGAGTTTTTTTTAACTAAGACTTTTTTTCACCAAAACAAAGTACTGTACTAGGTAATGGTGATACCAATACCAGAAGTGATCAGAATTTCTGACAAAGATTGATGGCAATGATCTAATGTTACAGGAGAACATTCTCCATTTCAAGTACAAAACCTGCAGACTACAATAGGCATGGAACATAAACACCTGCAAGCTTGAATTATTTTAAAAATCAATGCACGATTTTGTGTACAGCTATTTTTTAAAAATCAAGATGTGTGATGAAGTTTTATCAAGAATCAAACTAATACATCACATTTCAAACTGCAGTTTACTACAATCATGCCTTTACCTTAATATGACTAATTGGTTCTTATCCCAGGCTAAAGCATTTTGCTTTTCTGAACGTTGAAAGCATTCAAACATACTAATAAGGAGAACTGAAGAAACCATGTAAAACATGTAAAAACAACCCAGCAAAAATACTGGTTATAAAATGAAAAATCCAACATAAATGCAGCACTGTTCTAAACCACTCATGGTATACTCTACACAACAAATTTAAAGATGACATTCACCTCTGGCTTTTCTGCCCAGTTTTTTAAATCTATCACACTTAATATTATTGCCACTGCAGATCAGCAGAGAAAAAAACCACCGTTGTTCAGTTTTTCTTCAGTTACACACATTGTTGCTTTCCCTCCCTACAGAATTCTCTGTATTCTGTCAAGCATTTTAGTAACATAGCTTATAAATATTGACAGAATCATGGCTTTTGTTAGTACATTACTCATGGTATGATCCTTTTAATATCAGAAGTATGTAAAGCAAACCTCTGTTATGGTTTTGGATTCCTTTGGCACGGTGTTTATATGTTCACAACATTCACTTATTTCTTCATCGGCCATATATATTTCCTATCTTTAGGTAGATTTTTGCAAACTGAATGCTCTTCTAACAAAAATATAAAAATCACACATAGCATTTTCTTGGTACTTTAGGATACACATCACACTTCCAGCAAAATGTTAATAAACTCAATCTCCCCTTAGTAAATTTTCCATGCTTTTTTCCACCCCAGAAAAAATGCTATGCAAAGAGATTTCTCTACAGATAATGAGCCAGTTAATGAAAAATGGTGTTAAGAAGGTTATTTAATCCACTTTCTGTATCTTAAAAGATTAAAACAACATTATTTGGAACAGATAGATCTGTAATTGGAAACTAGAAAAAAATACTACCACAAACACAAGCAATAAAACACAGATACTTAGTTCTGCCTCAGATGTTTTTAAAAGACTGTGTCTGGACAGACTGATACTAATAATCCTGGATTTGTGGGGTGGTAAAGAGTAGTATTCATCCAGTCTCAAAAGGTTGGTGTCTTCCTTTCTTTCTGTGTCTGTCCCCACCCCACGTGCCTTCTGAAGTCACACATAACTGTAAAGCAGAGGTGTGTGCAATGCCTTCCAGTATCCAAAGGGCTACAGGAGAGCTGGAGACAAACCTTTCAGAAAGATACGAAGTGATGGGGCAAGGGGTAATGGCTTGAAACTGAGAGAGGGCAAGTTTAGATTAGACAAAAGGAAGAAATTCTTTCCTGTGGGGGTGGTGAGGCACTGGGACAGGCTGCTCAGAGAGGTTGTGGATGTCCCATCCCTGAAGTGTTTATGGCCAGGCTGGAAGGGGCTTTGAGCCCTTGGAAGGTGTCTCTGCCCATGGCAGGGGGGAGGAACTGGATGATCTTCCAGGTGGCTTCCAAGCCAGCCCATTCTGTGACTGTGATTTTCCCTGTGCTCCATATACAAAGGTGGCACTTTGTGCAGTGCTTGCATGTCCCAGTGCAAGCCTTGTGCTTCCCAAAGCTTCCCCGAGATTGTTCCTTACAGTAACAAAGGAGTAAAACAATTACTGCACACATGGAATATGCAAGCACAACATGCTGAAAATTTGATGTAGATCTTCAGTTTGCTCATGTTCATTCAGAAAAGCTGTTAGAGAAAAGGAAAGTTGTTCACTTCTTGAAGCTCTTGAAACAAACAAGCAGGAGTTCTAACTTGCAGTTTTACAGTAAGTTGTCAGACATCCATGAAGACAAAGCCAGATCTTAACTGGGCAAGCACATCTTAGCCACAGGTTATAAAGCAGACACAGATGTACAAAACTATCAAGACAGGAAAACAAAAGTTTGGAAGAACAGTGAGAAAAGCTTTACATTTTTGCATAACAGGAAATCCACTGAACAAAAAAGAATTACAAATAACCACTAACATGTCTCATTTGCCTTAAAGAAACACAAAAGCTCCTAAAATGAGAAATAACATCATTGAATAAGAACCACAAAATGAAGAATTTTATTTCAAAAAATGTCTTTGAACACAGCAGCTCAGTGCACAGAGAAGATGATGGAGTTGAAGACAAAGAACTGCTAAAATAGAACTGAAATGAAAGCCAAGATGAAACAACCTCCTCAAGTTCTGATGCTGGCAGAAAAACACCATTCAATAAAAGTTTTCCAGCAATGACAATTATCCCATAGGGCTTCAAAACAATTTATATACTCACAAGAAGAATACGTGTGAGAACAATGTTCCAGATTGCTGAAAAATAGCAAGAGGGGAAGGAGGTACCAAGCACTTCCAAATCAGTTAATTTGAGTTCTTAGAAAGATCTTAAAAAAGGCCTGAGTTTTCAGATATAGCCAAGGACTTTTTGAAACCAATAAGCATAGATAGTCTTTAGCCCCAAGATGCGAGTTTAGGAAAGAAAAGGGAAAAAGTAGTGTCTGACTCAAAACGAATTATAATCTAACCTTACTCACAATGTGGGTTTCAGAGACACACTGTCTGGAATCTGTGTCCTGCACGAAAATCTCCCACTGCATGCAGAAGTAGCATGCACCAAAAAAAATTAAAAAAAAAAATAAAATTAAAAAAAAATTTTTGAAAAGGTGCAGGAGCAAACAGGCAGACAAGGGCCCAAAAGGCTGATTAATAGGAGCAACAAATTTAGAAGTCATAGGTGCAGGGCTCTGCTCAGGAGGAAACACCCTCACACCAGAAACAAAGATGGGGAGCCCATCTGACAGAGCACTGAGGACAGAAGTTTTATTGCCTGTTAAAAGCAGGAGTGGTTTCAAATCCCTGCAGTGCTCTCCTGCTGTGCAGCAGGAGCAGCTCTCCCTGGAAAGAAGAAAGTGGACAGAATGGAACAGGATCTGTAACCAACAACATGAGGCTAAAGAAGAGTTACTGTCATCCAAGAGTGCCAGCTGATCTGAGAGGAACAAAACGAGAAAAGCACGACAAAGATGATGAGTACTTCCTCCTCCTCCCTTGATCTTGAAAGAATCCCAGTATAGGCAGGCTAAGAGACACAGAGAGAGGCAATAGCCAGCCCAGTTTGCCAGCCTAGTGAGAAGAGCAGCGAGAAGTCACGTCTCAGAGCACGGCTGAGCCCTGCAGCCTGGCAAGTCAGTAACAAGGGCTTTGTTGACAGGATTTGAGTACAATTGGAGTACAACTGAGAATCTGCCAGAGAGAGGAAGGACTGCAAGGTCACCCCTGGTATCCCTTTTTTCCTTTACTGTAACCACCAAGCTCAGTGGCACTGCCATCAAAGCACCCTCAAGGCCACACTTGAATGCACCCCAACATTTTCCAAATTGCTGGCTCTTTATCTGATAACATAATGATTCCAACTGGATTGAAAGATGGATCTGCGTGTCTGAAAGCTGACATTTTTCAAATGACATCATTTAATTAAAATCCTAACTCTTTCCACAAACTTTTCTCATTTGTGTTACATATGAACACTAGATACGCAAATCCTTGAGAAATTTAAACTTCACAAGATGGCCAGTATGCCAGTGGGACTTATTTTATAACTCCTGTGAGCTCACCCAGCAATCCTTATGTGCAACTTAAAAATATTAGCTCTGAGGTTTATTCCTCTTCCTTTTACATTCCTCCACAGTAGACAAGTCCAGAAATCAATTCAACAGACATGTTTAAAAGGGTTAATGAGACCTAATTAAGACTAATCAGGACTAGACAAATCCTGACTTTGATAAGATTCTCATCAATGGCATTAAAATTGACTTTCAGTCCAGTGATGGACAGTTTAACTAAAGGCACAATGTACCCTGAAGAACCTTTTTATTGCTGACAGTAATACTTGGATTAAAATTAGCACAGCATGATTTTTAAATCCCAAACTGAGTCTGCAGAGAAGGCAGTTAAAAAAGGGTGAGTTTTGTTTTTTTTTACTCACAAACTGAGCAAACTTGATCTGGAAGTGATTAACAGATAATAAACATAACCTTCCCCCACTCACTCCCAAGATGCCATCTCTACAGTCACTTTTCAGCATACAGTTGTATTTTTACAACTTGTCATCCTACAGAGAAAAGCCTCACAGGCTTTCATTTCATCCGATTTCTCCCTTACTCGTAAGGAGTTAGTGCCTTCTTTTCAACAAGGACTCAGCTCCTAACAAGGAGAAAGAAGTGGAATGAAAGGAGAAGAAAAATTTGGTTTGCTTAGTGAAAAGGTTACAAAGTTCTCTTTAGGATGACAAAAGCCATTCTGAAAAGCAAGTGAAAAAATTAAAGCAGGTCAGCTTTAAAGTGAGCTGCAACAACCACCTCACACAGACCCCTCACACACGCCCATTATGGAACAGACCCAACGAGAACCAAAGACAGCCACTACTTCTCACAAGACCATTTCTTACAAAGGAAAAAAAAAATTGTAAAAGCAGCTTTGGAAATTTTAAACTATTCTTTCACAGGAAGTATCTGCACCCTTTTGGCAATCAAAACCAACTGGCTTGTTTGGCATGACAGCCTTGAAAACAGAATTGTAACCTGTTTTTCTGTATCATGACTGGCCAAGGTCTACTGCCAGACTAAGCTTGGAGATGCATCTTTTTTAATTCCGTGCTTTCCCAACAGAAAAATAATTAATATGAAAACAGGAGTATTAATGGACTAATTACATAATTTACATACATAGTCACCATGGAAAGCTGAAGAGCTTATCCCCACTGTGTAAGGTTAACTTACCTTTTCTTACTGCATAAGGGACACAAAATTAGATCTGGCACAAACATCATGTCACCTGCTTCTTTTATTAGAAATTACTTATATTATTAAGTATTATATTATATTGCTGCTCCTATGAGTCTTGGAAAAACAACGATTTGTTAAAAGAAGCAAGAATAAGTGACCCAAGGAATATTAAAGGGAAAGATGTTCAGTACTGAAGGGAATAAGTGAAGGAGAAATAAACCACAAAGCATCAGAGAGAGGCTGGACATTTAAAATCCTTCAGATACCACTCAGTGCCTCTCAATCGTCTCATACTTTTAATGAAAAAAAAAAAAAAAAAAAAAAAAAAAGAAAAAAAAAAGATGGTTTTCTAAACAAGCCTGTGGAGCCAAGGCATGCAGACTCTGAGTAAGAATGGAACTAGATAATTTAAAAACCAATAGAATTTGCTATCAGCTCCTTATTATTAAAATGCCGAATCTATATATTATTAAGCCTGCTCATCAGTGGATGAGAAGAAATTAAAAATCAAAATTAACAAATTGAGAGCTTGTATGACTAAGTGTCACCAGACCATTTAATGCTGTATCAGCTTTATTCCACTTGAAAATCTGACTTCTCTCAGTGGAACAAAAAATAAGATATATCTGGATTGTTTCCTGTTACAACAGAAGAATACAAGAATAGCTGTACTCGGTCAAACCAAAGGTACACAGAGCGCAAGATCCGATTTCCAGCTCTGACCAACATCGGATGCCCAAGGAAGACTAAGAACATGGCAAGCACATAGTGATATTTCCACAGAAATCTCTCCTGGCCACAAGCATTTTGTGGGTCAGGAACCAGAGGTAGTGACTCTATTTGGCAGCTCTGTACAAGTTTCTTCAAACTACATCAGTAATCTTCATAACTTTAAAAAATGTAATATCTACAGGGTCCTTTGGTGCTTAATAATATGGCATGAAGAGACATTTTTCTTTTATTTTTGTTTAATTTGATATTCTGCTAGTCTTGCTTGCTTTAAAATTAGGGAATAATCAGAGGACTTCTTGTAGCATACAAAATCTTGCTAGAGACAGCTGAAGACTTTTGTATATTAAGATGTCTTGCAAACAAAAAGCTCTTCTCTCATTACAGGTTCCTTTTCCTGATCCTGCTAATTTAATAGTCCCAAGCTAATAGAGAAGGATTTCCACTTTCTGGATTCAATATTTCCAAGTATTGAAATATTTTCAGGTATTCCACCATAACCAAAATAGCACTTCTATAAAATATTTTGATGTTAGATTATATTATTCTGAGAGATTCTTTTACAACAACTTTTAGCCAGGCAAAAGTCACCTATTCCACCTCCCTTTTTATAAATTACCTTAAAAAGGAGCTTGTCTGCAGACCAAGATACTGAGATGCACAATAGTTCAAGTGCACCTCCCTCATGTCAGTCCTTAAGCAACACAAATAGCTCAGAAGTTAAAGCAAACAATTTTTCTCAGTAGGTGCCAGTAGACAGAAATTCAAATGCAGCTCTTCACAAGAGCCCTTGTGGGAGGAACACAGGCAGAAAGGTCAAATAAACTGGATCAGAGTAGCAGAGCAGTTTGACCCACAACCATTCTTCAGGATTCACCTAGACCTGTTCCTAGCAGAACTATTCCTTTATTGGGACAGATTGTTAGATTTACACATACACGTTCTTTGAAAAAAATATCGGACATTCACAATTCTGTCTAGGAAAACCAACGACTAAATTATATAGAAATAAATCATCCGCAAAACAAAGATCACTTAACGGAGCAACAAAGTGCTCTGCTGCTCAAGGTGTACAGACATGTCACGGTGTCACCCGGCACCAGGTATGCTCAATCACGGAGTAACCCAATACCATAGCACGTTCTGGTGCAAGGCAGCTACTACAGCATAATATCTTCCTGCTGCTGCCACTGCTGCCCAGACTTCTGCCACTACAGAACCAATATTGTTGCTATCAGCAGAAGGATTTATTCCCCCTTCAATTCCTTTGTTTCTTAGAAGCCAAATTTTACTGTACAACACATAATGAATATGTGAAAAAACACCTGGAGTTCGGTGATCACCTTGATTCTTGAAAAAAAATCTGCCTCCCAGCAAGTATGAGAAATCTTTCAGACCAGGCTACTTTAGGCATGACACATCTCAGTGGCACAGCTACTGCACTGCTCCAAATTCCAGACTGGTTTCAGGAAAAGGCTTCTTTAGGTTGGAAGTCTTCACAGAGCACTGCAAATTTCTGCTGCATATGAGCAAAAGACACTCCTTACTTCATAAACAAAGGTCCAAGCAGCCACATATTAGTGGCTGTTGGTATTTTTATTCACCAAAAATATCAGCAATAACTAGAAGTGCATATCAAGTTTGTAGTTGGCATTCAGTGAATGCCAACACACTTTGAATTGGCTGCTTTCAGGGAGCAAGCATTGGGAGTTCACGTGCCTTCAGCTTCATTACTTTTATATCACTCTTACCGTTATCTCCCACACAGAATTAGAAAATAGTATGGAAACTTGACCTACAGCTATATTATGAGCTAACAAAATATGGCAGTAAGAGTAAAAACTTGAAACAAATCTGATAGTATTAACTCAGATAGTGTCTTTCTCGATATCTTACCCACATCTTATCTCACCAATATCCTAACGTGTGGTGGGAAGGAACAAAATGTGTTCCTATCTGAATGACCTTAAAGTGTCTTGAGCAATATTCAGACTAGAGCAGCTGAAGAGAAGACATACAGGCCACCCAGACAGACCAGACACTGTGACTGACCTCCAGAATATTTTGCCTCTTTACAGTGCAAGGTAATAATTGGATCAGAGTTGGGTTTTAACATCTGCTGCTGGTTGATGTCTCTGACTGGCCTTTCCAGCTTCAATCTGAGATACATTTTGAACATTATTAATTCCCATGACCTAGTGTCAAAGTCTGATAGAGAAAGTGATCTGGTTGTGTTATCTTCCAGTATTTAATATCAGTTCTGGATAAAAACAGCTGGAAACAATATCACTTTTGCTACAATAAATTTTCAGAGGAATTTGTTGAAAATATCTCATATGTACAAAGAGCTGATTTCAAAAATAGACTTATAAATTGAAGGTGTAGAGGAAAATCCAGATGAGCAAACCGCTCAAGATGGCAACCATGTCCTGTTATACAGGACATATTCAGAAGTAAATTCATACCTTTGAAACTCATATGGAAGTTTAGGTGCAATTTCATCCCAAACTCCTAATCAGAATTTTCTAATTAAAATGAGGTAGAGTCATATCATCTCATACTTACTAATCATTAAGCTGTGGACGGGTTCTGCAGTATCTCTTCATGTGCAGCTGTCATTGATTTCAGTAGATGCATAGCATGCAGAAACTTAGAATGAACTCTGTGTCTGCTCTAGTATCATGCAGAAATTGTACTATATACGCTTTTACTCTGCTGGGATTTTTCCAACTTAAATGAAAGCATTTAACTCTTAAAAATGTTTTTGATTTAAAAACCAGAGTACCTAGGCTGTCATTAGTTATTGCAGCATGCCATGAAATAACCACAAATGAAAGTAAGAAATGAGGAATTATTAACAACTGAAAGTGAGGCTTTATTTATAATTACCTAGTCAAAAAAGTATGACAATTTTGATGGGTCAAGTTCCCCTGCTCCTTTGATGAGATGAGGCAAACGAGTATTGCATGCCTATCTAGGAAATTCCACCAGCAGTGTGTGCACTGGCAGAGAGATTACACGGTGGATGAATGCTTCCAGAACCTCTCCAAGCAACACTTGCATGCTGGAAGGAAAAAAAAGTCTCTCTTTATTTTCAGCTAGGGAGGTACTAACAAAATATTTCAACAATCTAGAGCAGCAGATTTTAGGGTACAGAAATGGGCTAAGTCCAAATAAAAAAAAAAAAAAGGAAAATAAATTTGCTCTCTCATTTTTATTGGCCACAAAATAATCTATATAAAGTGCTTTGCATATTTTTGTGTGATAGAAGAATAGTAGGAGTAGAAGATACGTACATTCTTTCTTTCTTTCTGATTAAATACTGCATGTAACCCTCTGACTAACAGCAGGAACAATACTGGCAAGAGAAAGCTGATGCATTTTTAACATGGTGGCAAACTTTTTTATATGGGAGTTTTGGAAAGTGGGTAGTGATATCCGGTCATTCAAATATGCATACATGAAAAAAAGCCCACCTCAAAAAACAGGTACAGAAATTCTGTTCCCCATTACTGCCACTCAGATTTCAAGAAACTTTTGAGTGAAAGAGCAACTTCCAAGAGGCTTACGAATTCAGCTTGCTTCCATTTTTTCATTAAATTATGAAACACTCCAAGGCCTTTCTATTCTCTGAGGCTATTTGAGGCTTAGAAAAAGGAAGGAGCTAAGATTCTGGTTCTAATTATTACAGTAATTTTGAACGAACAACTATCAGGTGATGAGGACCTGGTAACACTTTAACAAATTCCGCTATTTTTGAAGATAGAAGAAAAGAAAAGAACTGGTGCAGTAGCTGGAACTCAAATCTTTCCGAGATCAACTTTTCTTAGTGCAAATACCCAAAACTACTTAGAACTGTTTCTTTCCTGACAGTGTTGATACATAACACCAGATTTTCCACACTTCTATATTTCTTTCATAGTAAAGGAAAGCCTGATTTTTTTCTCCCTGACTGCTTGAATGCCAGAAGATAGAGTTCTTAATCCTTCATTAATAATTATTGCCACTAATACAGAAATCAGAGTGCTTTGAGAAGATCACCATCAGATGAAGAGTTTTTTTGCAGATATGCCCTCTTAGGAAGCATCCAAGTTGAACATAAATTTCATCATATTGATTATGTTGTTTTGAGGGTCTGACACTTCGTTCACACACAATTACTTTTTGGATACAGACTCAACATCTGAGGAAAGATAGCATGCACTTCTGTAGGTATATTACTGGCTCCCACGCTTGAATCCAGTATGAGGTGTCAAATAAAAAATGGATTGTACTTGTCTCCATTGTCAAAGTAAAGGAAAAGCATTGTAATAAAGTTAATCAGCAAAGATTTACACCCCTGCAAATGACAGGATCTCTGGCCGTGACAATCAGCAGCTTCATTAGTGCAGTCATGCAGTTACTGCTGCTCCCAAGTGGAGGGCAAAGTTCTACCTGCAGTACTCCCCAAGATGGACAATAAACCACAGATCCTCCTCTTTTTTTACGTAAATCTTCATGTTGCTTTTGATCACCTGAAATGCAGGAAGCTGGTTTTGGTTAACAGAAATTATTGTCTTGAATGAGGGTTATGAATAGAATATCATTTCAGCTTTACTCCTTATCTTCAGCACTGCTCGTTAAACTGTACCATCAATTTATATATTAGAACATCCAAATTCCCATAACCTTTTAGTCTAAAATTGCAGTAACATCAGAGAAACAAAGAAAGAAAGAATCATTAACTTTTTTCTTCAGAAAAAATCACGACTGGGAAAGCATGATGCTATTCAGTCTCTGAATACACTGGTTACTGCTGCCCAGAGGCACCAGAGATCCATCTCCATTTAAAAAGCAGCCTCGTTGCCACACACACAAATGTATTCTCAGAATAGCAGAGCTGGAACAGGTGCAGTGAGACAGGGAATTGCACGTGTGCACAGGCATATGGCAGAGGATGGCCAAGAGTCCAGCTCTGTGACATCAGGCACTCTCCTACAATCTGAAACTTTATCTCCAAATATTTAATTTACACATTTATCTGTCTGCAATTAAAAATAATATTTTAAAAAAGAAGACCAAGTTAAACTCCTTAACCAACTCATTTCTTCAAGAAGATGCCAGAAAAATTTAATACATCAAGGAATACAACTGACTGAATCCATACCAGCCCTAATTCCTTTGTCACTCTTGTGAATAGATTAAAACAATCATAAAAAATTAAATAGGAAAGCTGCATTACACAGCCTTTAAATTGTGAGCAAAGGCAAAAGTAACATATTAACTTAGGTTACAAAATATTTCCCTTATTATGAAATACGGGCTAAATATACAATGAATTCTGAATTAACATGAATTTCCTTGGAGTGAGTATGAAAGCAATGCATTGATTTTAGAAACTCATTCTGTGATAGAGTTTAAAACAAATCTGGCCTATTCCAAGAGCAGTTAATAAAAAAGGATTGATTTCTAACAGCTGTTATTGTTTGAAAAGTTAATATCTAGGAATTTTGTATTGGTTTAAAAAGGCATCTGTTTCTAGAACGTGTAAAGCTTTGATAAAGCAGAGATAATTTATCTGCTTTCATTTTGTACAATAAAGCTGCTCTTAATATTCTTATCTTATAATATTGGATGTTAAATAGAGTGACTTTATCATGCCATCAGTTTTTAAGGAAAATCATTGAAGTCAGGTGGGTTTTCCGTTTCAGAATAAAGGAATTGTGTGATCCACTATCGTCTTACTTGTGGTGAGAAAGTGAAAGAAAACCAATGGAACAGAAAAGGCTTCATTATGCCACTAATTTATTAATAGATTGCCCATTGAGAAAATGAGAAATTTTGCTTTATAAGCTATACCTACATTTATATTTCATCTTATCTACTTGGAGAAAGTGAGTTCACACCAAATACTTATTTTAGTGTTTCTTCTACTTACCATGCAAAATTCAAAATTGGCATTATACACACAGAAAGAACAATTTTAGGAAACCAAACACTTCTTGAGCCAGAGGAAAAATTGAACTGGCTTCCATAAACAAGACAGTAGCATCTTTCAAAATCAAAGGTGGAGCTAATGATTTTTATGGGGGAGAATGGGAGGGAAAGTATTCTGAAAAAATCTGGCAAAAAGAACATCTACTCCAACACTGAAGTCAAGGATAAAATTGGGAAAAACTACATGCTTGAGCTGCAAAAAGCTGAGCAATATATTGGGGCTGAGGCAGGACATAAAAGTGGATCTCAAAAGTCACAGAAGTTCCATGACTTCATAATTTTCTGAGCCTGTATCCCATTCTAGGAATGTGTTTTATTTAGCATTACATATACTGTTCCTAAGTCCATGTACATAGAAAATTGAGCAAATACATTCTTCTGTAAATAGTACCAAGAAAAGGAAAAATATGATGACAAGAGGAGCAAACCAGAAAGTGAAATGCACACTCAGGATACAGCCCAAGCAGTTGATCTCATTCTGAAAGCTCCTGCAGTGATGCCACCTGCACTTAACTCCAAGATCTATGGCTACATCACCTCAGAGCCATGGAAAATGTACATCTCCCCTTTTTACCTCGCTTTCCCCCGCTATGATATCGAGTAACACCGACTTTCTCTGTTATTTCTTCAGAATGCCTACTGCTTGCATATGCCTCTTGGTATGCAGTCAGTAAAGTTTTTTTCTGAAGAAAACCATCAAATTTGAGAAATCATACATTTACATATGGGAAGCTTAATTTCGTTTTCATTATTTACACACAGTTATTCCCCAACTATCCTGAAAGTATTTATGTAGAACTTAAATTTTGATACATATGAGAAATATACTAGAGGAGGCACTTAAAGTTAGACCACAAGAAATTAAACCAAGGATCTGGAAAGACAAATTTGATTTGCATTTGGGGCATAATTTCAACATCAGAAACAATGCACACCATCTATGACTTGAAGAGCAACCCAGATTGGAAACTCGTTTCAGTACCCACAGCCTGAAATTGGCTACTAGGGAAATCTAAATGTGCCAAAGCGACAGTACATTGATTCTCCACCCCCTCCTTCAGCAGAAGCAAAAATATTTTTTGACTCATGAAAGTCCTTTCATAATGAAACATTCTAAACTATGATAATGGTTTTTGAAATACAGACTAAATTCTGAAATTATATAGTGTCAAAACAGGAAAAAAGTAAAACAACTAATAAAATCCCGTTCACAAAAGCAACCAGGAATGTAGCATCAGTTCAAATGAGAGCAAGGAATATCACTTGACAATCTTCTGGAGATTCTCTCTTATAAATGGGTAGTTGAAAATATAACATTTTGCCAGTTTAACCAACCCTGTGTTTCAAGATGCTGGAATAGAGTTATTCAAGACATTCCCTCTGACAGCAGAAGGCTGAGATACTATATATACCCTGCACTTGCTGCTCCTGGTTTATTTAAAAATGCAAACCAAAAACTTCAGTGATGAGAGATATTGCAGCTCCCCTGCTTTAGGGTGTAGTCACTGGATATCCCTGACCTGGTATTGTGACCTTGAGCACAGATTATTTACAGAAGTTCAGACACAGAGCTGCAAAAGCTCAGCTCCTCTGAAATTTGCCTTGCTTTGCTCTGATATTTTACATCATTTATTCTTTCAGAACTGTGAGGAAAATGGCTTGTTTTATTCCACAGAATAAAACCATGGAAGTGTTAAGATACTAATCCATTAATCAGTAGTCTTAAGACAGGAAAGTGAGTGATAAATTAAGAGCAGAGTTTCTTAGAGACCTGTAGAAGCCTACTGCTGAGGTCAACTTGCATACCTTCTCCATACTCTCTCACCAAGAACACAGACCTTTAGGAGAATTCCACTGATGCTGATGGCAGTTACTGTGCTCCAAAACATAACCATTTCTATCTAAAAACTGATTTTGTGACATTTTAATGTTTCTTTTTATTCTGGGCTTTTCCTAACACCAGATTAGAGATAAAAGAAGGTCACAAACATCAACTATCTCTTGTAAGTTTAGTCTCTAAAATAATTAATGTATAAGCCTCTCATCCTGCCAAGAATGCCACTCCTTACTTGATAATACCAGTACTAAGTTTGACCTCCCCATTTAAGATATGATACAACCTACTTCATTGAGAAACTTTGCTGAAGAGTCAAGGTAGAAGCAGGTGTATGTCAAAGAGACAGTTCCAAGAAATATTTTGAAGGCTGAATGAAAGATTTAGATAAATACTCTATTATCACAGCATTCTCAAGAAGTAGCAGTATGTTCTCCCCACCTAAGTTATTTTTAAAGGGCAGCCTCTTCAGTTTATCCTGCTATTGTGTGGAACTCTAGTTTGGAGATGGTATCAGAATGATACACTTTAAATAAGTGGCAATGCAAATATGGACATGACTGAGAGGTCCACACTTCAACAAAGACCTTGTTATTCATGTGGGACTTGCAGAGATAAAAAGTTTCACTTTTACGTAATTGCTAAATATGCATTAGTTAGAAAAACAGTAGAAGTCTCTCCTCTTTGTTGCTGGCTTAAACCATGACAAGAAATATAGAAAACAAGTCCTACCACTTGAAGGCTGTTTGGCAACCTATCTCAGTTTATCTGCTAGCTTTGTAACAAAATAACCACTGCCCCTTTCTGGTGGGCTTAACATATATGCTGAGTATTGAATCAACCAACAAAGTGAAGAAAAACAAGAGCGAGACTTCCAACTCTGTCACCTCTAGAGGCAGAACTATGTCAAATAAAAGGCAGAAGCAGTTTACATCTAAACCAGCACTGGGGTTGTTTTACCCAACCTCTTTGTCAAGTGATTGCTTCAGTTTGCACAACTGTCAGTTCTGCACATTCTGTAAGTACTGAAATGCTCAGACACTTCAGGAATTGCTGACAGTTCGAAGGGTTCACTTACGTGGATGTCAGATAGTCTCTGTTATGAGGACCCAGGGTGAGTTTAATCTGCAAAGAGATCAGTTGGCCGACATCATTAACACACTTCTACAAACAGTGGATAAAACAGTTTTAAATTACCAGAAGTTGCATCATTACAGATTATTATTTTAGCATTGTTAGCCTTCTATAATATGATGTTGCTCCCACTGGAATACTGATTAAAATAGGAACCAGATGTGCTTTTCATGACCAGATTGAAAAAGATAAACAACTAGAAAATCAATTCAAATAAAAAAGATGCCCTGGGGGTGTTTCTCGAAACTGAAGAGGGAGAGTGTATGTATCTTTTAGAAGGGTGGGGTAGGAACTGAAAAACACTCAAACCCAGAAAACTCTCTCACAAAAAAATCCCGAAGAAACATGAAGCAATCTAGTTCTTTAGACACCTATTTTGATTATACTCCAATGAACCATTATCTTAAAACTGGGTGTACCGGCCAACACTAAAACAAAGAAAAATCTCTATTTTCAGTTTTGTTCATAAATCCACAAGAACTAAAGCTCACGGGAGAAAGACTAATTTACATTTAGACCTCAGCATTTTACAGGAATACCACTTTGGTTTACTGGACTGTAAATAAGATAAGTCTTTGGAACCTTCATATCAATTTTCAACTCCAGAGAGGCACTCAATGGAAAACTTGGTGCCAATCCTGATGGGAGCTCTTTTTCTGCTAAATGCAGGCCAGTATGTGCAATCTTGAAGACTAAGTATGACTTAATGGCACTGTTTTGCAGAGTAGACCATCTGTTTCTTTACATGGAATAGAAAATATAAAAAAATTCCTAGTCACAGAGGAACAGGGATCACAAAGGAAATACTAGGACCATTCCTCAGCATCACAGCTTCTACTGCAGATACCAGGGCAGCCCTACTGAAGCCATACTTTTTCCCTTGCACATTTTCATCTAGGCCAGGAACCAGAGACCAGTGAAGAGGGTGGCCCTTGGCAAGGATGGGAAAGAAGGGATTTCTTCATTGGATAGATAAAATAATGATTTCAAAAATGGATTTTTAAAAAAAAGGTCATTCTCACATATCTACCCTATTTTCAAAAGAACTAGAAGAGAGACTGGGTTAGCCCTGTTCAGCACCAACTCTAATGAGCACTGTCCCAGTTGTGCCAGGTCATCTTGCTGCAGCTGAGTGTTGCTTACAATGGGAAAAGCACAAGCCACACAGTCAGGCCTGCAAAACTTGAAATGGCACACCATATAAAGGCAGAAGAAATAACTTGTTTCTAAGTTATCTCTTTTTGCCATCAGCACCTTATTTTTCAGGTGAACCTTTGTCACCATGTGGTACAAGTAATCATTCCATCCCTAGAATGGAATCCCCATTCCTTCACTGCAGGTTACCAAAGCCAGAATACAAACGTAGAAATGAAAGATTTCATGTAGTACAGCCTAACACACATTTAATTTGCCAAATGATGTTATTTCTCTTCGATATATTTTCGAAAAGCATCAAACAGAAGAAGACAGGATTGATGAGATTCCTTGATCTCTTCCTGCATCTTAAAGTGACTTCCAAGGTTCCCCTATTTTCTAGCCCCCATTTCTTCTGACATACTGCATACATTAGAACCTCATTACTTTCCTCTGCTCTGTCACATATCTCTCTCCCTGAGAGTTCACCAATTTTTTTCCATTACTTCTTCTCTTCTACAGTTTATAAGGCTCCTCATTTTCCTCTTCCCATAGCTGGTTCTCCATTCTCTTCCATATGTCAGCACCTGCTCATACATTAAGGGGCCCCTTGGGATACTTCAGGGAACCCATCACTGCCTTCATGCAGAAGTTCACAGAGCTTGTGTACTCGGACAATAACACCCCCAAGAAGCAGCACTTGATGTTGAAAGACTGTTATTGGATCAAAGTTCCTTTTTATGAGACATCCCCTGCTACATTTGAGATGCTGGTGCCAACTGTGTACATCATCAGCAATTACAACTATCAATTAGTCAAATATCAGAAGAAAATTAAGAACACAAAGTCAAACACTCTGAATTTTGGAAACACCAGAAATAACATTGTTCATGAAGTCTTACTTTGTGTGTGTACACAGTTGATCTTTCTTTGCATTATGACATTATTTTTTCCCACATCTGTACAACTCGAGACTCCTATAAAAGATACCTTCTTATTGCTTTTGAAGTAATGGCTATCAAAATCAGGTTGGTATTGGGATTCCTGATAAAACCTCACAATCCTCACAGAATAGTTTCAATTATAGCAAGCCCCCAAATTTCAGGACATTTTGAGAGAGCTGTCTTTTCTTCCACAGGCTCCTCAACAAGAAAAGATATAAAACTTTTAGTCACCATCACGAATAATGAGGAAGGGCACAGCAGACTAACGTGAGGAAAAAAACCTAATCTGTAATTTAAGATTATAGAATACATGTTCAATTTGATAAACCATTCACCAGGGACATTTTAGAGACCAAGAATTCATACCAGGCACTGCCAACTTATTGTTCACATCTAACAATGCTATGAAACAAACAAACAAACAATGGCATGATCTTCAGAGAGGAATTTTATTGAAATGTGGTTAACTAGCAAAAAACTGCCTGTCAAAATTCTTTAAAAAATAGCTTTTCAGTAACTTCCCTTTAATATTTGTATCTTCCTATTCAGGGGCTTTCAGTCAACTGGATTTTAAAAAAACCACAAAAACTTGTTCAGTTGATTTCCGTGTCAAGGGACTTTGTACCTCAGCATGGTGGAGTTTAGCACAGTGACTTCAGCACTGGAGCTAATACACATACTTGGTGTGGAAAGAGTTTTCACAAAGCCACATCAATAAAAGTTTTCTACTCCAGAAAACTTTTGCAAGTTGCAATAACCCACTGTCAAGCACAGCAGCGATAACAGAGATGCAAGAGGTACACAAACTAGCCAGATGCTACAGATGCACCCAACCCAATATCATAAAAAGCTGATAAAGGGAATTTACCACTACACTAGACAAATTACTATCAGGGAATCCAGTCTTCCCTCCTCTTTTATAGGGGAGAAAGGAATACACAGATCCTTTAGTCCCAGCTCTTTACCCACCTCTTTCTTTCTTTCTATCACCTCCCAAATGTTCTGCATTCCAGCTTCACAGAACAGTAATACTTAGGTTTGTGGAGAATACTTAAATTGCAACGGACTGTCTTTGTCAAAGGTGTGAAAAACTAGCAACTGGCATTACTGTTAAAAGAGCAGAAATTATTTGAGTAATGTGATAGTTATGAAAAGCAAAGTAAGGCAGGAGTAAGGAGGCAAATCAGAACATCAAGTCTGATAACAATCTGTTTCAATGCCTGACCCTCACCAGTCCCTGACAAAATTCAATCCTTGCTGATGCCACAAGCCAGGCAAATAACCATCTAACAGAGCAACAGCTGCAGTGCGAGACATTTAAACTCTTGGAAGCACAGCTATTCCCAGATAGAAGGGATCACTCCTGCAATCTTCAGAACCATACGTACGGAGGAGCAGGATGGTTCATATTGCAAGTAAATTGCACTATCTGGTAACCCTCAGTGGAGGCATCTTTAAATTACAGCCAGTTTGAAATCAATAGCATCCCTTCTTGCCTAATTCTCTTCAGGGAGCTCTGAAAGAAAAATGCAGTTTTGACATAGCCTCAATTTGCCCTTTGAATGCAAAGGTATTTTGACACTTTCTTTTCTTCCTTTTATAATTAGAAAAACTGGCTCACCAGTCTGTGCTCACACCAGATGCCTCAGGAATAATGCTGACATGCGCGTTCTAACCCTGCACTTGATATTCTGAACTGAACTCAGATCCTTAGCACTTTACATCCTTCTTTCACACCCTTACTAGATTATGAAATGACTATTCTGGCCTGAATTTACATAGGATTTAGTAGGATATCATGGACTTCATTATCAGTAAGTGAGGGAATGGAAAAAGTGAGGAAATGTGGTGGAGTTCACTCTGTAAGCCAATTACTAACACAGATTCCCTAGGAACGACACCCTTTTATTAGATTCCCTCAGTTTAGCAAATGCTTATCTACCATTCAAATGGTGAACATCTGGAAAATCTTACATTTTTGTGACTAAGTGGTGTCCCTGTCTCTGACAGACGGGTAATAAATAACACAATCATTACAGAATCACTGTGAGTCAACTGGTGAGTTTTGAACTCCACAAGGAACACCGCTTTACAGGGGAATAGGACAGTTTCCCCCATCTAATTTTGCTTTTACAACACATGTAACAATAGCCCATACAATTAGCTAAACCTTGGGGAAGGTCTTACTCCAGTTGTTTCCCAAAATAAAATCATAAATACACAGTAGTAAAGCAGTAGCATTTCTGCCATACACAGTCCCAGGATTTGTTATTTTGCATTTGTTTGCATTGATTGTACCAACCTGCTTTATTGTCTGCTTTGTACAGAAATGAGAAAGCCACTGGAAAAATGTTTAGTTAAATCTCAAGACTTAAGACACTCATAAATAACACAGAACCATAAAGAAGGAATTTACATCAAACCTTGGGTGAAATCCTGAACTCACTGAAGTATACAGAGCTGCCAAGAGCTTAGTTTGATAAATACTGTTTGGCCAAGCGTGTGAGTATGTACTATGATACAGACTCTCAGTTTTATCACTATTGTTTTCTTCACAGTTTTCCTCCGTGACTGAATGCATGTGATGGATAACTAGAATTTGTGCCTTTTGATTGTTTTATTTTACAGCATTAAGAATGTTTCAGTGTATGGTGTGTATATATGTGAGCCTAGGTTTTTAGAATTCAATCACGGGAGTATTTTGACACCTACAGTATGCAACAGGGGCTGTACACATTGGATGTATCACACCTATTTAACTGGAGAAACAGCTGTAGAAGGTGGCTCTAAGCACACAGATTCCACAAATCCAGGTCTTAAAGCTGGTTCTTATCCAGCCATCTGTGTATATAAAAAGATGTTACAAGTTTTTTTATTTTGTAAAAAGAATATATTTAAAGTCAGGCAGAAAAATATCACTGCATGGTTAAGTATTTCGGTAAAATAAAAATTTGACTGCAAATGTATGGATCACTTCAGAAAGAGAGAACACTGAACATCATACCTGGTAATAAATGACATAAACCAAATGGCTCTCCTCAGTATTTTCTTGTACCAGTTCTCTACTTTTTATATCTCCACCAAAAATGTGCTGCTCCAATCCTGCATCAACATCTGAGGCTACAACAAACATGGCCTGAGTGTCCTGATGTCATCACAAGTAAGATCCCCTGAAGTTCAGGGTTATTAAGCGATGAAAAACAAAGAGATCTAGCATAACCTTATACAGTGCGAATTTCATTCAGAAAGGAAGGATTCATCTGGCTGCCATTGCATTCTTTTTTTATTCTCTCTCCTTCAAAAGTCAGTATCATGATACTCCATTGTCCTAGTGAAAAATGCCTGGATGGATTTACCTTTAAGTTTACTATTGAGTGAGCTAAGGTATTCCCAGCCTATGTTTTCCCTAAAATAAGCTATATAAAACACATTTGCTGCAATTAATTAAGAGAAAAGGAATTAGTTATGCAGTTGTCAAACTATTTGATAGTTTGAAGGGTTGTTTTTTTTCCAAGTATCTGCTGCATCCCATTCAAATTTTCTTGTAGATCTAAATCATCTCAATATGATCTGAATGAATAGGAGGAAACAAAAAAGGAATGATGTTGAGGAGATCTGTTTTGAAAATTGCTAGGAAAAAATTACTGTTGTCTTTTCAATATGATTTTAATAACCCATACCAGTTACCAAAACCAAAAAGACATTCTTATAGTCAGGGAGACAAAGAATTCATATTTATAGTTTTTAATCTTGGGTTTAGAACCTGAAAAGATAAATCCAAACTGAAGTGCAATATTCCTCATCTCTCTTGTTTTTACTGCCTTATTATATGAGTTTATTTTCCATGCATGTTGCAGTGTTTCTCAGATACTGTAACACTGACCAAAGCTTTGCTCAAACCATAGCACTTTCTTGTATCTTTTGCATGTAGTAGAAGTCAGCCTTGGTCTGATCCTGATTCCTGAGATCTGGAACTATGGATAAGGATTTAACCACAACAAGATTTAGCACCTTCACATCTACAGTATTTTTTCCCTAGGACCTATCAATCCCATTTTAGCTATTGCTGCAGGGCATTAAAACCCAACAACTTGGGTTTAAAGTCTGATACAGCAATTTTTATCTTCCTACTGTCTTAAACTCTAGAAGTTGTGGAAGATGTTCTAAAACAAATTTGAAATGGATCACAGAACAAGGAGGAAGAAAATAATGGTTTCTCAGGAGGTGTGTGTTGCCCTAAGGGCAAACTGGACAAAATGGAGGTTTTTAAAAAGTCATATTCATGACCCAATGCCAAACCTGGGCAGCAAATTTGCAGCAGGCCAGCCTGGAGATGAGGAAAGCATGGGTCCTTATGGTTATGTTTTCATCTTAAAGAACAAAAAATAATTTCCTATGTAAGGAAAAAGGGAATAAACTTAATTTGAACTGGAGAGCTACACACCATCTTTACAATTGGAAGCAAAGTGCTTGCAATTAATTTCCACTTTCCTTTTCAGCATATGTACTGTAACAATGCTGTGGAAAACTGTCTTATCAACAGCAAGGAGGAACCAATGCATGCATTAAGTATTAAAGGCTGGCTTACAGCATGTGTATTTTGCACATTTCCATGTTTTCTGTGGTCCTGAAACATGAACACATCACCAAAGCAACAGAAAATCACAAGCATTTTAGGTGGAAAATTTCTATATATTATTAGAGATTTGCTTGGGATTGTAATGCAAAGACCTGGGCATGCACTTTTGTAAACAGATAGAGGACCAAGTGTCAGTCAAACTAAATCTTCTCTAAACCTAAACCAGTTCAATATGAGAGAAATATTGGTTATGCTTGAATTAAACAGATGCATGTTGGACCATTCAGAGGCTCAGATATACATGCAGAGAAGCCTGACGTGCCCATGCACAGCAAGTGGCATCCTTCCATTAAAAAATATGGAGTTGCACTTGTTGTATAGCAAGACATAAAAATGCGTAATTAAGGAAAACTGCTGCTAAAGCATGGTGGAAAGATGTTATACTATAACTACAAAACATGAGGATATGAATGTTATCAGCAATAATTAAAGAGTAACTGCACTGTTCATCAATGAAAAATAGAACTAGTGCCTTATTTAAGCCACTTTTCATTTATTCTTCACTACAAAATTTTACAGAGAGCTGAACTGAGGCACCACTTAAAAACTCACAGCAAGTGATTTATTTTCCCAGAGCCAAGAGAAATACTGCCTATGCCTGGACCACGAATAGCTCAAGCTTTCTGGAACTGAAACCTCAGGTATGTATTTTTTCTCCTGTTACTAACTGTCAGAAACAATAAGTTAGGAAGGAAAAATTAAAATCAGTATGGATCTGAAAGTGCAGGATGTTATTGCACATAAAAGACCCAGAATATTTACAAAAACATTTCTCCTTGCATCCTATTTTGCTGAGTAAAACACAGATTACCTTTTATCCTTGATTTCTTTCTTTATAATACACAACAGATAAGCCTTTTGAATACCACAAATTTTTTTCATTGCTATCATTCTGAATTCAGACTGTGGAATGGGTCAGAGAACATGCTGATATAAATCCAGCAAATGTACTGGCAAAACCCACAATTGGGATAAGTCACTTCAGTCCCCACTTCTTGTAAGAATGGTGGCCATGGGTTGACAAGATACGAGTCAAACTGGAAACAGCTATAATCACAGATTACAAGAGAGAATTAATGAAAGCCACTTTGTGCATCAGCTGCAGGTATCCAGTCTTTGAAAGCCCTAAGCACATCTTTCATATCAGAAAGGTGCATATCTATAGTCTTTTCCTAAAGTAGGAAAATTAGGCTGAGCTACAGAACAACAGCCCCATATGCTGAAATAGAGATAACAAGAAAAATTGATCAATTTTGGACTTTGTGTGAAAATTTAAAAAACCAACCCCCAAAACAAGGGACAAATGGGATTAATCCATCCATCTGATAAGGAGGCTGTCGATGTTAAGGAAGGAAATTACTCATTCTCTTTGTGTATAGGAAAGGCTGAGTACTACCAGGTTGCCTGGTGCACTTTTATGCTCATTTTGGATCAGTCCAGTGAATTCACCCTGGTTTACTTGTGTCCCCCTCACCACAAGGTGGCACATATGTACGCCCTGGGATTTTTAACTGCCTCTACAGTTTACTTAAATTTTTAATAAGTAACTTATCCCATTAGAGAGGGAGGAAAGGAGTAGGGATGGGATAAAGGCATGGAATGATAAACTGCATTATATTATCAAGTATAAACAACTAAACATAAGTACACTATTCTTAATAATTGGATTAATTCCAAACTTTCCTTGTTGCTGTTACGTACTAAAGGGACTGAGGTGTACTCACTCACATCAACAGTGTGGCAGTTAAAAGGATAAGATGCTACTGAAAACTTTGCTTCAATATGTTTTACAAATATATTCACCAGAAACTCAATAGAATGTAGGGGTGAAATGGAATATGGACAGGCTGGTGCCAGAGAGGGAAGCAGGTACACAAAAGCAGAAAACCAGGTGTGTTCACCCATTATTCTGATGCTCTAGATTTTAAGCCTGTTGGTTGGTGTGTATTAGGGGTTTTCTTACATTGCTGCCACCTTTCATTCTCACATTGTGAGTTCCCAGAACTAACTGCATATGCTAAGGAAGGCTGCTCCCTAGTAGCAATTTTTCCTTCATGCTGATAGAGGTTGTGTTTGAATGTCAGACTTTGAAACACCCAAATATACATTCTCATTTTCACCTAGTGGCTGATCAAATAAAATCTCAGTGCAGCAGTCCCTCTTTTCAAATCCAAGATATAAAATACACAGCATGATCTACAATGGCTACAGCACACCCTTCTCCACAGTATGTAACAGACCCACGTTTCATATATCCTTCAGAAAGGCACTAAGCAGACTATGAATCCACCAAACTGCAGAAGAGATTTGAAAGCAAACTGAGATAAGCATGTGAGTACAAAAGAGAGGAGGAGGAATTTTTTTACAGACAGAAAAATACTGACCTAAACCAGAGCACAGAAACACTAACTAGCATGTGAAGCAATTCTATCCACGCAGCACAAAATATATGTTTTTAGAAAGTAGATTCTTGGAGATTTAAAGCATAAACTATGTACATAGCTCCCTCTGATGACCATTGGACACGATACAATGCAAGTCTCCTTTTACTTTTGTTCGTGCATTCAACTGACAGCTGACTGGTTAAATTCTAATTGCTTCCAAGTGAGGTCAGCAAAGGTATTTATCGAAAAGGACTGAACAACAGGCTCAACACACACATGCACGCGCACGCATAAGCACATACACACCATCTCTCCAGCGTGTTGATTTATGGAAACAATTACAATTCTGGTGGAGTCTTTCTGAGCTGAGAAAGTTTGTAGCTACAGTAGAGTGTCTCATGTTGCAGAAAGGAGACAACAGAAATGGAGTACTTGGGTATCCAGCACTTATCAACAGGAACAAGTAAGTTATCTGTCCTTTACAAGATTATTCAACAGTTTCTAATAGCTAATAACTTATCTTCATTTCTATATGCTAGACACTAAAAAAAGAACTAATAAGACTATTTCTACTGATAATTTGAAAAGGGTAGGAATAAAAATACAGGGCTAAAGCCATGAGCTCTGTTTTGAAACTTGAACTAGAGAAAAGTTATACAATAGATTGTGCTAATAGTAAATATATGGACATGAAGTAATCAGGAGATTTTTATCATGCATGAGAAAGCAGTTGAAATTAATCAATAGGAGATTTTTGGAAGGACTTAAAACTGAAGAAAGAACTCTGTTTACAATCACTGTAAATGTCTGTTTATGTAAAAAGTTGTATGAAAGATATCTATCATATATGCATTTGCATATTTTAAAAAATGAGCTAAGCATGCCATATATTTATGTGTAGTATTTTTCAGTAGCATAATGTATCCTTGCACGTTTGTAAACAATTGAGCATAAAGACTTACACATGCACCTTTTCTCACAGATCTTTTACTTTCAGTGCAAGCAGCAAATTCAAGTAGTAAAGAAGGTCACGACAACAAAGGTTTTTATAACTTGTGTCTTTAAAGGATATTCTGACTGAAGAGATATTTAAGAAGCTCTTCTATTTCGCCATTAACTATTAAGGAATAACGATCAGAATTCTAGAAGAGGGAGCAATCTCATTTAAATGAATCTGTAACTCGTAAAGACAGAAGGCAGGTCGGTGACCTAAGAGCAAGTCTACTTGAGATTTAATTTTCATTATGTTGTTCATGAACACCCAGAACACTGCACTATAATGCACAAATGGATACTGACATGGATCCTGCCAATTTTGCTCTACAGATCATACTTTTACATTATCTTTCTAATGGGCACTATATCTTTAGCTTGCAATGACATGACTCCAGAGCAAATGGCTACAAATGTGAACTGTTCCAGCCCTGAGCGACATACCAGAAGCTATGATTATATGGAAGGGGGGGATGTAAGAGTGAGAAGACTTTTCTGTCGAACTCAGTGGTATATGAGGATTGATAAGCGAGGCAAAGTGAAAGGGACAAGAGAAGCAAATAACAACTACAGTAAGTAAAATTTTTGGTTTTCCTATTTCTAAGTTTTTAGAAATTTACATTGTTTCCTATTTCTTGATTCATCATAATTTCAGAAGAGTTCTGTATCATGTACTGACCATTGTGTAAAACAACTTTTCCAATTAATCATACAGCAGGACATTTGCTATTGATTTTGAAATGCGTCATTTTAAATACTACATGGTAGATCTGCTAATGTATTAGTTACAGCTGGGAACTATTAGCAAACAGAGAGCCTATTTTAACAAGTGAACTAAGGTTGTAAGTACGAAAATGTATAACCACCAACTCTGCTCATAAAATACTCCTGAAACATTAAACCACCTTTATATAGTGCACAAACTACCTAAAAGTTTGGTGTGTTTGAGTTAACAATTGAAACATATGCAATACTAGAAAGTATAATGGAAAGAATTATGTAAACTCTCTTGCAAAATCTTTTAGATAGATTGCCAAGCCAGGAACAAAATCTATTATAGTTTCTGCAGTTCATTATTACAATGATTGTGATGCTGAAAAAACATTCTCCCCCCTTTCTTCCAAAACCATGACTCATCTAGAGAGAATGGACATATAATATTTTACAAAGCTGTACCAGATATAAATTCTGAACTGGAAAAAGAATTGTTGTACTAATATGCATTTTCCACAAAATACCTATATAATCTTCGATTTACACTTGAAGGAATCAATTTTTACAGTCACTATTTTTGCCACTTTGTCTTTTGTGTTGTTACAAATGTATTGTTTATTTAGAGAAACATGACATCTGCTTGAAAAGACACTACTTTATTAAGATGCAACAGGAAAATAAATAGGATTATATTGCATATTTCAAAACAAAATTATAACGAAAAGGGGACAGGGACATGCTGGTCTAGTGTTTAGACACAAATAAAAGGACAAATATATTTCCAAGAATGCTGTTCAGTACAGTTTTAATTTGTTGTATATAATAATGTGCTTTTTGTAACAGCAGCAGCAAAAGAAATCAATAAATCAAACTTCAAGAAGTGTTAGTGTGTTTTAACCTTCAGCTGAAGCTGAGTGCTTGTTTTGAATCAGAGCAGCACTTTTGCGTTCTACGTGCCTGGCGAGTGGGCTTCATAATTTATTTCTTTACTTCATGACTACATAAAGTGCTTGGCAACTTGTGTGGCTAAAACTGCATTGACTAACGTTACTGTTTCTTTTAAAATTTGTTTCCATATGTCTCCTTTCTTCCTACACTATTACATAGTGAATAACCATATTCCTCTGAAAGACAACACATGGCCAGCAGCCAACTAAATTATTTGGTCCATATTCAAGAAGACTCCCTTTGAGTTTCGGGAGGGCATTGCTACAATAGAGATCCATAGGACTAGTTTTTGAAGTGAAATGTTGTTCCCATAAAAATCACTGGAAAAAAAGTTACTGACTGTTGAAACTGATTCTTCTAAATTAATGCAGATAAGTGAATATTCACAGTACCCATTTTTTTCCCTGTTATTATTTACAAACACATTATGACAGCATCTAGAGCTGAGTAATTACACATGGTTGCTTTTTAAGTTCCATAATGCTTAAGTGAAAACTTTGTTAGCAATTTAGCATTATTTCAAATTCAAGCAGAAGTTCTCAGTTCTCTGAAGGATCCCATTCTGCTTAAGCACATTAATGACACCTTTAAACATTCTGTAGTGATCCCATTAGAGAACACCAGACCCTCTTGTGCCAGTGATGCAGTCTCTTGCAGTCTTTTGAACACTGTAAGATAATTTAGTGATGATAATGATTACAAATTACAGAAAGGCAAACTCAAGTCACTAAACCCTTACACTTACATTGCAGTGGAAGAAAAAATTGAATCCTTTTCCTGGTAAATACAATGAGTATCAGGAGAAAAACCAAATTAAATTGTAATGGTTATCTGGTAACTGAAGTGCACTGGGATGAACTGTCTCTAAATTTGGCTGAAGTAAGTAGGAAGTTCCCACCATCTTATGTTTAAGTCTAATACTCTAATTTACCTATTGTATCTTAGGGAATAACATCCAAATGCTTTTGTTGGACAAATAGAATAGGCAAATATAGACAAAGAGGACTAGAAAAATGTGAACGCTCATAATCTGGATTTTCTGAGAAACTAAAAAAATTAGTATTGTTGTATTATTATAGAAACACTTTTTATCATACCCTTTGTTCAACAAAAGATGTAAACAGCCTTTCTGAAGTTGTGCTTATGGCTCTCTACTAAAACCCATAACCATAAAGAAAATAATATTCTATGAGGGGACAAAAAGCAAAACAAACAAACCAACAAACAAAAAACAAACAGGAAAAAACATCCCCACCTGGACTAGAACACCTTCCCTATGCAAAAATTTTAACATTAGAGGACTAAACAGGCTATTTTTATCCAGGGTCTCTGAAAAGCATAATTTTAAAACCATACCATGAAAAGGATGTATTTTTGTGTGTGTTCAAACATTCTTGCTCCATGATTCCCAGTTCTGAAAGTGAGTAAAAGGTGAATCAAACCTGTTTCTTAGGATGGAATGCCACAACTGCTGCAGTCAAACTAATCAATGGACATGAAAAGTGTTACTCCAAGAGGTTTCTTCTCATTTTATCCTAACTTTCCACCTACATAACAAATAAAAGGAATTCTTTTCCCTTTTGAATTTGCTAACTTCTGCTACTAAAACAAAGTAAGAAAAAAACATATTTTTACCTGTCATAACTTAGCTTCATAAAGGAAGCTGCCCTGACAGTTTTGTAGATCAAATGAACGACTTCTTCTCAGCCCATGAGGTGTGAAGCACGAATATTGTGAAGAACAATCTTCACATTGAGAAATGTCTGTAGAAGGATAACTTCATCACAACTTTGGCCAGTGCCAAAATTCTTAGAGGTTCTCTTATCAGTTGGGACTATAAATATAAGAATGCCAAGATGGTGAGGAATTAGGGTCTTTGTATTTCAAACTTTTCTAGTTACAGAATAAAAATACATACACACTCATACTATGAAAGTAACAGCACAAATAGTGAAAGTGTTAAAATTTCCAAGTTAACAGCCACTATATTAAATGTGTGTGGATTCAGATTTCATGACATAACTAAATGTTGAACCAAATCCTCACTCAGCAATTGTAAATAACCTGTATTTTTCATTCACTTGCTTCAAAACACATTACAATTTAACTGTTTAGTTCAAGAAACACATGTGCTGTCTCAGTGAGAGCGAATTGCCAAATCCTGTTTACAACAGTGACCTTGTTAGGTACCCAAAGAATATGGTTCTGTGCACATTTCAGAAAGCAGTAGAGCCTTCTGGTGGACACAGAGGTGATAACTCAAGAGTGAACTAATCAAATCAGAGGACAGTGATCTCCGCTAAGCAGGGGAAATCACTTTGCACCTGACAGCTTTGCTTTCAATCTGAAAACCAAATGGCAGAGTGAGAACTGGGAGTCACCCAGTGAAAACTAAAGCAAAAATGAGGCAGCAGCCAAGAGGTTAGGTCACCCAGAAAAATCTGTCATTAATCATAAAAAAAGTTCTCTTTGACAAAAACTTACTATAACTTGCCAAAGCTTCAACCTTTTAAACAAAAAACAAATTTTGTATCTTGTTCAAGGAAAAGAATCTAAGTGGGCACACAGAACACATTTTTGAATTCATGATTGTAAAATGTGAGTTTGACTGGACAAATCTTGGAGATAGCAAGGCAGTTTGCTAACTCTTAATCTTTGATAGAAAAATAAATCTCTCCTTACCACTGTTTACTCCTTCCTTCATTTCAGTTTGTGTTTCAGAATTTTGCCATATTTCACTTAATTTTGTTTAAAAAGAAGGCAGCAAAAATCAGTTTGTTTTGACCCTATCCAGGAGGATTTATAACTATGACTGGATGATGCTTTAGGACTTTCCATGCTCTGTTGCCTTTGGAATCTCATTTTAAAGACTTCAAAGGGTCTCTTAGTTACTAGAAAAGCCTTCCCGGAACCTGAATCCTAAGATGTCTGATCCTATCATATTGCATGTGTGCTCTAAACCCAGAAAGTGCCTATTTCCTCTTTTTTTCAGTGGGTAAAGCCAACCAAAAAAAAAGGAGAAAAAGTAGTCTAGTGAGATCTTGACATAAAATGGCTGAAGTCTTGATTAGAATTTTGTCTTGGAAAACTACTTCTATTCTCACCAAAATCCAACAAGTCATAGTATTCAGCAATATTAAATGAACTCTAACTCTGTTTTGCTCAAATGTAAACCCTAACTGATGATAAAATATACTTTATACACATCTTAGTGGTTAAATACTCCAACCTGCTCAGAAATCAGAATTACTTCCACTAGTATTTTATATATTCTTCTTAGCATTAAAAAAATGTACATATGCTATGTTACTGTATAAATTTTATTTCCGTTGCTTAAATACATATCACATAGAGAACCAAGAAGATGCAGCTTCTTAAAATCAGGTATTTCAAGGCAGGTATTGATGGACTAGTTTCAGTTAAGGGTTACATGTGTTCCAAACAAACAGATAGTCTGTCTCTGCAACTGCATTCTTAATTTTTCAAGAGGTTGTTGGTTCAAGCAACACTTTGGTGTCAGGAGAAGACAAACCTTCACTAACATGAAAGTGTCTTTGCTTCACATTGGTATGCTGCTAATCTTTCCAGTTACAACAGAAAGAGATTTAATTCAAGTAGAAATATATGCATATCCTCTCAAAACGTAGCCCACAGCACCAAGGATGACTTTCTCTCCCCCAGTGATTCATCAGATCTAAATACACCAGATTTCCCTGCTGCCTCTCCAGTTCTTTGTCGGTCACTGGGGGTACGTACCAGCCCTCAAGTTTCGGCCAGCAGAGAGATCTATGCCCATCCCTCAGCCTACAGGTTATCACAAACCCCAGGTTTTCACCCTCAGCTGCTGATGAAGATGGGTTTTAGCAAAGCTGTGGGTAACAGAAGCAGCCGAATTATACCTGTCTTACAGCTTCTATTGACTTTCTTGGTAAGTGTAGCCTTTGGGGAAGAGAAGAAAGCAGGGTGTGAAGCCTTGAGCTGTTGCAGCAAGATTCTTCAGGGCTCATGTATCAACATCCTCATCAGTGCTCAAATAGCATAGTATGACAGGGGTGCCACAAAACACAATTAAAACTGTCACTTCTGAATTTACCTCCTGAATCTTCATCACCTTGCCTATTCCTAGGCATTTACCAGCTGAAAACTATGTATAAAGCCAGACGGTAGCCGTTTATACTCACTTTCTTCTTTCTCATGAACAAAAACGATTGCATAAGTTCTTGTGCAAACTGGGACATCTCAAACCTCTGGGCTCAGGCCCAGGCAGCAGCTCAAGTTAATATACACCAACAGGGCTATGCCTGCCTGGGGGAGCTTCGAACCTGAGCTAACATCAGTCTGAGCAGTGAAGAACATCTGAATCTATCCACATTGTCCTTACTGATTCCTTCGACCTTGATACACCCTAGGCGTTCAGCTGTGACTTGGCAGTTTTTCTGAATCTCTCAATATTGAGATTTATCAGAAATGAGAAACAGTGCATTTTATGGAAGGATCAATCAAATTTAGCAGCCAACTGCAGAAGCAGTTACAGGATACATTTAAAAAGATAAATTGCAGCCCCTTCTCTCCCACAGCTTTCTCCCCCATATGTATCATTAAGTATGTTATTGCCCCATCCTGAAGAAAATGTGCTGAAGTGGCCCTGACCTGAGACTCAAGAGACTTGAGGCTAATCCAAACTTCTAAGCAATTTGCTTAGAGACTTTGGGAAAATTCTTCAAACTCTCTGTGTCTCTATGAAAAAGAATTATTCACCTCTCTGTAAAGAGCTTTAAAAACTATTAGTGGAAAAACTTCCAAACCACAAAAGAATTGTGTAAGTATTATAAATAATAAATAATTTGATAATAGAACATTAATTGACTAATAGAAAATTAACTAGAATACCTGAAGTCAGTAGCTAGACAGAAAAACACGGAGCTCAGATGAATCTTAAAGAAGCAATTGAATAGAATGGAATACCAATGGAATTTGGTAGAAAATTTAACTCCTTATACAGTCAGTCTTGCAAAACAAAGCCTAAATCCAGACACCCCCCTTCACAGTTTCCAACTTTCTGTATTGTTTGAGTATCTGAAAGTGATTTTTGCAGATTTCTAGGATCCTGGAATACAGAACAGAGCTGGCTTTCCTCTCCATCTTCCTTAAAGCTTAGGAGCACCAAGACATCCTAAACCATATAATTATACTGTTCCACACTACAAGATCTATCAACTCATGGCATATTTTGGAACACTTTTCTCATCAAAACAGAGTAAGTTTAGGCAAATGTAGACTGTTACTCTTCATGGGTGGCACACAGCTTTCGTTGCATAATTGACTGTCTATGACTATATTTGGCAACTGTATTTCAATTGTCTTGTTTGACCTTTGACATTATTTTTAATTCTGGATATGAAAGAAAGATCAAGTAAGCCTTCTGGTGTATCCAATTTAGAAACATTATTAATAAAAAGTTAATAGTGAAAATTTTTATGGCAGTAACATAATAGAGGTTAACAATCATAGTACAGAATTGTCACACTTCAAAACTTTTGTAACACATGACATCATTTATACAAATGGAAAAAATTCTTTGAAACAATTGGGGTTGAAGCTAGAAGTGGATATTCAAGATGTGGCCCACAACTTCATGAAAGCACACCAAAAAAGCTATAAAAGTATCAATGCAATCAATAGGCTCTTTTGACTGCTATTTAGCTTTTAAAACCATGAACAAAACCAGGATGAAGTTATTAAAAGGTCTGGATACTCTGTTCAAAACACTGAAATCTTCCTCCTGCATCCAGTCTTTCAAAATTAAGCCCAGGCAGAATACTGATAGATCAACTCAAAGCTATAAATGAAAACAGCAACCATGACAATTCCATGGCATTTACACCCACAATAACTTCAACATGGATCAACAAACACCACTCATCTCCATCTCTTCAATAATAACACTTTTCAAATACCCCCATAACCTGTGGGGGTTTTTTTTGAACGAGTTTCCTAGCATTAGTACTTCCATTTTTGGTATGCTGGCTTACTTCCTTTTAAACGTGTCAACAGACACTGGGAGGTGCTATAGACTATAAAAAGGTGATCAAAGCATTTCAAAGCAGGAAAAATAGCCCCACCTGTTAAAAAGAAGCATATTTTCCTTAATTACCTGTGCTAATTTTATATGTTTTATTATGACCCTTAAATGTCATGTGCGATTTGATATTTCAACCAAAAGGAAATATCTACAACATAAAAAAAGAGAACTTTATGATTGTTAAACCCAGAAATTATTTTAGATGAACATACGTATTATCTAGAGCTGAAAAATATTAAAGGCAAAAAAATAACCACAATCAACATCTAATTTGGAAAAGGTTGTATGTGAATCTGTGCTGCAGTCCGTGAGCTGCTCAGGTGAACTGGTGCTGTTGTTCAGTGGCTGTTTGTGTGCACAGCTGGAATGCAGCAGCAAATGTGGAGTTTTACATGCCAGGTGTGTGGAAATGCTCACTGCAAGAGCTTTCTGGCTTCTTGTATAACACATACACAACATTACATGGTGATGATAGATGTGCCCTTTGAGTGGTCTGCATGAACCCTAAGGGTGGCAATGTTCAGGCTCTCTAGTTAGTCACTACGCAGATGGATTTGGGAGGAAATGTGGATCTAGTCAAGGGAAGAAGGCAGCAAACAGTGGAGTGATTCCATCCAGTGTTTGTGTAGCTGTTGTGAAAATAAGAGTTGTGCTCCCTGACAGAAACTCTGAAGTAAAACAGAAAGGGTAACTGAATCCTGGAGAGTGCAGTCAGTACTAACACAATGGGAAACTGCAACTTTCACCAGCTTTCAAAAGCAACTTTAACTCTACCATGCTAATTTATTTCATTTGGAATAGCCCAGGCAGCCTGCGGACTGCACACAATGTGCAAGATGATACAGAGAAATCCAAGCAGTTTTTGAGTACTTATTGGTGAAATTTTACAAGGATTTAGGGAACTAGCTATGTAAATCCAGCACATAGTGATTCAAATAATGAGACTTGCCTTACAACAAGAGACATTTATGCTGTGGGAAAGGCCAGCACAAGATCTCCCTCAGCAGCAGCCCTTTATGTTTGCTTGTGTGGGGAAAGTGCAGCTGAGAAGTCCTGAGGTCATTCACAGCCCTGCCACTTCCCAATGCTACAGCAAAAACTTGGAATACTACTTTTACATAAGGACAGGGACAAATACCTGTGCTCAAACTGAGATTCACCCTAACTGTATTCCACACCCAGCGCTGGTGCCTGCATTAGTTCAGCACCATCTTAGCAATAACGTGCTAGAACATAGCACAGAAAGAAATCTCTGCCATGTACTCAGCACTTCTCTGACCGCATCTGAACCGCAAGTGTGACAGAACTCACACAGCACTCTGCCTACAAACATTGCTACCAATCTAAAGCTAAATTGTACACAGTTACAAGTACTTTCAAATGAACTGGTGACAAAAAGCCATTCTTCCAATTTAAGTAAGCTCCACTCTTCTAACCAAACTTTCAACATTTTTTTTTACTGACCAAGGAGATTCTGGTTGGTATTCCAACTGAACCAAACAAACACCAAAACCAAATAAAAAGGTACGTGGTCTCCAGGGCAAGCAAGTTCTTCAGAGCACTCTTTAAAAAAAAAATTAAAAAAATTCTTTATGCCCAAATTCTGATTCCAAAAAGAGCATTCATCCACTCAGGAAACAAAATACCACCTACCACACCAGGTAAGGGACCACATAAGAACTGTGGAGAAAACTCCAGTGGGAAACACATGGAGAGCCTCTTCCCTGTAAGGCATCCTCTCTCACTGCTGGCCAACTCCAAGGGCCTGGCTCTGCCCTCCTTCCTCTCATTAGTGTAATTAGTAATGAAGCACACAGGTCCTTTGAGCCTCCTGCTCTGTTTTACACCCTGCCATCCCATCAGTAGTAGCACTGTGCTTCACAGAGCTGAGCGTTCTGTCTGAGCACCTGCTTCAGCAGCCAGGAAAGAAGTTTTCCTTCTGCAGCTGTAAAAGACAGTCTGGCATGTTCTCCTACCTTACTAAGAGTGTAACAGCCACATATTTGGGTGAATTTGTATTGGACTTCATAGTTGATATTTATTAATTCAGAAGAAATCAAATGTTACATCAATTTTGAGAGTAGCCTTAGGAGAGTCTGCGCAAATTATAAAGCAAATGGCAAGAGTCCTAGGCCACTTACACTTGTCCCTTTAAATGCCTTTTAAGTTAAGCAATGAAAATAATACAGCTATTAATAAAACCAGGCTTTTATATTATTATACACCAATTTCAATCAGAATGTTTTTATTAGCAAACTGGCGCTCAGCCTCCTTGACCAAACAGCAAACTAAAATTACTTAATATGCCTTCATTTCTGATTGCACCCTTATGTGACGGGAAATTCAGTCTATATTACTGAAGAAAAGTGTCATGCAACTAAATTTAAAAAAAAAAAAATTACCACATCTTTCTAGGAAAGTATTACCACATATTTCACAGAAATCATGCTCTGCTGATTTTTTAGCTAAGTAATCCAGTGTTTTGAATTTGAATTCCTCTAATTTAGTCATATTCTTCTAGGACAAATTCTGATGAAAACTTCTGAAATGGCACTTTCATCCAGAGAGAACACTGGAAGCAAAACCAGTCTATAACAAAATCATAAACTATCATTACCAAAAGCATAATTTTCAATTGATTCATAATAAATAAGGCAATCCCCCTAATTCAGTTTGGTGATGAACAGCCTTACTCTGATTCCGGCAGATTATTTAAGAGAAACTGATGAGTTCCAATGGCTATATCATTTAAGCAGAAAATGACCTAGTGATTAAAGATATATTTATCACAATTATTGTGAGAAATTATTGGAGAATTATTCAAAACTGCTCAACATTTGAAATGTAACACACTTCTGTGTTTGTCAAAATAAGACTTTTTCTTCTTAGATAACAAAATATTCCATAAACATAAGTATGTATCTGTACATTGTCCTTTTCACATAGGATCTGTAGACAACCCGGAGAAACTTCTCTAAAAGGGCTGACAAGTACTCAAGGAACACTTCAATTACCTTAAAAAAGGGCAATACTTAAGCCTAAACCCTGCATCATATATATGGTGCTTACATTTCTACATCAGGTGATATCTACAAAAATGTGCACATAGCCACTGGTATGTAACTGTGTGAAACAAAAATAACAGAACCCACGTTTCCTGACTTTGTTCTAATCCCTTGTAAGTGATAATCTTGTATACAAGACATTTTTCTCTTGCTAGGGCTCAATTAAAATCACGACTACCACTACAAAAAACCTTTTTTCCCCTTCTTCCCCTTCACATGCTGTTCACTTTTGTCTGTCAGTGATATAATTTTGTTTAGGGTATCCTTATTCATATATGACGAAATTGAATGAATATTAGTTTTGTAAAAATTATTTCCCCAATAGACTACCCAGACTCCAGAACTAGAATGCAGGTGATCACCACCTTTTAGGTGATGTAGGAAAATGGACAATATTTCTGTCTGAATATAGCACTGTAAATACTGAAGATTTTCGATCACAATTTATTATATTGTCTTCTTGTTCATACTTCATACTTATGGGTGTTTTCAGCTGAACTGAGCTCAGCAAGTAGAATTGTTTGTTATAGTGCTCGTTTCACGAGTTTACTCTCTGACACCAGACCTGTCACAGTGGGACGGTTCCTTTCTTTGTTTTCCTCTTAAGAGCTATCTGGCAGCTGCACCCCAAACCAGCCTCTGTCAATGGATTCCTAAAGAATTAGATATACATCATCTCCTGTAATCACACGTGCTGCAATCTACATCACAGGTGGTATTGTACAAGAGTCTGATTTGAGCCCTGACAGACCGTGCAATATCTGTTTCACTAACATAGATTTCTACATGAAAAAAATAATTCCCTCTCTGTGTGCATGGTATTTGACTGAAATACATTCTCAACAACACAGAGATGTAATCAACATGAGAAAGTAATTGTCAAGAAGTACAGCATTAGCTCTTTCCAACAAAAAGTCAAAATACGGCTTTTCTATTCATACTGACTTAGGGATGAACTATGGAAAACTATCACTGATAGTCTAAATAGTTGCAGTTGAAAGTAAAAAAATATTGCACAGCTGTGGAGGAGTTAAGTTACTGACTAGTGGAAAAGCTATCTAGCCCTGTGATTCATTAGGAAAAGTTTGCTCAAGAGTTGAAAGACCTATATTAGGAAAGAGACAAATACATGCCATTTGTAAAAGTTTGGCTCTACTGAAATCAGTAAAAGTTTTGTTACTGATGCCTATCCATGGCTGAGAAGTTTATTTAAAAATATGGCAAATCATAACTATTGCTTCTGAAAATCCATGTGCTTTTACTTTAAGGGACCATTTCATAACATTGGTAATAAATACTGGGCACAAAGAAAAATTAAATTCCTGTTCCACCATTAATCTATTCCTGACTTTCAAGTCAGAATGACTTATCTATCTTACCAATATCTATGTAGGAGTAAGGCTGCTATCTCTATTTATTCTACTTAAGGTATGGCCTGAAAAGTGCAATACATCAGAATATACCCAATTTAGTAGCTATCACTTTACAAATATATGTGCAAATTTATATTTATGTATGAAAGATATAACTGGAAGTTTATTGTAGGTTTTTCTAACCTATATTAAAACCACAGATTCACATTTCTATAACTTTTAGTCTTCTGACTAAAAACTGATAGCATTATTTATAGTGAGTATGTATTTAATTGTAGAGGTATAATCTTGGTTTGTAAGATTTTTTCTTACAAGTAATGAATAAAGAATACATTGATAGTCATGGGGGAATTAAGGTCGCACCAAAAGATCAAGTTAAGAACAGCAGAAGTACTTTGTTTCTTTTTGTGTGGTAAAAAACAGTCATCATCTCAGTGAACTTTGGTAATGTTTCTCCAGCTCTTTGCTGCAATACAGCTGAAGTCACAGATACTTTATGCAAAGAAAGAAAAGGTTTCTTCACCACTTTAAGTTTTTGGAATAGCCATAATTGTTTCAGTCAGAGCAAAAAGCATAGCAAATACTTTACTAAGAGCAGGTTTTCTTTATACATTTTAGAATACACCACTACAGGCACAGCCAAGCCCTGTGCTCTTCTAACTGTATGCTCTTCAAGGCAGTTCAAAAATTTGCTGCTAAATTCAATGTTATGCAGTCACTTTTATGTTACAAACACCAGGAGAGAATAGGACCGTAAGGAGCAGGAATGATCATAAATGTAACGTAGACTCAAAAAAGGCTGTTGAACTGAGTCTGCCAGTCACAGAATTATGCAAGCTTAGCACAAATCCCCCACAAAATAAAAATGTAAGAGAGCTGCAAACCCTTTATTTGCACATGCAGCTTCTGCTACCCAGTCCAGAGTCTAATATTAAAACCCCACTAACCATTACCTGAGTCCTCTAGCTTTATAGACCTATGGAAGAAATCTCTACCCTTTTACTCTCCTCCCTTAAAATGAACATTTTATTCTTCCCTGCATGAACAAGGTCCTTGTTTAATCCCATTAGCTGAAATGCGTGTTTTCAAATATCTACAACTCATAGACCAGCTGTTTTCCAGACTTTAAAGGGCTCCATATATTCTGCTACAGGTTGCTTATGCATGACTTCCACAGAGCTCATCAAAATTCCATGACACCAATACATATAAAAGCAAACTGTAGCCAAAAAAATTGAAAAGTGGAACATTCTCAAAGGCCCCTGACTGAAGCTGTTCTCAAATGCTTGAGTGGTATGAAATCTGCCATTTGTTTTAAGATCAAGAGAAAAGTATGTCTTTACACTTATGCCAATCCATTGCACTGTTGTCTATCAAACAGGTTGTTCGATTATTGTCAGAGATGGAAATTTGGAATTCTACCAATATAGCAATATGGATGCCAGAATGGATCTGAATTTAAGTTATTAAATCTTTTAACAGACTGGTCACAGATATCTTTACTACAAACAGTCACCATATAGTGATACAGCAGTACCCGCTTCAAGAGCTCAGAAAACAAAGTAGTGCAGTTTAGAGGCACAGGAGAGCTCACACCCTTCTTTAGGCAGTTCAGGGCCACAAGAAACTTTCCTTACTTAGAAGAGAAGGTAAAGGTAATGCAAAGTTAAAGTGAAAGGTAAAGGGAAAGAAAGTGAAGTGGTTTCTATCATATTTTACATACTTTCCTCTGGTTAATTGAGAGAATACTTTATGTGGGCTTCTCGGTGATAATGCAAAGGAACAGTGTGTAAGAACACAAGGCAGCTTTCTAACTTCATAGTTGCCCTTTTTTATGTCCCCTCTATGTATCTTTAGCTGATATAAACTGCTAACTTAATTGAAATAAATGCGACTGCACTGATTCACACATGGGGATACAAGAAACAGAACAAAAGCAATGGGAAACTGGATTGTGTACAGCCAATAATATACCAAAAAGGGTTAAAAGTTAATTAAAAAATTTAAAGAAATGTCATATAATTTGGCTAATACTATGCTCTATTAACTGTTCAGTACTGATTACTTATTATATTACATCTTTATATTAGCTATGACTGATAACTTCTTTTCATAATGTATCATACTATTCTATCCCAACACACTGGAACATGAGTTGTAGAGCCCTGATTTCTACTCTTAGGGTACAAGTAACTGTCACTGAAAAGCAAGGCTCCTGTTTCTATGTAATCAGAAAAACGCAAAGCACAGAAAGGCTGTGGATTCAAGCAAACATTTGCATTACTCTTGTTGAAATAGTTTTCTCACTGACTTGATATTACGCACATGGACAAAACTAAGAGTGTGCACAGACACTTTTATCACCAGACTCACAATGGTTAACACCTGATTTCCTCTACATCCTGGCATTTTCAGTCAAAATTGAAAAGAAGTCCAGATTTTCCAGGTCAGTTCAGATGAATTTAAAAAGGCACATTAAAAATCACACAAATAAATACAGAATAAAAGATAAATTTGGCTGCAGCTCCTATAGTCCATTTGCTCTGGTAATAGCAACTGGTCCTGTAGCACAGGAACAACTTTCTCCACTGATGCTGATATTTTTCTCAGTTTTGATATAGAATTGTAAAGTGAGATAACAACTAAAGATAACAACTGGATGACAGTCATACATTTACAAATACCTGGTCACATCAAGGAGAGACATTTCGAAGTGCTGCCTGTGTGTAATGGCAAATATTCTACTGATTTCCCTAAAGTCAGGCTTTCAGTCAGGCTTAAATTTTAGGCTGGTAAAAACAGTGTAATTAGAAGGAAATTAATTACTTTAGGCAAAATTAAGACAAGGAATGACTTAAGCTATTTGAAAAAACAATGATAGGATAATTGACACACATTTTGATTCATATACTGAGCAAGACTGGAGAAACAGCTGCTAAAAATCCCGATTTATTTATCAGAATTGAATCAGATTATTAGATTTGTTTTGATTTTCAGTGGGTTTTAATTTTCTCCTTCTATTAGTCTGTATTTTAGTCTTTGGTCTTATACAGATTTTGAAAGTTTAACTATATCTAAATTATTTGTCAGCAGTAAATCAGAACAATTTGAGAGACCATACATATAAATGTATGTCCAGCAGTGTTTTGAAGGCAGGAGTGAGCCAGCTGGTTTCTATCAATTCCCACTCTGCGATGTAGCAAGGGGTTAGTAAGATTTCCTTAGCAGCTTCTTGCATTTTGTACCTTGGAAGGAATTGCATAGTGCCTTGCTTGTGTTCTTCTGGACATTGTAATTGATCTATTCAGGTGTCCAGCTTCAGCTGTTCCTGCACAAAACTGCAGATCTGATGTGGAAACTGAACTAAAATCTATTCAGTTGGGTAGTGCTTGCCCTACATTTTACAAAACTTCTTGGAGTGGGAAAAGATGTCTCTCTTCAATAGGGATTTTAGTGTTTATGACTGAAATGATCTCCTACGTATGTGAAACAAAATTTTACTGTCTAAAATTTCAAACCATTTAAAACTATTTGCTTCTATACCACAGGCCCCTAAGGATACCTCCAAGTTCTGGAATAACTGCAACCACCTTCTCTTATGCAACCACTTTCTGAATTTTAATTATTTTAAATAATTTTGGTTATTAGCTATTTCTGGGACCATTTTCAGTTACAAATGTGTTGTATGTATATATTTAAACTGATAACACATTGCAGAATGTCATTATGATCATTCTACAAACATTTATTACTTGCTTTTAGTTTCAACAAAGTATAATTTTAAGTTATCCTGAAAGAACACAGGAAGGCAGTTCTTAGATTCAGTTTGTCCCCAGAATATGGCTCTGCTCTTCCTCCGGTAAAGCCTGTTTCAGGAACCAGAAAAGCTGCCACAGGAAGGGCTAGAGACAATACAATACACAGAACAGAACAGCAAGACCTTGAGCTCAGGGAATATTTAATATAAAAAGGAGCAGATTCTGTGTTGGATTTATTTTTGCCCCCTTTAGCTAAAAAAAGGACCCACATTACATTTAGGCTGATTTTACGACTGCCTGCAGCCAGTTCACACAAGTGATAAATGGGAAATGCACCTGGAATTAACGTTCATCAGATCACAATTCAGAGAACAAATCACTTGTTTTCTTATACATGGAAAAGGCGTGTGAACACGCACTCCTTTTTTCTTAGAAAAACAGACGGAAAAGTCTTCCACAGAAAGGACATGACTAATTTTACATCAGCTGTGATCACTGATTAAGGAAAGGGGGAAGCAAAACACCAGCTCTTTACTAGATGAAAACACAAAATAGTATAGTAACACATATTTTTTAAAAACACACCATGTAATCTATTTAAAGACTTTTGCATTATGGAAGAATTTGGGAAACAGGAGGCTGCGATCCTATGTGGAATTATCCAAGTTCAGATAATCAAAATAACTGTAGACACTGAAGTTTTGCACCTCTAGTTGGATATATCTTGTTTTGCTGTGAAAGGTTAATAAGCAACATTTTACATTCACTTTTGGTATTTTGAGGCTACATTCTGAAAGCCTGTGAAGCTCGAAAAGATCACTTATTCTAGTAAAATTGGCACAAAATATTTAAATACTAGAAATATCCTTCGTCTGAGCTGTAGGGAAAGCATTTGTTGTACAAGTTCAACTCTAAACTATTAAATCATTAATTTTATTACTGCTTGGAAACAATTACATTTTGTAAACAGTAATTCCACTCTTTTTTTCCATTTTTCATATCAATAAATTATTAATGCTGTAATAAGAGAGCACTTTTTCAGACTGAGGATTAAGACTTGGATTTTACATGACAGTATTAATTCTAAAAAATAATATTATTCTTCATTATAACCATATGTTTAGCTTCAAGGCAATTTTTATTGGAGGGAAATGTAGTTTCCTGCAAAAATGAGAAATGACTACATGCTGTCTAAGAGGCTGATCAAGAAAATATTTATATAAAGCACAGTGGAGATCAGCGGAGTAAAGGCTTCTAATAAGTTTAATGAGACATTCCCAAGAGAAGGACTGCCTGGGGCAGCATGTTATTCAGTTGTTACTGTATACTGCTATTCACCAGTCACACCTCTAAACTGAAAAGCTCCATAATTTTGCCATCTGCTTTCGTGAAAAATGTCACACCCTTTGGCTCTTAAGATCAAGAGAAATATTGGAAATACAGTGGCCTGAACTGCTAATATTCAGAAGAGACATGCACAGAAGAAGGCAATTCAGAGTCAGAAAATTCTAGACCAATTCTTACTATGCCACTATTTTCCATGAAGAATGAAGCATTTGATTTATAAAACTCTCCTAACTCACCAAAATTAACAGAGAGTTAATACAAAACTGAGGCCAAACAGATTGTACATTAAGGAAAAATACTCAAAAATTATAAGGTACTTCTCTTCAGCAATTAGCTGCAATATGGTCACTGAAATTCTCACTACAGTAATTAGGGGAGGTAAACTTTAGTCAGTGTTGTAAACTGATGAGCACTGCATTACATTTATTCACTTTGAAAAATAACAAAAAAAAAAAAGGTATTGTGGCTTTTAATATTTCCTGCTGCAGATCAAATGTGTGAGGTTTTAAGTAAAAAGGAAGGTGTATTTCCAAACATCAGTCTGAAAGTTCAAACCAGGCTCTTCACTTCACACTACAGTATCAGCCATACAAGGCTGGAAGGGCAGATGATACATTTGATGATGCATGAGAAACTCTGTAAATACTTTGAACAATGCAGGCTTAAGAGTGGAACTTGGCTTACCCCCTCCTTTTCCGTCATAATGGTAAACACCACAAGTCCAAGCACACATGCAAAGAACAGACCTTGTAAGTAAAGTAACAGCATTTCTAAACAATCATTTTAGTTCCCTGTTGTATCTTCCCTCTTACGTTTGGTTCACATCTTGCCCTTTTTTATACTGTTTTCACAGAGTTATCAAGTTAGCAGTTTCTTTCATTAACCTTGACATGGCTCCAATTCCATAACTAACTTATCTGTCAGCTGTTGGGTATCACCAGGACAATGGTTTATCAGAAAGTTGTTCCACCTAGCAATGCATGCTATTTATCAGTTTGTATGACTGAAAAACAGTGGAGAAATTTATGGATTAAGGTAATGTCAAATAAAGAAAATTTAAAATGAACAATAAATGAAAATCCAACAGAGTACAAAAAATACTTTAATGCATTTCTGTTTAGCACTCAATTGATTTTCTTCTTAATACACTATGCCTACTGTTTTTGTGCCTGGTGAATTGCAAAAGGGTAATTAAACACCAGCTACTTATGCCTAATCAAACGTTCTGTACACGGACTAAATCTTACAGGCAAATTCTGCTGCTTGAGGATGTTGAACAATGTGCTGCATCAAGTCCTCAAGGAATACCTCTCTACCGTTAATCATGTTTCCTCAGACAACTACAATTTTTCCTCCTTGGAAATTACACACAGGACAAACCCAGGAGTTTTGAGTGCTTTGAATATTTCTCCACGATATCCAGATGTCTGGCACCTCTCTGAAGCAGTAGCTTCAACTATTCTCCTGAAAATACTCAACAGATCCATTTTTTTCTGTGCAGATGACTTTTACAGCCATATTCATATTTAAAGTGCTTCAGAGAGTCTACACACGCACAGCAAACGCACGCACGGATACGGCACAAAGCCCACAGAGCCCCTAAATAAGAACTTTTCTAGCCTCCTATATTGGTCCATGCTGTAAATAACAACATATATATGTTTATGACATAAATCAAAATTCTGAGTATCACAAGGAGAAGATAAAAGAAGAAAGTAATAATGAATGTATGTACCAACTTGTTTCCTTTTAACTTAATTAATTGTTCATTTAACTCATACCTACAGACAGGAAGTTCCTGGGGTGGAGAAATCTCAACTCTGCCTTGAAAGCCATTATAACATATACTTGTACATTTATTTCTACTTACAAAATTTATGAACAGGAGTTCTGTGAGGTACCAGCTAGGAAACACCTTCATTCTCTTGCTAAGGAAAGCACTCAATACAAATGCAAATTCTACTTTCTATCTATTTTAATTTAATCTTAAGGAAGGGTAAAAATTAAGTCATATTACAAGTATCTTGGATCACTACCTTTATTTGCAGCAAATTTTTTTACTATTAGGTTTTTAGACAGAGAATGAGCACACAAATTGTTTTACCTAAAAATGAACTTCAAGATGCACACATTTAAAAATAAGACTCAAAATAACTTAAACCAAACACTTTAAAATCTAGACAGTATATATTTTTTTTTAAAAGATAGAAATGCATTTTCTGAAACCAATTACTTTCAAAACTATCCAATAAAAGTATTCATTTCACTGATAAGACTCTTCTGGAAAAACAAATTTAAGTGTAGTACACCGGCTAATGAACGTATTTACTGTGCTGGCTCACCAAATGCACGCACATACCAGTAACATCATGAAAGTTTTCCAAGATTGACCATCATGATTCGAATTTTCTTGCTTTAAGAGGCACAAACATTAACTTTTTAAGTCCCAGAACAAAAGAAAAAATTACATTACATACCATTAAACAGCGTCTTGTAAGCAAAGACGAGATTATTTTTCTTGGCCTTAAATCATTTGCAAAGGTCATTTGAATTCATAAATATGTGCTCCAAGTTCAATTAATGAGAAACACAAGTTAGTGAAATTTAGAAGTTACATTTTGTTTTGACTTATTTTCCATCCAAATCCCTTCTGCCCCCTCTGTCCCTATTTAAGATTTCACATACTTTATCTTAAGACAATTCTGCCTAGGAAAGGGTGTTTCACAAACACATTCCTCACAAGTGCTTTATTGTCAGTGCCAGCCTCCCTACCCCTAAAAATCAGCAACAGACTGCTTTTTTTCAGCTTCACTGCACAGAGAGGCTGCAAGAAATAAACTGCTGTACATAGCATATGCGCTCTCACAACATCTGTACCTGACAGGACAGAAAAGTACTGGGATGAAATTGCTGTCAGCTTTTCGAAAAATGCAATGGATGTCAAAATGTCTCTTTGAATGAACGTCTACAAAACTGTGACTCTAACAAACTGAGGAGCAGCGACCAGAAACCTCATGTGATAGACCTTGAGGAGATACCTGTGACATACACAATGCCTGGAAGCAGAGCCAGCTGATGAGGGAGTGAACACAATGTGCACTTTACAGAATGTTCTTGAACACTCCTGCCATACTGGGGCAGTTCCCCAGCAGGTGAAAAGAGATCTCTCTCTGTGGTTCTTCCCCTTCCAAAAGCCCCCCGAGAGGTTACACCTGCCTGCAGGCGTTTCAGGCATGAGCAGCACTTGCTGCTTTCCTTACAGTCTCACAAGCAAGAGTTGCTATTGCTCTTTCAGCCTCTTAGCTGACAATGGATTAAAGAGAAATGCCCGAATTTTGCCAAATCACAAGGCTCTTGCTACTTTGTTATAGACAAGACACTGTTATTTAGGGATGTTATGGGCAAACGCAGAGACTGCCTATTCAGCTTTGCCTGCATACTGATGCAAATTAATATAGTCCGTGAAGAGATTGCACAGCAATAAAAACAAAGTTTCATTTTAACAAATAAAATGCCACAGCGTGTTGTAAAAGCAAAAAAAAGTCTAACAAATAAAAGGAAGACGAAAATGGTGATTTGAAAATATTAATCAAATCAGAAAAAACACTTTTCTCTGATAGCAGCTGATAAAATCATCAAATACCCCTTGCCAGGAAATAATTATCTCACAGACAATGCTCAATTTTATATTAATGATAGTGGTAAATGCCCATTTTTTTACATAAATTTCCAGCCTGAGGTACTGTCCTATCGATCAGGCTATGGTTATGGAATAAGTCTAGACATAAAAGTGTCTGCTTGTAAAGTACTGAGCAACTGTCATTCTAGACCAGAATGCCAGGAAACTCACCTCATTTATGACATAAATTTTCTCCAAAACCTGATATATATTTCATCCACTAATACTGTTGTGTCAGCCTTGTTTTGTTTCTTTTCTTTTTACTTTTTTTTTTTTTTCTGCTGGATATCAACTGTCTGTAATTTAATTTGCACCAAGTGGTTATGAAGACTGTTGCCACCATCCCCAGTGACCTTTTCTGAAGACAAACTATAGCCCATCTCTGCTGAGTGTCTTTTACATACACCAGACAGAATTTCAGCTCTGTAGGAAACTTCATTCACTACAGGAATTTTAAGCTACATTTGATACACTGACCATACAAGCATATAAAATTGTTTGGAATTTCACGCTGATTTTATAGAAAGTACAGTTGTTTTCAATTTTGGATGCCCATCTCTAGGTTGTTTTTTTCTCTTTCTGGCTTTAATATGATTTCTTTCCCAGTTACTTTGTGGCGTATTCAAGTCTTCTCTTACACCTCCTCTGAACCTCTCTGAGGATGCTTTAGATAAAGCAAGTGGGGAATAAAGTTTGCATTTTAATTTTTAAATCAGGGATATTTAAGACTTTGTTGAAGCCTGGCCTTCTGAATTTCTCCTCATCAATACCTCATTAATTTAAGCATTACTTTAAAGTAATTTTGGTTATTAGAGTATGAATAGAGTATTTCAATGAAACAACCTATGCATAAGAATTTTCTCTTTCTCATCCTAGTTTGGTGACTTTTTTCTATTCAAGAATAGAAATTAAAAGGATTAAAACCCTTTATTTCAAAAGGAAGCACATAAGAATAGACCTGCTCACTTAAGACAAGGAAAGACATTGATGTCTCGACTGTGAATAAAGCAGAAAAACAAGCACCACAAACCAAAATAAAATAACTCTAACAAGTTAGTATGAATGTCACAGTCTACTTCAGAAAAAAAACTCCTAAAAAAATAATGTAAAAATTGTAACAATAATAATATTGCTTGGACAAAATCTTTCGGCATTTCCTTTTTTAAAGTAGTAGGATTTCTTCCTACTGTAGCTTCAGCCAACATCAACTTACTCAAGGAAATCTCAATTCCTATTAGCATGACTTGTTTTAAAAAGTAATTTTAAGTCTTTAATTTTTAAAAATTCTGTATAAATAGAAAACTCAAACACAGATTTTTAAAAAAAAAAACTCTCCTTAAGTTAATGACCAGCACAGGCAAAAGAACAAATGCATATAAGCTGTCACTGAAGAAATGCAGATTGCAAATTACTACGACATCTCTAGCCATTAAAATAAATCAAACTCTGGAGCAGCCTTCGGCAGAAACACTGGGGGCAAAGAAATAACAACTCCAATTTAGTATTGGCGAAGTTTATGAAAAGAGAATTATCTGATGCAACTCCCAGGCTAGCAGAGCACCGGACTTGATGACCCAGAGATCCCTTCCACTGTTTGTTCTTTGTTTGGTTAAATGCAGATGTTCATCTGGTTTTTAGCCTCACTGTGGTTTTTCTAAAGTGAAATTTAAATGAAAGTTCACATAATTTTTGTAAGTTTCGGTTACAAATTACCCTTTGTAAGAAATATTGTTAGGCCTGCAGCAGAGTGGAACTTGTCAAAGAATTCTAAAAGCTTTACTTAAAAGCTGGCTTAGCATTATTGGGGAGTACAGAAGTATAAATGTTCTGAGATGAATGCCCAGCAGTGCACACATCATGAGAAGAGGTAACTGATCTGGTAAGGAAAATAGGAAGAAAAAAATAACTGTACGTGCTAGGACTGATACATCAGTCACGTGAAGTAGAAAAGCACAACAGAACACGAAAAAAAGCAAAGGACAAGAGGATATAAAAATGTATAGGGAAGGAGAAATAGCATAGATACTTAATGCCTTTCTTAAAAAACCTAACCAAATAAAGCTATTACCATGTGGCCGTGAAAAGTCAATGCCAACCTGAAGGGGAAAAAAGGAACTGTTTGGCTAGGTAGGAAATTCAGGTGACAATCTAACACATGCCTCTGTCCCACCTCCCTCACTCGCCTCCCCGTGCTGAGCTCTTGCAATTTGCCTCAAGCTGGTTGCCTTTGAAAGACCCCATTTTGGAGAAGGAGTCACAGAGTTCTGTCAGTGACTCAATATGGAACAAAACAGCTCAAACTCAGATGTGCAACTCTAAACTATTGCCCTAAGACAACATTAATAATATTTAAGCTTGAAAACAACCTGGTGTTCCTTAATAACTTGCATAATCCTCCTACCTTAACTTTTTGGTTTTTTCCTTTCTTATTAGCGAAATAATATTTTTAATGTTGCAGGTAATTTAAATGTATCACAGTGACTACAGAAAGCATTGCTGATACGCATCAGTGAGATGAAAATAAAGTAGTTTATAGAAAACAACACTCCATGTTTTCTGGTTTTGAGTAAGTAAGTTCTCAAGGCAGACTTCAATGATTTTCAAATACACGTATCTTTACAGCTCCGATCAGTCATAAAAGCACACAAAGGTCAAGCAAATACTTTATCTTATTTAAGACACTGTGGTCTGTTTTCTATCACTCACAAGTTCTAAAGTTTACACTCTTCCAAGGAGATGATACTGCTACACAAGACTTCAAAATAAAGGCTTTACACAAATTCTGTGAACCTTGATCGCTAACTACATATTCCAAATGAAACCCCGATCCCGACAAATTCTAAGCTACACTGATTCTCTGAAAATAGAGAAATTACTGATACTGACATCACAACTTCAGTATATACTTTAAAATTATTCCCATACAATTTTTAAAGTGGCTGCATGCAGACATGATCACACAGAGGGAATTTTTAAAGTCTAGACCTTTCTACATGAGTGCGCATAATTTTTCTGTTTTCCAAGAATGATTACTGCAGATTTTCAATAAACATGGAAACATTACAGAATATTCATTCAACTAAACTGTCTAAGTTGACTGGAGAACAACCAGCCATTTTACAGCCCTTACTGTGTACATTTGCAGGTATTCTAGAAATCCGAACAGTGGCAGTTGGAATAGTGGCAATCAAAGGAGTGGAAAGTGAATATTTTCTGGCAATGAACAAGTCAGGACGACTCTATGGAAAGGTACGGATGCAAACTTCTCCTATGTACATCCCTATAATCTTAAAGATACATATTTTTAGATTTAGCATCCGTATGGCTTTTATAGAACAGCTTCCTAACTAAGTAAAATGTGTTATGTACTTATCCCATGCATCCCATATTAGACTTTTATATCCATTTAAGAAATTTAACTATCAGGTCTTATATATACTTCTTCAAAATATGGAATACTAAGGGGGAATAGACAAAACTAAAATATTCAATACTCAGATTTCAGAAGTCAAATTTATTTATTAAAATATTTATAATATGCAGGGTCTATAAGGCATATTCTTCTCCCATCTTCCCTAATCTAAGTATTTTTAAAAAAGACACTTGTATTTACCTCACCTTATTTTATTATTTCCTCTCAACAGAAAGTATGCAATGAGGACTGCAACTTCATAGAACTGATTGAAGAAAACCATTATAACACATATGCTTCTGCAAAATGGACACACAAAGGAAAGGAGATGTTTGTTACACTAAACCACAAAGGGGTTCCAATGAAAGGTAAAAAAACAAAGAAAGAACACAGAGCATCCCACTTTCTTCCTCTGGCAATATCTTAATCACAAATGACCTATAAAGAACTAGTTCCAGCAGGAAGATTAATTTTAAGAAGACTGTTTGACAAGATATCAAGAGAGGCTGGAATACTACTGAGAAACTGAACAAGCTGGACTTGCGCATTTATGTTTATTTTTAAGAGACTACATGAAAAAGATTTGAAAATATACACAAAACCAGATTTACTAACTAAAAGTTGTAAAAAATTCTAAAGAGTTGTACAATCATTATCTTAGTCATTGTAACTGGGTAGTTTCTTAAATTAATTTACCCTGAAGAATAAGTCATTACTTGATTATCTGATAATATTTTATTTAAAAAACTATCTGCTTCTTAAATATGGCTGCTATAATAATAATAAGCAGATGATAATGTTGTGTAAAATATGTCAGACTTTAAGGCTGCTGGAATGAGTTGTCAGATTATCAAGTCAATAGAAAATGTGGAGGCTGAGCAGTATTTTAAATACTTCCCCCAAGAAACTGATATCCTATACATAAACTATATGATCCAAAAAAAATATAATCTTGTAAATGTTTATTGTTGTATTCAGATAAGAGAGTTAGTTTGGAAAAATTAAGTTTACTCTAACACAAAATGTTCCTATCTATTAATGAAACAAATACCTAATGCTGCTCTAAAAGATGTTTCAAATAGTGTATGTAAAATAAAAATAGGAATAAATAATGTACTTCATCTCACTTTTCACAAATTAACATTTTATATAACAATGAAGCAAAAATTCAGACATATTAAGGTTTTTTATGTAACATATCCTATCTTTTGTATAATTCCTGTTAGGGCATACAGCTTTCAATATTGTTTTCCCATTCTTATACATGCTTTTTCTGTTGTTACAGCATTAAACTTTATTTTAAGTTGTATTTGAACTTTATTGTTTTAAGTTATTTAAATGTTATTTATAAAAAAAGATACTTATTAAGCTGCATCTGTTTCATATGCTTTTAATTCTAAAGGAATAACAAAATGGTCTGGCTGAGATGCATGAATTTTTTTCTGTGACCAGACACAAAGACTAGTACACAACCCTCCTGCCAACATACATTGGATGGCAGACAAAAATGACAGCCTGCAGCAAATCACACAATGGACATCTCAAAAGAAACAATGCAAAAATTTTAAAAATCTATGCCACATACTCTAGATAATTGAATTACTGGCATGCTCAAAGTTATGCCAGGTAAAAGAAGGTTATAGTTCCAGCAGGCACTGGAAATAATCCTCAGATGGTAGAACCTGCACTCCCAGATACAGAAATATGTGCAAGCCTCTGTGACTAGTCTGAAACTACAGCTAAAACCAGTGTGACCTGATGAAGGAAAGACATCTTAATTTTCTAGATGTTAAAGCATTCAACTAAGCTCTACCTGACTTAAGCATTATATAATTTCATTCTGTTCACGTTTTCTTGGTATTGTGATAATTGCACTTAGATAAAGATCACAAAAAAAAAGCTAAATCAGCTGACACATGACGTGCAGAGGGTCAAGTTAAAAATGGTCTTAAATGCTCTGCTTTGAATAAAAAGTGTCTAGAGTCAACCATTTTTTCCTACATGAAACACTTTAAGAGCACTCAAAGAAAATGGTGACAATTTACTTTCAAAAATAATTCTTTAAAGAAAAAAAGCTTGTTTAACAAATAGTGCCATTTGAAAATCAAGTACAATATTAGCTAGTCAAAAATCAAAGAAGGTATGAACAGATCCATGCACACAAATGTGTCAATACAGCTCCATCAGTAAACCTTCACTGTGCTTGTGCTAGTTTATTTATTACTTGTTCACTGAACACAACAGACTGTACTATGAAAGAAGCTTTTTTGCTGTTACCTTTCTGCACTACTTTTGGTGAATATATAAACAGTAAAACAAAGCTCACACTCATGATCAACAGGAACACACAAGCAGAAGTTTCTATATCTAAACTAGGTTAGCCGACGCTTTGAAATAAAAATGAAAATAACAAAACCTCATTAAGACTGTTTGTGCTTAAAAGCTTTACTGAAGTTTTAATTTAAATGTATGTATGCACGTCAATATAGAAATATATATGTAAAAAAAAAAATCTGAAAATTAAAACCAGATGCAGACAGGCTCTTTTAAATGACCTTTTGATTATGTAATTCAATAATATAGAAATACAGTCGAATAAATCCTGAATCCAAACTGTAATTAGCCCTTACTGCTAAATGCTTTATATAATGAATCACTACGTTACCATCATTATCAGGTAAGCCAAGGCCGCTTTATGATTTACAGCTGTCATAACTGAAATGTGTTCTGGGAGGGAACTGCTCCCAGAAACACACCTGACTGCAAATGGTGCAATTTGTCAGTACCACAGTCATACATCCTTACAACTGAGCAATTTTCAATGTATCTTTATCTCAGAAAATCTTTTCTGAAATAACGACCTCCCCCCAAAAAAACAAAACTGTTTAGTGCTAAAACCAGAGAATAATAATCAGAAAAATTACAGTGATAATCTACAGCAGCAAACAATTAAAAGACAAAGATAATAAGAAGAATCTATTAGACTTTAACAGGAATTCAAAAGATGTCAGAAATCTTCACAAAAACCTATTACATCAATTACATCATACTCAAATGCAATATTAGCACCAACACACAATACACCATCTGGAGAAAAACACGTTTATACATAAAGAAAGAGATACACCTGTCTGGAAATGCTCATTACTAACCTTTATAATACTAAAAGTTCAAGAAAACCCAAGCAAAGTGGGTTAAAAAAGCCAGCCTCAAGTGTAATTTCTTCGCTTTTCTTTCAGAGACATTGGATTTCATGTAGCTTTTTGCTTTGTTTCCCACCGACACCAGTGTGTCCAGACTGGGCTTTCGAGTGAAATGCAGGCTCCTGTGGGCACGGCAGCCACCTGCAACAGCCGGCCACGTCCCACAGGAACTGCCCCATTACACAGCTCTTTAACTAGAAAGGCTTTACTTGCTTTCTTACTTTTGTGTCACTGCTGATAAACGCTCTGGGATACAGAAATGAGCAAATCTCTTCTGAGGAATCTCAGAGAAGACTGCAGAACCTCCATTCCTGGAGGTTTTTAAGATCTGACCAGACAAAGGCCTGTACAACCAGTGCGGGCCCTAATCTGAGCAGGACATTGGACAAGAGACCTGCAGTACTCTTCCAACCTAAATGAGTCTAGGATTCCACAAGAAAGTTATTTTTCTTGAAACAGTCCCTTCAAACAACTACACAAAACCCATTTTCTGTGTTAGGGGGATAATTACACATTTGTCTCATAACTTGCGAGTCCTTAAAGGTATGCAAAATGGTGTAAATACATTCCATTACACAATAAAAATGACAATTGGACAACATCCATGACCTTTAAAATACATTATATGGTACAATATGGTCTCACTTTTAGTTCTGTTGCGAGTACTTTTAAAACATGGCTCTGCATAGCATCTGTAATAATCACCTTACTAAATGATTGATCAATTATTAAAATACACTTGTCTGTGTTTTAAATTACTTTTTAAAGGAAATATGTATATTCTCTTTGAATAAGCTGAAGCAAAATGTAAGTTGACATTAAATCAATAAAGGAATGAGAACATCAGTATTTCATTGCACTCAACGACCAGTATCTGAGTAGTCTAAATATTTCACAAGCCTATGAAATCTATGTCCTCACTACTATATTTTCAAATACCATAATGATTTCCTAACATTTAACATGTAGAAAAAGTAAGGGACAGGTTAGATGACTTCCCCCAAATTAGGAAAACAGACATCATCAGAGTAGAGATCCATACTTTGAAATATTTTTTGTAAACTAACAATTAATAACAAAAAAAAGGAAAAAAAAGAAAAAGGGAAGTACAATTGTTTACATCACTAGGAGAGTTTTAAAAGGTAACAGTTATTTAAATCATGTTTACTTAATACAGCGGAGAAGGTGAATTTACTAGCAGAAAAAGAAGCTAAATTCTTTATGCTCTTAGAATAATTTTGAAGAATAGGAATGTATTTAAAACAGAAATTCAGATGGGAAAAACATTCAAAGGGTTGCACAAGGTTTTTAACATGACATTTATATTAACTTTAATAATATTCCCACAGCAAAATTTCTATAAAAACTTTTTAACACCAATACATTGAAATTCATAAAACCACTGAATTTAATTATAAATATTTGGGGATGAGGGGATTAATATAGTATTAAAACTACCAAGTGTTAAGTCTTGAGCTCGGTATATAACTTCACAATACCTGTCTGAGGAAAGCTAGCTTGTAAATCTCAAGCATTCCAGACACTGAAATTCCATAACTGCTTACATTCCAGGCCTAAAAAGGGAGATTTTCTTTAATTCTGTTTGGAAGGACGATCCTAGCATACCAAGATTGGTTGTTTCATTAGGGAAACTCTTTTATTTAAAAGCCTGGCACTTGAAAAGATTGACTAATACAGGGGGAAAAGAAAAATTATTCACTTCAGATGAAATTACTTTCTCAAGAAAATAACTGCTTTACCTCAGAGCTAACCAGAAATGCAGAGGAATTAGAAGGAAGTTGTATAAACTTGTCACACAAAGGTTAGTGTCACGTAAGTTAGCCCAGCTCAGTTCTCTCTGCACCCTCCCTTCAGGAATTTATATGCATTGCTAAGTTTCCCCCTAAGCCTTCTCACCTCCAGGCTGAACAGTCCCAGCTCTCCACCCTTCCTCACAGGAGAGATTCCCCAGAGCCTTAATCCCCTTTGTGGCACTTCACTGGACTCTCTCCAGTCCGTCCATGCCTCTCCTGTAGTAAGGAGGTCAGAACTGAACACAGTGCTCCAGGTGCAGAGTCACCAGCCCTCAGTAGAGCAGAAGAATCCCTTCCCTGTTCTTCCAGCTAATCCAGTAGCATCTTTATTACCCCTAGAAATGTTTTTTATAATGTTACATTGGATAATTTCAACCAGAATTCAGACCAATTCCCTTCACGATTACAACTGGATGTCCAAACATAAACACAATTCACTATTACCTTGGACAGCACCAGTTTCGGATGAAGAAGAATCCAGTCCTCAGCTGGTGACTGCTGAGTTTTCAGGGTTCATCTACTGGCCTTTGAAACCTCACTCTGCTACAGATTTCTTCTATAACCTCCAGCAAGCCACTTTCAATGTCCTATTTGATAAATAAGACAAGTAAGTTCAAGCCTGGTACACACTGCTAAAACATCAAGCATACACAAATAACGTGACTAATGAAATTACCTGACTAACCACACCCGGGTAGCAGAGGAGCTGCAGCTGTTTGTACCCACACTCACAGTGGCTTCTGTTTCTGCACAGGACACCCCTGTGCCACCCCGTGGGAGATCAGTACCCCTGGTCACTGAGCAAACAGGGTGAGCCTCTTTATGTCTGCTTGACATATATGCTATTATTGCATGGCACGAGAAAATGAGATCATTAGAGGAAAGAGAACATTTGAAAGCCATGGATACTCAATTCTTGTGTAAGACACATTAATATGACAGCTAACTGGCCTATGCACCCCATTCCTATTGATTTCACCAAAAAAACAGGCACATAAGTGGATCTGGACAAGTAACTAACTTCTCAGTGGTCATGAAAGAGAACAAGTGATTATTAAACAAAATTGTGAGCACGCTGAAAGCCTAAAGCAATAAGGTAGATCACCAGTGGCAGGGCTAAAATAGTAAGGCTTCTCCCTTATATTTTATTGTCACAGGAAAAAACAATTCATTATGTCTTGGCGAGAAACATCAAGATAACAGCTCAGTGACTTCCAAATTATTGTCATTAAAACAGGCTCCCTGTGGCCAGAAGTGTTAATCAACAGCTGAGGTGATTTATTGAACCTGCTTCACAAATAAGCACTTTCTACTTGTTTTCATATTCTTGTTTTCATATACTAGTAAAGTACCAAGATCTAAAAGGAAATATGATTATACTAGAATGAAACCATTGGAATTTATAAAAATCTGACAAATGTTTCCACTAGATTTAGGTTTTTTGGTTTAAAAAAATACCCAAATGTTCCTCTGTTCAAAAACACAGATACATTTCTGTTTCTAAACACTGTACTGCAAACTGAGCAACACACAAAAAATGGATTCTGTAAACAAGAATTTCCTTTCAAGACTGTAACTTGATAGGAGTAACACAGACTTTCACTTTTAAAGAAACCTCATTAATTGTACTTTTAAAGAAACACTAAAGTAAAAAAAGAAAATCATTCAGGAAAGCTAACAGGCAATACATAATGACAGTAAGATAGTTCACTTTATTAAGTCACAGCCGTGCATAGCCAACATATACAAAGACTCTATAAGGCTGTATCCATTTGCAGAGACTAAAACCTTCAGCCAGGCCTCAAGAGGAACTCTCCTCTTTGCTTAGATAGCCTCACACACTTCTTTCACATCCACATTACAAGAGAAAGCTTTGTGGAAATCATGGCACATGACAGAACACTTCCCTTCCTCTGACATGTCTGCAGTACCTCATTAATTCAGGATTTCCTGAGCACAGCATGTTCCAAACCTTCTCTCCTTAACGTTAACAGACACGAGAGGCAACCGTCCATCTTTTCCTAAGCATTTAACCTAATTGTAGAGAAAACATATCAGAGTGGTACCATTGAAAATGGTAGTGGCTGGGGACCTGGAACGCAAACGTTCAAGTTTTTACTCAGATATTCTCCTCTGAATCATGTTGCAACAAAAATAAGGTTTTCCTACTTTTATGAATGGGGAACAATCTAAATTCAGAAAAAGAACATGAGCCCAAGAAAACAAAAAGAATCACAGGGGAAAAAGGCAAGGATAGGAAAGGTTACGGTCATAGTTGGCGCAGACTGACAAAAAGGAGAAAGAGAACATTGGTGGCATAGAATTGTGGCTGTGGACGCTTGAAGGAAAATAGTAATTTCAGGAAGGGGGAAGAGAGAAGAAACTGGCTACCCTGAAGAAACAAAATGCTGGATAACATTCAGAAAGGGAGCAAGTTAGAAGCAACATCAGCACAAGAAGCTTGAAAAAAAGAAGTTAAAATAGTGGCCATGAGAAAGAGCAGAAGGCTAACCTGAAAGAATAAAAATCAAGGTCTGATCCATTGGGGCAGCAAAGAGAAGGGGTAAAAGATGCTACAATGCAAGACATACTGAAAATGGGATCCAGATACCAGAGAAAGGAGTAGAAAAAAGACTAGCTGTCATTAGTAAAAGAAAACTGACAAATCAAACCAAGATGGAGTATCAGCAGCTTCTTTAAATACTTTGTAATACTGTTTACAGCTAAATCAAATGGAATTATCAATACATTGGCAGGCTATATGTTTAGAGTTGATCCAAATTCACAATTAATTTTGAATTGCTTTAACATTTTGGTTTTGTGCAAAACAAACTGAGAATATTACTAATAATTTATGTTGACAATTAAGATTTTTCAGTGTACCATAAGTTTTATTCCAAAATCTACAGTCACATGCATGATGTGTTTGAAATATTTACAAGACTGACTGCCTGCTGCATAACTGGCAGATGCACCAGCTTGTATGTTAGCAGCAGCATCTTTACTAGTATGATTTACTGGCGTAGCCTTAAAGCTTTTGAGATTCCATTTCTTCCACACAAATTTCCTTGGTTTTAAACCTAAAATTAAAAAAATTTAATTTAGAAAAATGTTAATGTGAATTTTGAAAATCACCCTATGAATATCCTCAAATGAAATTAAAATTGATTTCCTGTCTCCAATGTGAAAATTTTTATGCCACTGTCAACTTTAAGCATGGGATCCAAGCCTCTTAACTGAAATAATTATTTTCATATACTTAAAAGTCAAGCAGAACAGTTTTTGCTATCTCCCTTCTGCTCTGCTTGGGTTTGCACATGGGTGAATATCCTTACTTTGTGGCTGTTCCAATTCTGGTAATTTAATACATTTGCATATGTTTTGTTGAGGTTACGAATTATTCTCGCAGCAATACTTAATTTACTTTATTCCGTGGTTTTCAGTCTTCATTCCACTAGAATTTTACACAGCTCCCACACCATAAGTTTCACGCAGACAGAATCTGTGCCACAGCAGTGGTCTCCCAGAGTCCTGGGATTTTTTCTGGTCTAAATTTTCTGGTTTAAATTTCAGTTAAATCCATCCATTATCTATTTATAGTGGTTACACATTACAGAGAATACTGTGGGCTTATCCAGCTCTTCCAAGTTAAAGGCCCTTTAGGAGTTTGGAGCATGTATAACTTTGATGTATGTAAACTTTCTCTAAATTAAATTTTTCAGGGTGATCTTTTTCTACATACAATTTTCTCTGTCTGTAACTAAAAAGAAAATTCTGCCCAACAAACAGTGACTGACACAGAGAAAGGTTTTGAGAAAATATTTCTGTATTTTACATCTACTTCAAAAACATATTTCTATTGCATTTGTCAATCAGCTTCAACATACAAGATAATGAAATCCACATTGTCATGAAATCTAAATAATTGAGCACTAAAGATAGAAATCTGCTCTAAATCTAAGTTTTGGAATGGATATCAAATAACATATGCAATCTAAAAATCATAAACTTTTACTGTCAAAACATCCAGATATTTAATGGAAATATAATACTACTTCCTTTAATGGTAACATAATACTACTTCCAATAGAAATTTCTAGGACAGGTAAAGACTGAATCATGTAAGAATACTTATAAAAAAATATTCTTTTTTATAGAGAGATACCTTCAAGGGGCCACCTACAAACAGCTACTTTGCCAAAAATATTTTGAGATATTTGATCCAGTTTTATTTTTCTTGAGGAGAAATAATGCCATGGATAGTTAGCTCAGATTCTTTTCCAGGAATTTTAAAATAATTATCCATATTTATATACCAACAACCAGTATTAAGAAATCATCATAATTATTATTACTGAGCAGAGAAAGCCAGCTTTGACACCAGTTTTTCTAGTACTGCATTTTCTATGCATGTATACGTGTATGTCACTACTAGGGGAAAAAGCAATAGATTCTCACTGAAATGCATTTGTGGCAGTCTGGACAAAATACACCACAGGGAGAAGGAAAAAACCCTACCAGTACCTGATATCCACTGAAATACTAAGTCTACCAACCCCTCCCTAAAGTAATCGCCAAAATATATTCAGGAAGTACTTCCCAGAAAGCAACATAAATGGCTTGTGAAAACCAGTCAGGATATACCTGAGAAAGTAAGAACAACACCGCATCTAAAAAGTCTACAAAAGAGATTTCATATTGTAATTGTTTAAATTAATGTAAAAATACTCAAGTGAACTGTAGCAATTGCAAAGACCTTTTGCTAAAGAAGTCTAACACTTTGTTATTTGTGTGAAATATCAGTCAAATGTATGAACGATCAGGGAATTTGCTTCTCAAAAACTTCTCAAAAACTCAAAAATCAATGTATAACTCAAAGTTCCTAGTTAAACCTGAACTGGAGGATGCTGATTTCAACAAATTACATGGTTTGAACAAATCCTTAGGGTTTAAAACAGGATGCAGAATAAGTACTATTTGTTAATATTCAACTAGCTTTTATATTCAATGAAAATCAAGTAAACTTTTCAAAATTACATCATTTAATCTTATAATTCAGTTTTATTAATCACATATTATATGAGCCAAAAAATTCCCTTTAGTGACTGGCCACGATAATTTCCAGCTTTTCCTCGCCATTTCTGGTTGCTCGTTCTCTCTAGTACTTACATGCACGTGCTTCCAGCTGTCTTTTGGAGCCAAAAGCTGCCAATCTGGATGCAGGTAAATTGGCTTAGGCGTCATGTTAATAGCTTTATGAGCCAAAATGCAGCAGCTACCCATATATCACTGAAAATGCAACTTGTTTTCTTACCTGAAAAAAGGCATCCTTAGCCTCCCCAGGAACAAGACGAAAATCTGCCACAAAATCCACCATTCTGTCAAACAAGAGGTCTTGGTTAAGCTTCGAAGGGGAAAAAAATCAGGGAAAAGATACCGACACAAATTCAGACACCGCTGCGTGCAAAACAGCGAAGCACACCGTCGTGAAAGCTCACGTTACCCATCCTGTGAGCTGAGGCACTGCCGACACACAGGAACAGCACCCAAATGCACCTAAATCAGCGCCCTCCCTTGCACCAGTATGTTTTTATTCTAAACATTTTAACAACTTCTAAGCACTTAATTGTTTGAGTATATTGAAGTAGTTCCTGATTTAGAATAGCACTGAAAAACATGCATTATCTGAAGCATATGCTAAGTTTATCAGCCAACAATTAAGAGGGAATCTAAGTGATGTACTGAATCAAAGCCAGTGTACATAATCACAGCCTCCTGCCACAGGAATATTTTCCTTCTCTTTTTAATAAAGAGCATAGTGATCACCTGAGGTAATAGAATCCATACACTTTTGATTTATGCTCTTAACCTAAATATTCCAAAGTCATAGCTTTTATAAGTTTTAGCACCATTACACAAAGTAAGCAAAGTAAAACAAACAGTCAATTTCATCTAAAAGTTTATTTTAAGCTTCATGATATAAACCTACTAACTAAATTAATTCTTCATATGTTCAACCACAGCTCTTTAAAGTTACATAAAAAGTGATTCTGGACCTACAGCTGATGGAGCTGAGCTTCATAAGTAAAATACTCACATTTTTGTACTTGTGGAATATGCAGATTATTTGTTTGATAATAACAGATCAAAGAATACTTAAATCATTTTATCTGTTAAACTTCTGGAGAAACCACGGCCACAAAGATTCCTGAAACACTGCAATACATTATTTTGAGAGAAACAAACTTCTCCAGACCTCGAGAACAATTTTCGATCAAAGCAAGAAAAAACATTCAGCACACTGAACATAAGGATTAAAAAACTCCTAAAACCACAAAACAAATCAAAACTAGACAAAGGCAAAAAGTACAAGGGTTTTAAATTGAAACACAATCCGCAAGCATACAGGAACTTCTTTCAGTTTGCAGAAACACTGAATGAAAAAACTTGCAGGGGGAATGCATAGATTTTGCTGAGAGCAATAAAAGCAGCTTTTTTGGGTATCTCAACATCAGGTCATCAAAACACTTGTGGCAAGCGCTATCAACAGTTCAGTGTTTAGACACAGAGTTTATCAAGGCTATTCAACAATCTGAATTTTAAATTGATGCTTCACTCTGTACAACTTGTTTTTATCAGCTTGACAGTATTTGGACTTGGACAAATGACAGGAATTTGGTTTCCTTCATTTATAAATGTGAAGCAGTCAAAATTCATGCAGAATATTTACAATATTCTTAAGTCTTATCAGTTTGTAACTATTTCAACACAGATTGTGAAATTTGATCAGTGTAATACTATTTAAGGATAGGTTAATTTGCAAAAAATAATAAAATTATTTTTATTTTTATTAATAATAGCAACATAATATATAGGTCAAAAGGATTTCAGAGAGATTGTTTTATGTTGGTGATAACAATGATCTGGTGAATATCGGGAACCTGTTCCTCTTGTATATATATATTTCTGTACCAATACAATGCTACTGATCTTATAGCATAAAAGAAGTATTTTTTGACAGCTAATTATGAACTTTTTAAAATGTTTCTACAGCGAGAATTTAATTTTGTCTGTAAAATAAATTACTTCATTATGGTTTAATTTATACTCTAAGTATGGCATTTTATTACATTAAGCATTTACATGTTAAAGATACGTATTAATGAAAGTTTACACATTTCCAACTCAAGTCAAAATGATAAAACAATCTAGAACCCTGGCCCTTCACAGAGCCATGAATTCTGACTCTACCCCAAATGGACTTTCCCAAGGAGAAAGCTACCCTGACCTAGCAGTCAACCAAGCAGCCAGAGGAACAGGGATCACTACCTGAAGCAGATCACAAATGCAGGAGAGATATCGCTCAAAATCAGCCCTGGCTTTTTCAACTGTTATTTAAAATCCTGAATTCACAGGAAAAGACTGTGACTTCTCATTTGTCTTCTCTAACATATATAAACCCATAGCTAATTCCCACTAAAGTGAGTAAAAGAAACCTCAGAATTTACAATTTTTATAGTTAAGTCTATCAGTAAAACTGATACTTTAGGTGACTACACGATACTCTTGGACATATAAAGAAACCAAACTTTTTCAAGGTGGGTTTTTTCCCTGCAAAAAGCCATAGAGATAGGTATAATTCCATTTCTGTAGCCAAGGGGAAAAAAAATGAAAATTTGATCTTTCTTGTCTTATCCACAAAAAGAAATTAAAATATTTAATACTCCTTTGCTTTCCACATCTCACTTGTCTCAGTCAGAACTTCCTCTCTAGTAATTTGCTCAGTAACAATGTCTTAGAAAAATTAGCAAGGTTTAGCTAGAAATAGAGGCTGGATTGATGCTTTTATTGATTAAAAGCTCTAATCAGGAAAAGACCTCACATATATCTGGATCTATATCTAAATGTGTCTACACATGAAACCTAACACACCGCACAGTCCCCCTGCATCACTGAAAGGACTGGAAGGCTTTAAAGTCATCATTTTGGGGTCATCTTTCCTTTATTAACACCATGATCGGTGAAGAACATGCTTGCACAGACATTTGCCTCCACTCTGTTTGGGCCTAAACAAAATGTTCCTAAAAGCCAGGCAGAGCTGGGACTTTATTAGGCTTTTTTAAATTATAAACTTGACACTTCACAGTCACAGACTGAGGGAAAGCCGTAAACACTTATCTGGACCAATGCCTGTTGTGTGCTCTGTTCATGGGCATTAAGATGTTCCTCTAGATATGCTGGGCCACACTGCCATGAAAATACTTTTCCAGCACATTTCTGCGCTTCAGTGACATGTGTTTATTCTCTTCTCCAAGTCTGAGAGGGGACTGACGTTCGTACAGATATTTACATGTAACACATGAGGAATAATCTTTTTGTAACCTACTCACCAAAGCGTAAAGCTCATCAAGAGAGATACAGCTCAGCCATTCCTTCTGCAATCAGTACATTGTAAAAACAGCTATTTCTGAAAATTGTACAAATGCAAAGATTAAATTAAGTAATCTGTGAACTTTATTTTGCATAAAGAATTGCAATATGAGTATAAATGCATTTTACATCTAAGAATCTCTAATTCTGGCAACAATGTAATGCAGACTGTGATTTCCTCCTCTCTCATGTACTGCATTCAGAGATGATTACATCACCTCAAAGAGCCAGAAAAACAGAAATAGACCAGGGACGCCCATTACAGCAGACACAGAGTAATTAAAAAGACTATAACTTTTTAGTTAGAGAAGGAGATAACTCAAGAAAAAAGGGTCATTATGTTTCTAAAGAGACAAATAAAATCATGTGCAATTTAAGTTCTCGGAAACATCAGTAATGCCTTCCATCTGTTGAGTACAGCTTTGGAAGCACAGGAGGAAATTCTGTTCCTTGATCTAGCAAAGAATTTAAACTAGCAGCTTAAATATATGAGCAAATTGTTGAAACCAAAGGTAGTTGTTTGAAATTCATAAATGTATCACTTTCCTGAAATAACTCAGTAAGCGTTAAAACAGAGTAATCAGTGTGTTTTTAAGCACTCGGGTATAGCTGAAGGACATTGACATGCTCTCATACTAGCAGGGCAGCAGGACAAATTATTTCTTTGAAAAAGTAGTCAATGAAATGCTACTGACGGCAACGAAACTATTAAAACACACATTCTGTGATGCTGTGATTTCAGAGTAAAATGGTAAGTAAAACCAATTAGAAAATGTAAACAAATCAATGTTTTGTTTTGGCACTATCCTAAATTAAAATGTTTCTATTTTTGTGTCAGGTTCCTCCTCTTAGATAGATACTTTTATCAGAAAAGATTATATTCTATAATGAAATGTTCCACTTTTTTGTTTCTTTTCCATTTTTTTGTTTCTTTGTTCCAGTGAGAGAAAAAGGTTCTGGTTCAAAGCTCAAAAGAGCAAATTTTCTGGTTTAAAGGCTTTGAGTGAATCAATACTTGCAAATAATATAGGCAGGTCAAAAGGAATGCCTTGCTTCTTCCAAAAAGAATGTCATTCTGACAAATCACTGGTAACCACATTACATTAAATTCTTCAACAAAACAGAAAGACATATATAGTCAAAGATTTCCCTAGCAGTCTCACCAGTATAAGAAAAAAGAGAAAGCTCATTAAAAATCTGAACTAAGTATTCTCCATTTTATCCTCATCAGAACCTTTTGCCTCAGGGTTCAGGACTTTGTCTTACATTACTAATGCTATGGCCTGATCAAATCTTTTAAACAAAGCTTGATTCAGTGTCATCACTCAAGCATGCTTCCAACAACAGAAAATCACTGTACAGCAGGCAGACCTGGTATGGCTTTGAGGAAAAAGAAAGTTAACAGCACAAAGGCTGCTCTCTTAAAGGTTTGCCATTTTCATAAACTTCTTTTGCAGTGTCCCAAGGTCTTGGAAATACAATCTACATTCAAACTCAATTCTCAATATTTACATTCAAAGGTTTTGTTCAGGACCTGACTCCTGCATGTCCACTTCTCCATACACATGGGTATTTAATATAATAGCCAACTGGACTCACCAAATCTTGAGTCCCTCATAATTCTTCAAAAGTAAAAGGAGGCTTTTGCATTTTCTGCTGACAGACATTAAGAATTCCTCTAACCCAAATGTCTTACAAAACCCCTAAGGTAACATACATTAGCAAATATTTAAACTTTAGACAATAAAACTGACAGTCAAAGCTATCACTATAGCATATAGAGAGCATGTTCATTGTAGTTTCTTCCAATAAACAAAATGCTATTACACATTCTTAGATGATAAGAAACATGCTAAATGTGAAAGATGTGTAAGGGCACTTAACCACAAAGATGGAACTTCCATTTCTTTCTCACCAAGTCCATATTATTATACTATTATTATTCGTGCATGTCTAAAATGCACACTGAAGGAATAGCGACAAATCTACCACTATTCTCATGCATTCAGTTTGTCATTTGGAAATTGGAATCTATGTGAGGGTTGCAGATTAGCTGAAGTTTTTACTGAAATCAATCAACTGGTATATGCTGAGCTCAGTATAATTAAAAATTCAGACTTCAGAGTTATGACTGAGCAGAAAACAAGTGTGAGAAATGCTGGTTTGACAATAAAATCTGTCTTTTTAGTGTATTCTGAAGTAACAAACTCAAAATGAAAGTTATATGACAAACATTCCTAAAAAAATAGTGTGGGGGATTTTTTATAGGTTTTTGTGTAAATAACTGTAAAGAATAAAAGTATACAAAGACCTAATTCAGATTTCAAAGCCTTAAATAAAAAGGAAGCTTGTTTTGTTCCCAAACAAGTTCCGGATTAAGCACCCAAAGAAACAATTCAAATAAAATACGGTAAACTTAGCAAAACATAAGTTTGGCAAGAAAGAATTTTAGAAATAATTTTAAAAGTTTTTTAGGGTTTTTTTGTGCCCAATAAACATTTTCTAATATAATTAACTACTGCACACCACAACACATTGCCACAGCATAATGACATGAAAAAATATGGTGAAATGTCACTATTTTTCCTACTACTGCTATGTGTTACATGCTGCCAGAATAAAGAACTGATCAAGTCAAAACAAAACAAGTAACAACAATGCTGGTAGAATTCTCTGCCACTGAATGTAATGCCATTGAAGTCAGTGAGGATTTTGGGGTGTAACCGAGATCAAAGTTTGGCATAAAAACTGCCTATAATGTCAATTTTTCCCCTGAAGCTATAGCAACTAATATATCACAGACTTTATTTCACTGAGTGGAGAGAAATATTCTCTACACCACAATTACTGTTTTGGTTTAGCCACTTCCACCTAAAAATGCAGTTACTAAAGACTGAATATTGAGTAAATGCTAGTGTGAACAGAACCCTCACCCAGGCCAAGGAACCCCTCAGAAGAGATCCCATGTCTCCTTTAGAGACAGATGCAGAACTAGCAGAGAGGAATGCAGCAGCATTAACTCTTCCAGCCCTCGGTGTCAATAAACATGTTCTAAGGATACTACTAAGTGCGGGGGAAAATACAGAGTAAAAAAAAATCTGATCTGCTTTTCCCGGAGCGCTCATGGGAGCGGAACAAAGCCGCGGCCTCCCCCGCCCGCGGCTTCCCGGCGGTGCGCCCTCACGGAGGGGGCAGCAGCGGGCACGGCTCACGGGGCGGGAAGCACCGGGCGCGGACCCAGCCTCGGGACGGCGGGATTGTCCCGCCCAGCCAGGTAGCTGGATGTGGATTCTGGTCAGGGTTTTGTGACACAAATCACGGCACAGCCCATTCCGGCCGTCAGACCCCAAAAAACCACAATCCCCACAGGCGGAGGCGCCGCGGCGGGAGCCGCTCTCGGCCTGGGGCTGCTTCCGTTCCCGCCTCCCCGCGGCGGCCGAGCGCGGCACTTTGGTTCCGGGGGCTGCGAGGGCCGCGCGGGAGCAGCGCCGGGCGGCGGGTGAGGAGCGGGCGGCGCGGGGGGGCTGGAGCCGCCCGGGCAGCGGGCGAGCAGCTCCCGGCCCGCCGCGGGAGCGCTGCGGGGCTGGCTCTGCGGTGGGAAGAGGCTCTACGCCCCCAGGGGCCTGGGGGCCGCTGCGGCGGCGGGACGGGGGCCATGGAGACGGCCGAAGGGCAGAACCGCGCTGTGATTGCGGAGGGGCAGCTGGAGGGCTGTACCCGCCCGGCGCTGCCCGCGCCCGCACAAACTGCGAGCGCTGCACTCCAGAGCCGGCCCTGCGCTCACCCCGCTCCATTGACAGCAGCGAGAAGCGGCGGGGAGGGAGCTTGTGGCACCCCACGAGCTTTACCCAAACCCCCGAGATGTCCTGGCCGACGTTCTGAGGTGTCCCAGAACTGCGGCTGGAGTGTGGAGGGCACCCTCCGCCGGCAGTGGTTTACCGGGGCTGTGGAGATGAGGTTCAGCCGGAGTTGTTATTGTCTTAAAAGTATGCGTCTGAAAAGAGATTCGGGTTTTACAAGATGCACGAACTGTAGTCTGTTATTTTCTTAAGCGTCCTGCGTGTATAGTGCTGCAGCCTGGACACAGCTCTTGTTTGGAGGCCACGGCCTATCCCTTCTCAGTCTCAGTAACAAAAGTGCTTCAGGGTGTCACCGTTGAGCGCCACAGAGTGTAAGACATTACACTGAAAAGAATCGGTTTGCAGGCTGGGAATGCATGTCCAATTCCAGGGCCTCTCGCCCTCTCCTTCTTGAGGAAACTTGATAATAGCACAGGTTACTCTGAGATGTAAAGTGTATTTACTTTATCTCAGAGAAACGTGACAGCAAGTTGCACTCGAAAATTTGTATGCATATTAGATTTTGTGTTTATTTTAGCAGACATCCCTGACCGTTCGAAAGTTAGACCTTGGCAGAGGGGGAGGGGAAGGTACATAACATGCATGAGTATTTAATTTCACCAGAAAAATAACAATTTTTTCTGCGATTGATTTTAATTTTTTATTGGAAAGTTCGCTGAGTTTTTTTTGTTTTGTTACTTTCCAGTCATATTACACTTGATTTTATTTAACACTTAATTTTGGATTACATTTCAGGACTTATTGTTTGTTTTTGTTAAACATGACTTTGCTACATCACTTCATAAGTGTGATCCTTGACATGAAAAAGTAAACCTAAATTAGCTGAAAGTAAATACTGAGAATAACTTCTTTCATTTCAAGTGATGCAGCACAAAGTGCAAGAGGCAGTTTGTAACTACTGCAGGCTCCTGGCTGGGGGCTGCTTTTGAGGATGGGAGAGGACCCCAGAGGATCTGTCAGAAGGGATTGTGACAGCACAGCAGCACGAATTCTGTCCACACTGGGGTGGGAACATGGGTGTGTTTCTGATGCCTTGCTCATGGTACATGGTGAAAATTCTGTGCCAGCTTTAGAGGGTGAGACAACAGCTGTCCTGAAGGAAGTCTGAAAAAAATCCATCAATGGTGCTAAATGAACACAAACTTGCAGAAGTCTAGACCGGGTCAGCACTTACTATCTGGTACATGGAACAGCAAAGCCCTCTTCTAGCTGTTCCTTTTCAGCCTCAAGCTCTTCTGGATAATTTCTTCTATTTCACCAAGTTCTGTACAAGAAGGATTTTATTCAGGTTATTTGGTTGGCCCACACACAATAAATTTCAGGATGGAGATCTAAATTTGTACAATCAACTTTTATCTTATGAATTCCTATCCTGTAGGCATATAATTCCTTGTCAGTAGTCATGCTGAAGATTAATGGAATTGCTCATCCAGGTAAACCCTGCTTACCAGCATTTTCATGAACTTTTAGGCACAGATCTTAACAACAGAGAAATAGTAGACTAATGCAGGAGTTAAGTGAGTGAGATAATGAACATGCATCTGTATGCATTAAGGATGCAGATCTCAGGTTCTTTCCAGCTGTTTATTTCATGCTCTCCTGAAAACTCTTGAATCAGATGATTTTATTATTCCTTCTGTTGTAAGGAATACCTTCTTTGATAAGATTTTTTTGTTAAATGGGATAATACAGAATAATTTCCAGTAGGTTAGTTCACAGTAATCAGATTTTTATTTAACAACATATTGTCTGTTTCAGCTAACCATGTCTTTAAATTCATCCACATTTTCAAATGAAGAAAACGCTCAAGGACCAAAAAGAAATACTGAGTGTTTGGAAAGCCTAGAACTGCAGACTCCACCATCATTTCAAGATAACCCACTTCAACAATTACAGTTGGCATCCCAGGAAGTACTGGAGAAGGCAAAAAAGAGTGGGAGATCAAAATGCCCCCGATGCAACAGCTCAAGAATGTTTTATTGTTATACATGCTTTGTTCCTGTTGAAACTGTCCCTACCAAAGAAATTCCAACTGTGAAGGTAAATATTTCTTTTGGATTTTGTGTAATATTCTTCTGGGTTTTAGTTACTGTGGACAGAGAATAGTCTGTCTGCCACCATTTCTTTTCTGACTTATTCGTTATGGACATTCATCAACACAGCTATAAGTATGAATAAACTACAGTTAGATAAAATTACTGCTCTTACTTGAGGAATTACATGTACAAACACTGAAAATGTTCCAGTCATCACATAAACATTTATTTACTTTCTAGATGAGAATATAGGCTGAAGTCACTCAGCTTCTCATGCAACTGTGCTTTCACTTAGTTGTTGAAAATTTCTTTATGGCACTCTTGCACATTCTTCAGTTTCTAATAACTCTGGCCCAAACACATTATACTGTGAACAAAAAATTTGTCCATAACCAAGGGTGAATTTTACATAAAAAGTGAACTAAAAGACGTTCCTAAATGTCATGGTTGTATAATTCAGATTACCACTCTTAAAATATGAATAAACAGTGTAATGCCTTTCAGCTAAAATACTTGGGGAAACTGTCAGAGAGGACTGACACATTTTGCAAAATCAGTTAAGATCTAAGGTGCATTTTGAAGACACTGGAGTTTGAAAGCATCATAAAAGTACTTTAGAAGTACTTTGGAAGTTTGACCTAGTAAATTTAGGTGTATTTTCATTGAAATAGCCATTTTCACAATTGGGTGAATACCTAAGAGAGATAAGTATTTGTATTTAGAACAATTACATTGCTCAAAATAGACTGCATCTTACTTACCTTATTGATTCTATTTCTAGAGATTTTACCACACTACTGCTGGCAACACTCCAAAGTGCATTCATTGCTTACTTAGGAATTTCCATAAATTGAATGTAAAAGGTGCTTCTTCTAACTTGTCTGTAGTTGAGTTCTAAACCTGTCAAACTAAAAATATTATCAAAAATTATCAGATATGTTTAAGTTATACACCCATAGGAACTTCTCCTGAATTTTGAGTAAGTTTTTGTACGAATGTTCATATATATGATGATAAATACTGTTTTTTTCTTTTTTTACTCCAGTTACCTTTGAAGATTGACATTATTAAACACCCAAATGAAACTGACGGCAAAAGCACTGCTGTGCATGCTAAGCTCCTGGCACCTGATGATGTTACAATTTATAAATACCCTTGCATTCCAGAATATAAAGAAAAGAGACACGAAGTAAGAGATTCTCTAGAGATAACCAGGCTTTATGCTGGGGAGGTGCAGCTTCCTCCTGCAGTGGTTCTGCACTGCTGGAAGGAAACCACTGTTCCTTAGTGCAGTCCATGCTGTGCCCTCAAAACAAACGTACGGTGTTCTGGACTGCAGCCTTTTCTCCAAAGCTGAGAAAGACAGCGGCACTATATTATTATATTTGGCACCTTGAATGTCCTACGTTCATCACCTCACATAATGGAGAATTGGATTCACTGTGTACCTGAAGAAATATTTTGCCCATAAATGAAAGTATTTAACCTGCAGCAAGTTAAACAGCAGTTGAGTGTTGTGCTCATGTTTAGCAGCTGCAGTATTTAAACCTCAAATTTTTAACAACTAAAATGCAATTCTTGTTTATCATAGCATAGAGCCTGAAAAAAGCGAGCTATGAACTTGCATGTTCATTTAAATGATATGGTTACTCTCAAGTCTAGTATTTACACACTTGATGTCATAACCAACACTTTCATTGTGAACAGGAGGATAATATAATAATTTCTAATAATTTTTCTAATCTCCTAGAAATATTTTCTTCAAGGACTGAGCCAGCAAGGAAAGCATATGTGGCAAAGAGGCAGGAAGCTTAAAAAAAAGTAGGAAGGGTAATGGGGAAGGCAGGCAAAAGCGGGAAGAGATTGCATTGTCCAGGCTTTCCAAGTCACAGATTGTGTATGCTGCAGAAGGCTACTGAAGAAGTACTAAATAAGGCCATCACTGGTTTTCATGAAAGATATTTGTGGGACCTGCAATAGACACAAGGGCAGAAGAGATTATTTCTTGTGATCTAAAATGTGTGAATGACATTAGAAATTATTATTGTTGGCCTTCGTGCCCCATATACTGCAATGACAAGTGACATTTGAGCTTCATCAGGGCTGACACCATTGTCTTGGCTGAAAAATCTTTTTATAGAGAAATATTAGAGTTGGTAGTAGAGGTGTGGAAGTGACATTAATTAAATATCTCTATATTATATCTCAATTCATTATTTTAACATGGTTTTTTAATATGGATTTAACATTATATTAGACAATATTTTTTAAAAGTTTTTTTTTGTCTTGTCTTGACTTAAATCTTTATAGGGAGGGAGAGAAAATTTCTGTTCTTTAATATAACAATTCCTGTTGTTTTACTAGATTTTGTTGACACTCAGATCTCTTTCTTTTCTTCATTCAGATAGCACTTATATTTCCTGGCCCCAATTCAGTTTCAGTAAAAGATATTGCTTTCCATCTCCAAAAGTACACTAAGAAGGGTGGCTGTGATAGTGACGATGACTGTTCCAGAGAGCCACTTCTTAAACAAGCAAAAATAGAACCTAAAGAAGAAAAAAATCCAAATGAATGCATCTCAAGCAGCAGGAGTGAAGGCACTAGACTGAAGAAAATAATATTTATTGACAGTACCTGGAATCAAACTAACAAGATAATAACTGATGAACGACTTCAAGGTAAAAAAATACCAGTTGGTATTAAGATGTTATTGCTACAGAAATGCTCAAGGGCCATATGTCTGTAACAGACCTGAGCATGATGTAAGCTTGTATGTACCCCTATGTCTGTATAGTGTATAGGAAGGATCCAACAGCCTGTTCCAGTGCAGTAGAATACTTCCTGAGCCAAAGACTCCATTGCTTCTCATGCCATGTAATTTGTTTTGCAGAAAGATAATACTAGTACTAAGAAAGCATTTACATTCATTTGTCACACTTCTCTATTGGAGCAAATTTTCTCATTCTCAGAGGATGGAAGCTGTCATGTTATTAGACAGTAGAACAGTAGTTTGAATGACCTCCAAAGGAAGGCAGGAAGGTTTCCCTGGCAGGTGGCTTCTGCTTTTTCAGAGACCCACGGGACCATTTGCGTACACACTGGTGGCAGACAGGCCCCGAGAAAGTAACTGAGGGATTTAGGAGGTAGAGCCCAGGTTTGGCATGGCTTGGGTTCTCTTTCTCGTGAAGCTGTTACGTGGATGATTCAATGATCTCACACTCCAGACAAAAAGGGAATGGCTGCATGCCCTCCACACCCTTCAAAATCTGAAAGCAGAAACTGGTAATTCTGCAAAAATTTTTTGTCATAGGTTCTTTACAAGCAGTTTACGTTGAAGTATTCTAATTAAAACCACAAAAGACAAAACAATTTCGCAATAGCATTCCATTTCCCTTGAGATGAATAAGAGTTTGAAAATACTTTCATTAGTGCAAAAAGTGCACTTAGCTGGGAAGCAGGTTGTCAAGTTTATATGCTATACTTATATACATATACACATACTATATACATACGTACATACATGTACTACTACTGCTTTGCACTGGATCCTACAAGGAGTTTCACAGACTTTCTTACATGGAAGATGAATGTGGCCTTGCTGTCTAGTCAGTTTGTTAAAGAATCCCACATGTTAGTATGATGTATTGGCTAATTAAAATCCTGTCATAAGTATTTAGTTTAACACAAAACATACTCTATCAACTACATTGAAGTATTACTGTAAAGATTAGAGTAATTGCATGTTGCAAGTTACTGTAAAGCATATGGAACTTACTTGAGGAGGATGAATTCGAGGAAAGTAACAGGCAGCCAGAGGAACTGCAGATTTCCACGGAAGCCTATGCATATATTAGTCAAAAAGTCTTAATTGGTGTTACTTTGGAGCTCTTAAATGCTTTCCAGTTACCCCATGACAATGCTGATGTGGTGGACTATTCCCTCCTTTCTAGAACATCTCAGTTCCAGCTGTTTTCCAGTCCTCTGGGTCCCTGAGCACCTTTCAGGATTGCTGTAAGAGTGATAGTGTCATGCAGTCAGTTTCTAGCATGGGCCGAATTTCACCCATCCCCACATTGGGTGTAACAGTGTGCACAGCCCGTGTATGCATTGCTTTCCTTAGTACCTGTTGTGAAGAACATAAATTGCATTAATACCCCTTTTAGAGATGGCAGTTTTGACTTCCAGCATGAATGGGGCAGAGTTTCCTTAAGCATAAACTGATGAAATTTTTACGTTGTACATACATGAAAAATAGAGAACTGTTTTCATTTTTCAGTTCAATTGCAAATGAAGTCATCATCCAACAAAATAGTCATCATATACTAAAGTTCAAAAAGGAGTGTTCATAAGCTATACTAAAAAATAGTTGCCATACTTACTAAGAAAGATTAAGTTACGAGAAATACTAGATGAAAACATTAATGAAGCCAAGAAAATGTAAAGAAAAGCCTTGTGTTTTGTAAGCCTGTATTTACATAGACAGTAAATCTAGAAAATTGTACTGCAAGAGAATGCAAATGAGTACATCAATCTTTTTTAAAAGCCTAGAGAACTTGGGCAAAAAAGTACTTTCATGTCTTGGAAAAGTGTGTAATTTATTTTTAAAAACAAAACTAAATCAGTTAAAGAGAGGAAATATATGAGAACTAGTAATGTCTAAGATTGATTAAAAATGATCACTTCATTAAAAGTGATCCCTAGATCAGAAAGCCAACAGTTGAATCTAATGTTAATGATGGTTTTCTCACATGAGTGATGGAGCTTATAGGCAATATCACCATGGTTGTTAAAGAAACAGATTGCTATGGTATATTTTCCTGTAAGTTTAAACCACTTTGTATTAGCCAAGTATTTTATTAGCTTATACATTAATATTGTAAGGTTTCACATGAACAGTGCATATTTATAAGCAGACATTGCCTTTGGCTGTATACAGATACAGTACAGATGAAACATGCTCAGTAAACTCTAACCCTTAACCCCCTCTGGGTTTTTTTTTTAATTAAAAACTCCTAACATCTGTTGTTTGAAAGTAACTGATCCTGCATTTGTGGTAGGCTCAGTAGTGTCCATGGTCTTGCCTTCAGTGAACTTTTGTTTCTATTCAAACCACAATTACTTGGGCGTTTGCGTTGGAAGAGTCATCCATGAGATTTACTTCACTGCCTTTAGGGTGGAAGCACTGCTGGATTTGATGGAAGTTTTCACTTTGGCTAGGGCTGAGAATTCAAGTGTTGAAAACTCTTGAGGGCAACCAGCTTAATGCAATTTCCTACTACTATTTTAAGTTTCACATGTATAGGATTATTAGAGGTAATAATTAGACGATGCTATTTTGAGGTTTTGTTTCTGAAATGCCAATAATAACATTTAAATTCAGGGACAGACTCTCCTATTCAGGCTTTTTTTAAATGCTGTAATTGAGATTTCTTTTACAATGCAGAATATCATACATTACTAACTGCAAAGCAAACAACTAAATCCCTCTTGCAATTACACTGTAAAGAATTTAACACAGTTTGTAGGTAAAAAGTATAGAATTACAAGTGCTAGGCCATAGCCCAGTTTGTACTTCTGAATTTGGACCATACTGAAAGTTCTCTGTCCGTAACTTCCAAGCAATTCTTGGACCATATTGGGTTTTGTACTATTACCTGTACTAAACTATTCCATGAGACAGAGTATCAGATTGTGACAGAAAAAGATAACTTTACAATCTGCTTCTGATATTGTTGACAGGTGTATATGCTGTTCTTCATGTTCTGACTGTCCATCCTGTTTACTAAGTGATGACACATTAAGGTGGTTTCAGTTCTGAACAGCTTGTGCATTTAGGGAACATAAAAACCAAGATGCATGTTTAAAATTCATCCAAGTAATAGAATAGTTACAGAGACTAGAAGTAGATAAAAGATTTTCTTGTGCCATACAGACACCAAATTCTCTCTTTTATCTTAAGTGGGAATGCTTTTAGTTTCTAATAAAGTTAATTACCAGATGCTGTCATACTCCTGAGTAATTTCACTGAGATTTTAGTTACTTAACAAGCATAAATGGAAAGTTTCTGGCTCTTGGAATTAGTCCTCACTTCAGCAGCATTAACAATCTGAGGGATTCTGTTTTACACTTGAAAAGTATTAACTTTGCAAAAGATGAAGTAATAATTTTAGGAACATGGATGAGTCTTGGTTAAGTGTGAGTTTCACTCTTGCCATGTGAAGCAGCCCTGCAGTTTACTGAGGGCTGTGTGGCTGTTTGAATGAAAGGATAACCTGTAATTAATTGCAAATATGAAGATTGTAAACCTAGGATTTATAGCACTTTTCTCATCAAATTCCAAAGTGGCCCACAAAAGAGGATAAAATTACTGCCTCAGTTTTACAGATGAAAAATGGAGGTACAGGAAGAGAAATTATTTGCATGAGCAGAAATTATTTGCATGGCATTGAGCAGGCTAGCAGCAAATTCAGAAAACAAAACTAAAGTCTTGTGACATTCTGGCCACCAATCTACATTATCTAATCTATGTCATCTTTTTTTCTTGACAGGGTTACTGCAAATTGAGTTGAAGACAAGGAAAACGTGCTTTTGGCGTCATCAGAAGGGAAAACCAGATACATATCTTTCCACAATAGAAGCAATTTATTATTTCCTTGTGGACTATCATCAGGAGATTTTGAAAGAGAGCTACAAAGGACAATATGATAATCTGCTTTTTTTCTTTTCATTTATGTACACATTGATTAAAAATGCCAGGTGTTGTGCAGGAAAAGAGTAAGGTGTCTGTCTATTGGTGCATGACGCTACTTTTTTTTTTGTAATAATAAACTGCACAAACATGGGGTTTTTTTGGAAATAGATTGTATCCTAAATAATGACAACAGTGTTTGTCCAAAAGTGAGCTGCAGACTTCCTCCCGCACACTTGAGGTTGTAAAACTACTCAGAGGAGCAGTCTGATTAGAGTTACTTGAAAACAGTTACATTTTGCTAAATATTGCTGTAACTCAACCTACAGGCCTGATGTGCTCCCTGGTACGAGCACATTTCCTGATCTGGGAGCAGAGTACTTGACTCCTCTTGCCATAAGGAGTGATCTCTTACCTGTGAGAAGGAATTAGCATGCTACCTTTTTATTGCTACTAATACTTACGTCAGATGTTTTCTTTGTGGTTTACACAGCAATACTGATTTCACCTTCATGGCATCAAAAGCTTATTGAAATGAGCAGATGGTGTTTAGTTTTGGGGGAGTATGGCAGCAATACAAAATGAAAGAGCACATGAATTGAATATGAATTACTTTCAAATTAATTCTGGAAAATTCTTCTAGTAATAAAAAAGTGGTCTCTTAAAACACTGTTATACAGTGTATGATTTCTGTAGTACCATTCACATAGTGTTACATTCAGACTATTCTCAACTTCTTGGGTAATTTTAGACTTCCTCGAACAAATTTAGTTAAGTGTTTATTACTATTATATGATTTCATTATTTGGGCGAGCACTAACATAACAGATGTCACTATGGCATATTGTAGGCACTAAAAAAAAAGATGGTGGTTCTGACTACAACATTTCTGACAAGGCTTCCTTGAATGAGGTAGAGTGTGAATGTGCTCTGTTTTTTCTTTTGCAGTTATAGAGCAAACTGGAACAGCATAGGTAAGACTTTGTCTGTGCTGATGAGAGTTTTGCTGGTAGGTGTAGCACTGCTGTCAGAGTCATCACATGTGGGAATGTAGTTTTCCCAAGCTATACCAGAACAGTCAGTGCTGGCAGTGGTCATAGACCTGAGCTACAACTTTACAAGCAGAGTTATATGAATATATTTTTATCATACTATGATAAAAAATCACATTGATAAAAATTATATTCTTAAGGTAGAAAAGTATTTCATTAGAGGTACAATATAAGATAGATAAATATTTCTGAAATTCTCAGAAATGTTTTACTTAAGAAAACATATATTTTGTCAAAGTAACAGACCAAAAAATTACAATTAATTATTTTTTAAACAAAAAATTCAAGTTTTTGTTACTACTTGTAGCATAGTCTCTAGGAGGGCACTCTCACACTTTGGTGAACATGGAAATAGTGTCTTGGAAAATACTTCAAGAAAATCTTGCTTACACAGCAATCCATATGGGCTCAAACAACTATTTTGTACTGTGTTTTTTAATGCTTCAAGATAATGAAATTCCAATGTTTCTTTAAACACAAAATACAAATACACTCTCTTAGGTCATCTCGTACTTCAGATTTGTTTGCTTATCTGCACAAGTAAGTCCATATAAAAATGTTTCTCAGTGGACAACAAAAACGTATCTCCCCATTTGCACAGTGAAATGCTGGGTTTGTTACGAGTGCACATGAAATGCGCATGAACTAAAACAGCACCAGAGGAAACACAGACTTGGGGTCAGAATGAGGGAGATGATTTTTGTATCTACCTGTATATTGAGTTTATGTGCCAGGCAATGAGAAAAATCAGCAGTCATGTCTCAGTGCTATTGAAACAACACTGCCTACTCATTTGGTTCTTATTGCTATTGAGAGGTTATTTTGGCTTTTTAAAATGATTAATGTTATTTCCTTTGGTATGAATTTTGATAGTCTTTTGACATTTCCATCTGTTCTTGTATTTCTTAAACAAAGATTGTTGTAATATTTTTTTTAAATCACACAAGTATAATAGCTTGAGAAGGAAACTTTCACCCACTTTAAACAAACAAAAATAAAATGAACCCACTGACCTAATGTTTTACAAGAACCAGAGAGAAGAATCTGGGGGGAGAGGGGGATTACTTCCAAGACACATTTCCCTGAAAACATGTTTTTTATTTAAGAAGCAGAGGTCAGATAAAAGCTTGTATAAGCTGTTCTTTGTTACTTTTGGAAAATAGTTTCATAAGGTGAAAAATTGTTTCCAAATTTAAGTTTTGTGTACCTCGCTTTATTTGAACAATGGGAATTAAGAATCTATTCCAAAAGAAAATTAGTTTTAACTCTCAGATGAAATTAATGTACAGAAAGGATTTTAAATCTGGCACACTGTGTCCAGGAATTGGGTTCAGATTCTTTTTATTCCAGTGAAACCTCAGTGTAATGCAAGAGTCATTTGTTATACCAAGGGACAGAGGCACACCTAATATCTGTAATTTGTTACGGTCTGTTGGTATTCCTCTGATAACCTTTTATGGGGGCAGGAAGGAGGTTGTTGTCACTTCTGCTGCAAATCTATCCTGTCTGAGCAGCAGATGTAGTTCCCCCTTCTCTCATATACATAAAAATATTTAAATCCTCTGTTTAATTTTGATGTTAGTATAAGAAGCCAAACCAAGTCATCCATCTCAGTACCACTGATACATTTTCCCAGCTTTGAGACTAAAGAAAAAATTTGTTGCACTAAATGAAAGCGATCAAGTGGTTAATCCTTTCAAGTGCAATTAGCAGCACTGACCTCCGTGTTCCTTAAAATGAGGGTCATGGGGAGGTAAAGGCCAGTTCTGGGCCTCTTCTTTCATATCAGAATACCCCTTCACTATCTCTTCCCTTTCCAAAAACATCAGAGACCAAGCGGGAAAAACAGGCTTCTGCTTCCATTAGCAGTAACTTAAACAGCCATAAGTTAAAGGGGGAGGAAAAGGAAGAGCATCTCTATCTCCTCTCACAACAGAAGACATCTGGCCTCCTGTGGGAAGGCCCCAGATAACAAAGAACCTGTCAGTGCAAACCTCCGCGATGTGTTCAGAGAACCATTTTACCTGCAGTCTGGCTCATTCATTTCCTGCCACTGAAGCCATCTGCTTTTGCTTATTGTGGGTATTTTTGTTCTTTGTTTGGCCAGGAGCATGAAGTGGCTTCACTTTAGCATGCCTGTAAGCTTGGTCAGAGGGAGTATTTAATCCTTTTCTCAAAATGAATACGAGAGGGAGCTGCTGCAAAAAACAATTCCTTTCCTGGAAGGTAGCAGAAATGTCATCCAAACTCAAGTTGAATAAAGGGTCATATCAGTGCATGGGGTAAAGATACATTGGGATGGAAAAGAGATGCCAACTTGGAATCCACAGCACAACCTCCCAAAGCACTTGTAATCTTACCTGATTTAAATCCTTTGCTACTGCTTCTTGCAATTTTTGAGTCCATCTGGTTTTCCACATAGTCTTCTTCAGGCCCAGCTGCAGAGTAATACAAGGATCTGTTCTTACCTTTCCCTTGCACTGAGTTTCAGTATTTTGCCTGAATGCTTTAAAAACCGGTCTAGATAAATGATGGTTATAGCATACTTGTATAAAATGTAACGTGATATGAAAATCCATTCTACCTATCCCTACCTTTGAAAAGGCCAAAAGAAGAAGGGAGGGAAACTTCCTATTAATTTCCCATCATTTACTATAATGCAGTTCATATACTCCCTGGTATCATTAACTTGTGTCTCAGAGTGTTCTGGGACACAAAAGTTAATGGTGATTGCAGCACAATTACAACAGGAAAGCTTTTCCACCAAGATTAAAATATGTGGCAGTTAAACCCCTGATCTACAGATACCAGAATATAAGGTCACCTACTAAGGTACTGAAGGACTCAACATAGTTCCTAAACTGTTATTCCTTGTCTTGAGGGACACCATTGTAGTACCTGCAATGTTGGCATTAAGAATGTTAATTGTGACTGGTGAAACTTAGTAATACCAATATTTAAAAGAAGTGTTTATATGAAAAATCTACCACATTCTTCCTGTTTACTTTTTGGGAGAGATAACAAATTGCTGCCATTTTATGGATTCTGAAGAGAAAAGAGATGCTGTTGAATTTTGAAAGCAATGTATCACATTAAAGTAAAACCACTCATAATGATGTGATTTCTGCACCACTATCTGCCAGAAATAAATTCAAATAGTTCTGAAGTTCCAGAGCAAGAGGTGGGAACTAGTTCTCTAATGCAAAACAGACAGCAGACTTTGTATTTTCACCTCATGGAAAGTGGAAATTTTTGTCTAACTTTAGCAATCCTGGTGCGGTTACCACATGATTTTACTGCTTACTTCTCAGACCACTGGTGTTGCAATAGGATGTTTAGAAACATACCACAGAAGAGTGAACAGAAGAGAATGTGCCACGCCAACACACCCCAGACTGAGTCCTGCTCCACCTCTGCTCCTGTACGCTGTGCTTCCCTTACCTGTAAAGCTAATTTCTGCCTCTGAATAAAAGTGTCTATATATGAAACTGGGCCCATAAGCCACTTGAGCTGGCAAGAAATCTAAAAGCTTTACTACAACTTCTGAAATTTTTTGCTTTGGAGATGGATGCTAATGAATTGAAGAGAATCAAACACTTCTAAATTTAAAAAAGCATCCTTATTGCCTTTTCTACAGAAAAACAATACTTTGGGTTCCAGCAAAAGAAGTTTGCTCAAGCTGAAACTCAGCCTTCATTTCAAATGTTGCTCCTAATGCTAAATAAAAATTCTGTATTTCAAGAACATCATTATGTTTTATTTCTTTCAAAAAAAAATTTTGAGGTTTCAGTTCCATGACTGAACTGTTTGCCAAATGCAGCATGAATTTCAGGTGACCTGAAGCTGCATTTTCTAGTGATTAGTCTATGCGGCTGAAACAAGCCATATAGTTTTTCTGTTCACAGGTTTCCTTTGGGCAGAATCAATGCTACAGTCTTTTTCTTTTCTTTTTTTTTTTTTTTTCATATTTACAGCAGACAAGAAAGCAACTTGACACAGCTTCAATTGTCAGAAATGTCATGTGACACGCCTCAGTCTAGTTGAAGCAGTCGGATCACGTTACTTCCTCATGAAAACTCAGGTGTGTCTGAGTGTTACAATGTTGGCTTTGATCTGCATACCTGTGTTAGTTAAGGATACACATGTGCTTGCATTCTATTCTATCATGACTGTGTTGGCAAAAAATATAATATAGAAACCTTTACAGCACCAAAAGCTGCCTCTTTTCCTTGAATATGGCTTACTTTATCTGGGAAACTGGTTTAAATCAATGCCTGAAGAAGCTGTCAGGGAATTTGCCAACAAAATTGTAGAGCTGAACTCTTGAATGCAGAATGCTCTCTAAGGTAGGCATAGCTGAGCTGCTTTTGCTCATTTTAAAAGGAGAATTCATTGAAAAAAGAATGGAGTAAGAAACAAAACCAAAAAAAAAGCTTGAATTTTTTGAAGCCCAGGAAAACTAACACAGTAGATTCAAGCAATCAAGGTAACATGCAATACTTCCACTGTTCCAACATATGGATGGTCCAATGGCAATAGCCAGGATTTGTTTTTCTAGGCTCTGCAAAGTTCTGCTCTCTCTGTATAGGCAGTGGTCATTTTCTAACGAAGCTAAACATGTGCCTATGTATATTCATCTTGTGAGTCATTGATTTAGAAAAGACATTTCTTGTTTTTACCTCTCTATGTTGACAATTTTCTTGTGAGAAGTTAACATACCATAACTAACACTGCACTAAACTCTGCCACTGTCTTTTAGCATCTTGTTTTGTTTTCCAGAGTTCCAGCATTGGCATGCCACTGATAACAGAATTGGGATCTTCCTGTGCTGCTGAGTTTACTGTGTCATTTGCACCAATGACCAGAGCCAAGTCTGTATCTCAGACAAAAAGGAAATATATTACAAAATGTGTTATTATGAAAGGAAAAGCCACTGCTTCAAGTTATCAAGACAACACCAAAGCACATTAATCAAGCATACAATAAATGATGACAGTTTGTTGTTTCATCTGAATGAAAAAATTAAATCCATCTGTTGGTGTTCAAACCTAGAATCTAATCTTGGCAGTTCCATGTGCTAATGAAAACTATTAAAAAAATTTCATGCATTCTCTATGCAAGACATCATAAAAATAAATACTCCTAAGACTTAAGAGGCAGCATTATGCAAGGCCCTGGTGAAGTCACCAAATAGAGCACATGTGTGGACTCTGAGGATGACGTGCATTATGTTATACCACACAGTGGATTTCAACACTGCTCACCTGCAGGCCAAGCCTACAGTCTCTGTTCTGTTCAGCTCCTCAGTTCCATGGCTCTGCATGCAGGATGCACCCCATTTACACCCAATCCATTGTAGCACCAGGAATTAACATCTTTGTAATTCAAAAGATTCCACCACTTAAAATAGTAGAACACAGCTCAAAAAATTGCTAATAATTCCTGAAACCTCTAGCCACATTGGTCATGAATGGTATATTTCTAGAGTAAGTCTATTGATAAAAATACAGGATGTAGTTTAGAGCTTTAGCACCAGCAGTATCAAATAGATTTCCCTTATCCTCCTCGTGCTCATTGAATCCTTCAAGGAACTCTTAATGGGTTTGTGAAATATGACATCTGCAGAAGCAGCACTAATCCCTCTGCTAAACTTATTTACCCATGTGTCTACCAACCTACTTTATTTTTTTAGTGAAGTTGTTCACAATTTGCCCAGTAAAGTCAAGCTTAATGGTCTGTACATCTGTTCAGTCTCCTAGAGTCTGTATTAAAATCAGCACTACATTACAGCCTCCATTTCTCTTGACCTTTCTAACCCCAGGGCTGGCTGTGCCTCGCAGGAGCCTGGCAACCAGAGAAGGATGTTTGACTGTACCATTTTTCTGTCTTCTCTAACAGCCCTCCAAGCGACTGAGGGGCATGAGCCAAAGGAATTTAGTGTTCTGTTACATGGAGAACAACATCCAAGTCTAGGGCAACCATAGCTCTGCTCTGAGCATAGAAGGGAATAAAAGCAGCCTAATACAGAAGTGTCTCATTTCTGTGCTGTTTCCAAGTTCCTGAAATGCATGCGAATGTAATGTCAACAAACTTACAGCATCAGATACACCAATGCAAGCAGATTGTCAGCAATGAAGCTACACCTATTTCAGACATTTATGAAACATAGATACATAATCTTCTCTTTCCAATCTGAGTTTATAGGATAAACACTGAGTCAAACATTTTAAGATTGCCACCGGAAAATATTTGACATGGAGTCTTCTAGAAGCAATGAATTCAAGATCCCACGGTACTAAACTTAGCTTGTGGATCTTCCTTTATGAGCTATCATCTGCATAGCTGCTTAGAAAAAAATCATCTAATTTGACTCCCATCCATTAAAGCTGGGTCCAGTGATGCAGAGCAGCTCTAAACCAGATAAAGCAGTGAAGAATTCTTCTTTGAAGGAAATATGGTCACTGCAAGGTGAATCAGAGATCTAAAAAGGTGCTGTTGAAATGACCAGATCCCCACCTGTCAGTGACCTGCATAGCCTCTAGTTTCATAGTTGGGAGCCTCAGAAGGAAGTGAAAGGCAGAGGCAGTATAGAGCCATCTTTGCCTTCCTTCCTGATGCTACAGCTCATAAGCATCTCCAGAGAAATTATCACAGCTGTTATAGCCTTCCTTACTTATGCAGTGTGGAATATAATAGGAAAGATTTGCCATCCTCACAAACTTGAGGCTTATACCAAAAAAAAATCTAAAAGAGACAGTTAAGTGCGTGAAAATTAAAACCCTAAAGGAAAATTAACACCCTAAATACTGATTTTTTTTTTAAATGCATATATTTTTAACAATGCTGCATTCTACTTGGAATGCACTATTTTATTAGAAGTAAAGTCTCTGACCTTTTAAAAAATAATTTCTTTCATCTTCAGGGGAAGAGTATATCAACATTTTGACTAATAACAAATTTCTAGGACCTTGAGTGTTTTCTGTTGGATTTTTTAAATGTGACTATACAAAACGAACAGCACTTAACTTACTTTATACAGCAGCCTGCTTTGCTGGGAGAGTTTGGCAATTCTCTTCCTTTTTTTCCATATCCCTCTCCTCTCAGAGGCCCCTCATCATGATGACCCATTTGTTTGGCTACGGGCTGCATGCAGCTGCCTCTGAAAGAAGCCAACTGTATTCTTGGGTCAGCTGGAGAAGTCAGCTTGATCACAGCTGTAGGGATATACAGCACTTCCAGCGCCTGTTGGCACACATGACCCAGGCTTCCCCTCAGGTTTCAGCAGAGGTGCAAAACATATCAGCTGGCTACATAGCAAGTGCTCAATTGCTTCAGGCAATCCAGTGTAAAAAAGCTATTATATTTAAGGATTTTCTGCTACATATTTGGAACCACTGTCTTTTGTTCACATGCCTTCATAGGCATTTGCAATTTTTTATAATGAAAGAGGAATGATTAGCTGGCACGTTTCAAGTTAGTGGCTTATGCTGTCCTGTAGATGGGATGTGTGAAAACTGAATGTTTCCTGATTTCCATTAATATTTTCCATGTTTATTTATCCTACAGAAATAAAACTGTCCTGAAATAATAATGACACAAACTTTCTTGTTATTATTGCAATTGAAAATGAATGTTGGCCAAAGCTTGCCATTCTTAGAGAAATCTCAGACTGAATAGCTGATTAGCCTTCTTAAATCTTGGCAGTTTTGGGTTACCCATTTTTAGGAAAAGCAAGTTTGGGGGTTTTTTTAATGAGAATTAACACAATGGGGGAGGCCCAGTGAAGTAACTTCAGTGACTTCATCTCATATTTCTTTGCTATAAACCAGTACTATTCAAAGGATAAAAACCCAAAAACATTTAGATTTGTGTCCAATTCTTTGTATTTCCACTATCCCCAGTCCTGTACTGAAGGCCTTCATTATTTTTCAAGATGAGGAAAACTCCCAGAAGAGTTCACAGATATCAAGTGAGTCATTGTTCATTCAGGTCTAATCATAAAGAACAGGACTAACTTACACGGGAGGTGGAATATATATCAATTGCAAAACTCCAAAATTCCAGGATATGACAAATAGTGTAAACCTGATGAAATTAGTCTTAGGGCCTTGATTAACCCTTTTGCCTTATGCCGTATCATTGCAGAAGAATGAACACTATAGTACTACCAAAATGTGTGCTGTGAAGTTGACTAATGATTGTAAAGGCCTGTATGTATGGGCAAAACCAAGAAAGGAACAACTACTAACATCAGATGAGATACAGGTGGCATATAAGGAGAGAAGAGGTATTTAACAATTTTAGTATTTGGATTACAACTGTGAATTGGATAGATTCAGAGGAAGCAGAAAAAAGATTTAGACTTGATTAATGTGAAGTGAATCGTGAAATATTCAGTGTTACTCAAGACCTGAGGTAGCTTGGAAAGCCTTCTGTTGAGTAATTAGAACAACAAATATCGGAACTCCCACCCAGGGTAATGATAGAATCAGACTCCTTTATCATGTCAATAGCTTGGTCTAATCCAGCTTCAGTGCAAGTTCCAACAATTGCCACAGGTTTCCTTCCTGCTGTAGATGCTGTGCCATGTCCACCCAAAAGTGACATTTGGCAAAGATCAGGCCTAAATGTGAATATAGTAAATGAGCATGTCGGTCAAAACAGCAGTTCCAAGTCCATTAAAAGAATCCCAAAATAAATAGTTCATTTGTTCATTTGCTGTAAGTTCCCATGTAGTTTGTTTGGGGAGTCAGACTGCATTATTCTTCAGCTCATTAAAGTTTACTTTAACAAGCTGTGAATCTGATACAGAAATGGTTCAACAGTCCAATATTTCATTGCCTTTTTTTTTCCTTTTTTTTTTTTGACAGCTTCAGGATCCCACTTGGCATAAAAATTACATTTCAAACAGATTTTCAGATACGCTTTGGAGAAAACTTTGTTTTTCAGATATTTTTGAACAATTTCTCTTCTCCCCCCTAAACTACCTTAACATTTTTCACTAGCAAAACAAAGATGTTCTTTGTTTGAATAACATTTCCCATCTTCCATGTTATGAAACAGTACATTTCGCATTTCCTCAAAGCCAGTTGCTGGGTGAAATCTTTCAGTGAAGGCCATTCAGTGTTCTATAAAGTTGGTTTCATGAGTAAATCATATTGCTGTTATTGTTTTTTCTAGTTGTTTTTTAAGTTCAGTTACCAGATTTAGTGTACTAGGAACTGTTTACATACAGAAGAGGTAGAACTTCGGCAAAACTATGCAAGTTTTCTCATGGCATAAGATGGCCACTTCAATTGGAAGGAGTCAACTGTCTCAAGGCCAGTGGTTTGTACTCCATGCCAACATGGGAGTGCCAGTCATGACCCAGCCAGAACTGAACTGATGGCACATTCACACTGTTCAGTGAAGTGCCACGTGGAAGTGCTTGAGCTATGGCTAAAAGAGCTACTAAAAAGCAGAGTAAAAATGAGGAAGAGCTCTCCTAGCACTTCCATATTGCTTGCAATCCTTCAGTTGGCTGAATCTATGTCTATAGTGTTAGACATCATGCAAGCCAGACATATTTTGATTTCTTTGCCGTCATTGGCATTTTAGGAGTTTGCCAAATTTTAATTCTAGAAACCCCACCAGGCATCTATATCCAGTTGTCATAACTTTTCATTTTTTACACAACCAATATGAGCCAAATTCTGTCAGAGAGCCACTCCAGTCATCCAATCTCCTGTAACATCTTTGTAAATTTTCCGAAGTAGATGCCTTTGTCTTTTTTCATACAGAAAAGAGGACAGACTAGTGGAATTTCCTTACCACACACACAATGCATAACAGGATAGCTCCATCCAGAGGAATGAATCAAGACACCCACAACTGTCAAGACTGGTGTCAAGAAGAAAACCTTCTGTACACAAGGCTCAGCCAGAGTAACTGTTCGGTATTTGAGTAACAGGCATAGCTGTTCCACCTCCAGCTGTCAGTCCCTAAAAGCAAGTATGCACCATATAAGGGAAATAAAAATTGAATTAATATTTCAAGAAATTATATAATTCCTGAAATATTTACTAAGTGAAACAAAAGCAAATTAAAGTTCATTAAATCACCCAGTTAGCAGAAGATTGTTACCTATGACCACTATTGGCTTTTTTTCATGTAAGTGCCTTTCAAATTTTTGCTCAAAGATTTTCCAGGCATAATAGGAAATAATTTGTTACTTTGCAGGACAAGACTCTTACTGCCTTATTTCTTTCCAAAACTAGTCCACAGTTACAGCAATGGCTAGGATTTCATATACATTGGACTAGATAAACATCCACAGCTTATTTTACAGCACTGCTGCTGGCTAAAAAGTTTTGGATCCCTGCAGTGTGGTTTGTGGGATTCTACGAGGTCTTGCAGACTTGTTAAGGAATTTCTATAGGGCTAGATAAACATTCTGCAGAGTGCTTTGTTGATTCCTCATAGTTTTTGCCAATTTTTTCTGTTAACATGCAAGACCGCCTTGTGGAGAGTATTCAGCAAGTGCTGGAAGTGCGTGCAAACAACTGACATTCGCAATGGAATGGCCCAAGAATTACTCTCTTGAGACTTTTACCGTAATTGAGGAGAGTCCTGTAACACCAAGACTGCATACCAATCCAGGGGTGCAGCTTGGACCCAATGCAGAAATTGGCCATACTAGCCATGGATGCTGTCAGCAAACCAGCTAGTGGTGCCCAAGCAAGAAACAGTGCCTACTTCAGCACACCTGGAAGTGAGCATGGCTGCTCTAATGCTGTTTTGCCTTCAGCATTAAAATATTTTTAAAGCTAAAGCACTAGAAATTAACACAGGCTATGGTACAGAATAAAAATACCAAAGATACTGGTCTTCTTGGTGATTAGCTTAGCTGAAAAAAAGATCCACTAATGTCAGATAGAAGACAAAAATTAGGAATTTTTTTTTAAAGGAATTCTCAGAAATGGAAGTGCTCCAGCTCCTTTTCCTGTCATACACTGTGACTCCTTCTATATCACCCTTGTTAATTATGAGAAAACAAAAGCAGATTGATATGATTGCTTTGTAATATCAAATAGGATAGCAATTATGCAGAACACAAACTTTCAATAGCTGTATAACTTCACAGTAGGAAATAATTGCTACTTAGGGACCTAAAAATCTCTTACTACAATTCCTCCAGCCAACAGTTGTTCACATGAGTCTCCCAGGAGTAAAGCTCTATGGAGTCTAAGTCAGGTTCTCAGCTAAACAAACACTGTTTAGCAAATCCAGAAAAAAACCAAAAATCGTTGAGACCAATATCAGCATCTCTCCTAATCAACACAAAAACCAAATCACTAACCTCCTTTTCCATGTGTTCCAGTCCTACCAAATTTGTTAAGCTAAATTGTGTAAGACTGCTTCCCTTGCTTTGTAAAGGGCCTAAGATAATTATCCCTTGGCTTCTCCTAGGATCCAACTGGATTTTGAGGAAAACAGAACAGGGCGTCTAGTGAACTGCATTCTAAATTTCATTTGACAGACTACAGTAAAGAGTACCCAGCAATTTCACAAGAGTCACTAAAGAAGCGCTGAAAGCTACACCCCAATACAGTGCCCAGATGTGCCATGATTTTGAGAACGCTGGCAGAAGGGTGAATATCAAGGTGTGTGTATTCAGTCCCATACTTGGAAATTCATGTAAAAGTTGCTTCTGCCAAACCAACCAGACTGTGAAATGCAGCTACAGGCTGAGGAAGGTCAGAGATTTCAGTTCATTTTGCAATGGTAAGACCTGCAAAATTAAGTTATTTAGATCCAAAATAAAATATTACATTGTGTTTCATACTCAAAGCATAAACAGACCATTGAGCAAGAAAGGACTGTTTACTTACGTTGTTTTCCTCTTCATACAATGAATTAGAAATATAATAGTTATAGGAAATTTTAACCTAATTTAAATCTTTTCCAAAAATACATTGCTAGAACATTTTGGGATGACAACTTGTAAGAAACAGAGCCAGAACAGCTCCTTTGAAGCCACTGTTTCTCATGTATGGGAGAGAGTTGTGTGGATGTACCCGCCAGAGTTTCCAAACACATTTTGCCTACAGAGAATCAAGGCAGGCGAAACAGCTCTGGATGCATTAGAAGAATGCCACAAACTAGGTGACAAACTGGCAGAGTAATGCCTTCCCTTCTTCTATCTTACCGAGTTTCAGGCTCAATTTTTGAGAATTTCTGTTGGCCTTCATAGTATTGGATACAAAATCCTCCTTAACAAATCAGCATTAAAACTGAATTAAAATGTTCAAACATTTATTTTCCCATAAATTTATGGTAATTTAGATCAACTGAGGCAGTTGGTAAATTCATAACAAGAAAATTGTTTCATGTGAGAAAACAAATGGGAAAATGAGAAATTCCAAAAACATCTAACTCGATTAGTGCTTTGTGAAATGTCAATTTTTCATTTCAGAACAGTTTGATTTGAACAAAACAAACTTTTTATAAGGAATTAAGATCTTTCACCCCTTAGATAGAAGTGCCACCTTTAGGAATTCATGTTTTCATAGTACGTATTTTCCTATCTTCTCAAATAGCAGTAAAATAATCAATAACAAGGATGCTGTGGATTGAACACATTTGCCTTGCAAGCAGTGCACATGCCCATTGTGCCAGCCAGAGCCATGGCCAGAACTTCTGCTGAAGATTTCGGTGCTTCTACTGCTGCTTGCTCCTAAAGCTTTGGCACCTCAATCCTATCAGAGGTATTCCCAAATCCAAAAGTGTTCTGACTAGACAGCCCTGCCATCCTTCCTGCACAGCACACAGCTGAGCTGAAACACATCAGGTGAAAAAAATCAAAACACAAAAATCAAAGGAAAAAATCAAACGTAGTATTAATGTACTTCAAATTATTTTATAATTTCCAGGAGGACTGAGAACAAATAGTTTATCTTTAAAGATGAGAAAGATCTTTTTCTTTCTTTGTTATTGCAAGTGAATATCCATTTCTGATTATTTGACTTCTGCATATTCCTCTCTTAACATTTTCTGGTTTCTGTATTTCTTTGACACCAATCCACCAAGCAACTATGAAACTAATCAGCATCCCAGCAATTCAGCTCCAGGATCCATTGACATATATTTGAGTACTTATTTTCAATTATCTCAACACTGCTGTATTGTTTTCTAATATTAGTTTAAAATGCCTCAATTACTGCCTTAGTCTTTATTGTTTTCAGGCATATTTCTTAGTACTCTACCCTTATAGAAAAATACTTAGCATATTAATTCAAGCTGAAAGATGAAAAAACTACCTTTGCTGCATTAGTCCTGCCCTGCACTGTGCTTATTTAAAAATGTTTTGGCCATCATATTCTTCATGGGTAAAAGTATTATATTTTATAAAATATAAAGTTCTGATACAAATATAAATACAAAGTATTTATATATACTGATATATAAATACAATATATTTTTTTTACATTTTACAAAAAAATTCATTTATTTTTACAATATAAAATATTTTATTATATATCTGATACAAATACGAAGTTCTGATTATCTCACATTTTGATTTTAGATACTTTGATATAAAAAATGCCCTGAAATTCCTACATGACCTCATTTAGTAAACATGAAGTCATCCATCTGATATTTAAAGAGCACATGGTGACTTAATTTTAAATAATAAACTGTCTCTTTTAACCTATATCACTGAATGAGCTGAAAGTATGATCCAAAACAATATGGTCAGAAAAAATCCATAATGCTGAAATCATAACAGACAGATATAAGTGTTCAACAACATTCTTGGAACATTTGGAAAGGCCAAAGACCATGTGTTGGCTGGTATCTGCAAGAAATATTTATGGGCTTTGTAGGAGTCTATGCCCAAAGGCTTCAAGCTGACAGAAGGGAAACTGTCACAAAAGGATGTGAACATCCTGAGATGGAGCAAGTTTACAGATCTGCCATCCTGAGGCAATCTGGGATTAAACAGAATAGCTGTATGACTGTATCGCTGTGGCTTTACAATGGCCTCTGGAAAGGATGCAAGAAGCAACACAAATTTCCCAGAACACCTCTCAAGTATTCTTTCGTAAGACAACTGAAAGAAATTGGCTTCAGTGATTTTAAACCTTATCTTTAAGGAGCAACAGTTCAGGTCTAATCAATAACAGATTGTTGTCTTCCCAAAATACTTCCTTTCTCTACTTTCAGTAAAGATGACTGCCAGTTATGTTCTACCTCTAATAAGAAATATCTCAGTTTTAGTGAGTTCTGAAAAACACATGCATCTGGATGTGGATTAAAAAATAGCAAATGAAAGTAAATATGGTGTCTCCTGATAAACTCTCAACTAGCTAGAGACTGGTACCTCAGCAAATGAATCAAGTTCTTTGATGAATATTGCTGCTTTTGCAACTGACTGAACATTACAGAACTGGAAACACAGAGCTATTTTCTCTTGAATGAAACATAGCACTGTCAAAGGAATATGCTCAAATAAGGACAGTAGAAAACAAAAAGGCTATAAAATTGTCCCCCTGGCCCTAGGGATAACAAATTCCATGATCTAATGAAGAAGGATGACAAATATTTGCCCATATAAGTGAATGGCTTTCCTAGAGGGCTGTTTTTCAAGAGGGCCTGATTCTGCACATAGCCCTTGTTCCTCACTGCTTGTAGCACTAATATTTCATGCAGCATCCAGCTCTTTACTTGCTCATATTACTCACTTTCTAGCCAAGACCACCCTCCTAGCTTTGGGGGTTACTTTATTGAATAAATTCTACCTTTGTTTTTCTTTGAGAGCTACAGAACTTCATGCTAGATTATGTTGTTATCTAATTTATCTGCGTTTCCCAGCCTTGTGTTTTGAAAACTACCCTGTAATCTTTTTAATGTGTCAATATCCTTTCATCTTCCATTAAACAGAACCCATTCTTGCTTTTGTGAGCTCTATCTGTTCCATAGGTTTCCCAGCTCTTTCTTTTCTGTGGTTGCAGACTTTGTCTCTATATGCAGTTTTGGGGAGTATTTTAGAGAAATGCTAGAATGAAGTTTCTTATCTTTAATAACTGAAAATATGAAATTGTGATGCAGGGCCTTTTTTACATCCACAGTGGAATCCTAATCAGCATGAAAAACCTACCCCAAAATGTAAGATTTAACCTAGTGACTTCATCAGCTGATGAAACACCCTCCTTTTTTGGAGATATATTCCTTTCTGGACTGATCAGGCAGAAAGGAGCTGGTCCTATGCAGAAGAAAAAGTAAAGGGTACAGACAGACATACCTGAGGTTGCATCAAAATTTCTCATCACTTCTTCTCACTATTCTCATTAATTCTGTTAAACTTTTTCTTCTTTCATCACCTTATCACTCACAAAATTATGTATATTTACTGTAGAAACAATGGGTATAAACATGAAGTTGATGCTTATGTTGGTATTCCTATATGATCACTATACAATCCTTTGGTTGCCAGTAAAACATTTGTGCATGAATATGGCTCGTGAATTTAAAGTAAATATGAAAAAACCATCATTTAGTGCCAGGAGTAAAACTTTTGAGGCAGGAACTCAGAAATTCTAATGTCATTTGTAATTCACTTTGGATAAGTCATTGTTTTGATTTCCTATAGGTCTCTTCTAATGAAATTGAACTCAAATCTGTCAGTGAAGCAGATGAGAGAAGGCAGCAGACAATACACTTGGCAATAATAAATACAATTTCTGGTATGAAAGGCAAATGAAGGCCAGGTGTGACTCCCTGGGTAGTGTGATAACCACTATTTCAAGCAAGAATAAATCTGGTCACTATTTGATTTTTAAAAAGATTGGGAGAAACAAGCATCAGTCCTAAAATACCTGCCAAACCTATAAAGAAAAAAAACCTATGCACTCAGAAGAATAAAAAAGCACTTTTCTTTATTAATCATAAAATAAAAACAGGCGTAGAACCCGAACCCTATTTCTACAGAAGTTGTGTCACAGACACCCATGATAGCAGAAGGCATTTCCTGCTCATGCTTTTGCATGCATAACTTGTATACATTGTTTTTGCCAGAAAACTAATTTTGGACTAATAGACTCTTGGCCAACGTGAGAAAAAAGTGTGTACCCCAGGACTCGGCAGATGCACATGGGACGGCCAAACTAAATTTATGAAATAAAAAATACTCCACTTGAGCAAATATGGAGAAATGGTTCACCAAAAAAAACTCCAAAATTAAATATGTCATAAATTCCCCAGTGGCTTTTCACAACCTTTACTGCATTAGTAGAAATACAGACCAGAGTGTAGCATCTGAACATTGTTAAAAGACGCAGACCACACAAAGAGTTCAACAATACTTCCTTGGGAGAAAATATTATTGCTTCCAGTACTAGTCTCTTTGACCATATGTGTTAGTGGTTTAAGGAAATGTTTCTCCCTCTTTAGGAAAAGACTAGATCATTTCATTAATCCAAGATAATATGGTATTCTACTCGGAGACATATTTTGTCATCACTCGCACTAGGTTTTGTTAAATATACCCAAGTAAGCTCTGAGCAAATCAATGTACAGAATGAATTTCTCTGATCGAGAGAAAGCCCAAAATAGCAAGATATTCCAGTCTCACTCTTAGAAATGACAGGAGTTTAATTTTCAGTTGTACTGTCGTTTTAGAAAGTTTTAACAAAAACTTTTAAAACTCTATCCAAAATTGCCCACTGTTAATCAAGGAGAAGAGATCTTCAAACAAGGTTGATAATTTGGCCAAAATATGGTAAGTCCACGACCCTGGGAGAAGACAGTAAGGGAGGACTTTCAGCTGCTGTACAAAGTTTGGTTAAGGAATGAGTGCAACAGACTTCCTTCTCTGCTTTCTTCATTTAAAATCAACTTTCCATGCTGCCGGAATTTGCTTTCCTTGAACTAATTGATATTTCTACTGTTACACATTCACCTTGAACAGGAGCCTTGAAGGTAGCGAACCCTTGCAAAGCTGTGCTATACGTATCCTTTTCTGTTATCACTTGCATTATCCTTTCGTTCCATCATTATTTTTAATGTGAAGCACATAACAATCTTGTTTATGGGAAAAATACTCTTGAACATAATCAAAACCTTGCTATATGATTCATTTTTCCATTCCATACATGTATTTCAACACAGATAATGACATCTGGAGTTATGCACAGGCCCTGATCCAACAGCTTTTGAGAGCAGGCTATGTTCGTTTCATCTGGCCCTGGATGGGGTCCCTAACCTATACTATATTGGCTCTTTATTTCATATATAATTAATATCAGGAAAATTTTTGGTAACAAAAGGCATCACCAAGGACCCTGAAAAGTGAATTTTTAGCCTCTCATTTAATTGGAAAGCAACAGGATGTGTTAGCAACCCTGGCTCACTAATGTCTGCAGCTTTTCAATGTTAGTCCACATTAATAACTTTCAGTAGTTCACTTAATTTTTACATAATCATTCCTAGCATGGTTCATCACTAAGATGCCAACTGGTAACAAGAAATATAGATAAATTTTCTTGTACCTCTTCTATAACTTCCAGTTCTGGTCAAAATTTTCCTAGATTATAAGGATATGACTCTTCCTGATCTCATGCTAATTATTGGTTTTTTAATAGAAAAGGGTGCTATCCCCGGGAAGGGTTATTGAAGTAATACATTACACTTTCCTGTTGCAGAACAAAACCATCATTATGATGGATTCCTGTTGTATCTTACCTCTCTTTATATTATGGGCTGACTGTTTCAGCAAAGGTCTGTCATGACAACTCATTTATCCTTCTGAAATTACTGGGATTTCTCAGATGAGTAAAGAGAATGGGATTTGGCCTTTACCTTATACTGATTACTGTAACCCTTGATCTGCAAAATAGCACTGACCACTGAATGCAGTCAGTTGTAAAAAACAACTTTGTGTCCTTACTAAACCAATTTTGGCCTGATATATTTCAAATGTAATACAATTACCACTGAAGGGGGAAGAACAACGATCAAACAAAAAATTTAAGAAAAACACAAATCAAACACAAGAAAAAGCACAGAAAACAAACATTAAAAAAGATAACCTACCTAAATCCTAGACTGTATTCCTTGGAAGTTTAACATTAATATGCTTCTCTTTACAAACACTTCCTTAGCTGAAAAGTAATTCCAGTCTGCCAATATGTAAATGTTTAACATGACTTGTGCTTTGGTTTAACACTACCTGCAGGCAAATATGGATTCCTGTCAATCTTAAATTCACCACAACTACAGAAATTAATTTTTCTTCTTAACTACATCCAAAATAAACTTCACTGAAAAAGAATCAGTTTATCTGAAGAAACATCTTGCATACAGAAAATTGCAGTCTGCACACATGTAGTTTTTCACAGATCTTAAGGCTGCCTCCTAATTTAACCAGTATATCTAGTTCCTTTTCTCCTCCAAAATAAGGGGCTGAAGGATATAGGAAGGCATGAGGGCTGATGCTATTATAGCGGAGACTACACAGGGAATAGCCTCATGATGCCATATCAGGTTGAAATATGCTTGATATTCTCAGGCTTGTTTCAACAGACAACCATTGTATCTTTATAAGTAGCAATGCTCCAGCTCTCCTGGCCTTGGGACAAAGATTAGTAGGTGGCACCAGACCATTTGTCCTTTGAAGTACTTGCACTACTTGAAGTCCTTTTGTGTAGCACACACAGCTCACCTATTCCTACTTACCAGCTCCTTTGTTCAATACATGTTCATTTAAGTCCATAAACTCCAGCATTTGAAGTTCTATTGCTAAGGCAGAGCTCAGTAGCTCAGGAGATGGGCTGGTTCTCAAAACACATCCTTTAAAAACATGAGTTTAAAGGACAGCAGTAATTTTAGAGTATTGACATTTTTATAAGTCTTTTTGCCCCCATATTTTACTGTTTGAAACAAGCAAGAAATTCCCTTCTCAACATTATGATGTAGACATTGAATGATAACGTTTCCTCAGAATGACTAAACTCCCAAACAAAATCACTGCTTTCAGACAACACATTTTATATGTTTTTTATCAAAAATGTTGAAGCAGTGTTGAAACTCACCTTTATTACCCAAATTCCTCTAATGACATGATCAATAGGCCCATAATCTAAATCGTCTTTTTGTTCAAAGTAAAAATATTCTTTCTCAGGAGAAACAGCCTTAATAATTTCAAGATGTTGCTGGAAAAAAGGCTACTGGCTTGAGTAGCCATTCCACTTGGCAAGTCCTTGTAACCAGTGTTCACCACACCCTGATGGGAAAGCAAAATAAATAGTTGTCAAAGCTTTCATGTGTTGGAAAGTTTTCACATGTTCTCCACAGATCTGATGCCTGCTTTATACATGCTAGTAAATCAAATTTGCATATTACTACAGACATGAGTTACTAAAGCTTTCTTTTACAAGTTAAGGTTTCTGTGTAAAACTAATAGCTTACTCTGATGCATGACCAAAGAAAGTCAGCAATTTTGTCAGGAAGCCAGAGATTAAATGAGCTGGGAGGCCAGTCAGGGAACTGGTTACAAAACCATATGGTGCTTATTTTTGAGAATAAGAAATCAAGTACTTCTTCAAATGCGAAAACACCTCATGATTGTCTGATAAGAATCCCATTGCACAATGTGTTTCACAGATTAATTGCACTCCAGTCAATCCCAAGGAAGAAGAGACTGATACCTCTGAAACCTAAATTCCTTGCAAGTACACCTGGATTAATAGTATGTCTCTAGCATCCCTTCATATTATTGAAAAAGCAGAACATCAAAGAAACCCAAACAAATTCTAAAGCCACACTCTGAAAACAATTTACATTGAATTCTGACCTTGAACACTGTACCTTAAATTTGTGTTCCTTTCTTTCATTGCACCATTCCAGGATAGCCATCTGGACATTAAACTCACCAGTTCATCTCATATGAAGTCACAGCCGGTGGCTTCCGTACACATCCTGGAGTAAATCACAACATAATAATCAAGTATGGCAGCCCCAGAAGTTGTCAGAACAAAGTAAAATTGAAATACTGTAGCTTCTCCTAGCTCTCCAGAAGAGGCCATTGCAAATATCTATTGCCTGGGGGACACTGGCAGCAAGCATTCTGCTTTATAGGCACTCCCCAGCTTGGTTCCTGATGAGATTTATCTGTCTTAGGTAAATTCCCAGATGATAGAACTTTTAGTTGATTCAAGTAATGGGTCTTTACAAACATATAACTGCACCTTTATATAATCTTATCATTACACACTGCATTACTTTTCCACATCACACTGGAACTTAGTCCTCATCTAAAAATTATGTTAATTTTAATGGTAATCCAATAAAATCTACCATTCATATTAAAACTCTTCTATGCTGCTACTTTAAAATAGTGAAATTAAGCAAATCTCTGAATTGGTTTTTATTTTCCTATATCTGGAATTGAACACTCAAAATTCTTGTTAATAAAGCTCTGGGAATTAATTAATTAAAATTAATTATCATTTAATATTCAAATTAAAATGTGACATTTGTGTTAATTAGCAATTAATTAACTAAAAATTCTGGTAGTCCCATGAAAGAAAGAAACCTTCCAGATTGTTTTTGAATGACAATGTTTTGCTTCAGTGCAAAGCAAAGCAGAACTTTGACCAGAATGTTTTATAAAGTGTTAAGCAGTGTTCTAGATTCTAAGCCATATTTTCTTAGTCCACCTGGTCTCAAATCCCCTGACAGCAATTCCCATTGCTTTGGCAGCTACTGCTGCAGTCAGCCCAGCTACGCCACCACCAATTATCAGCACCTAGAGAGATCAAACAGAGAGTAAAGTACATTCTATGCTCACTTATTCCATCACATGCTGTGTCTGCAATATGCCTTATCTTCAAAAGCACTTGAACTTTAAAGAGCATCAGAGGCTAAAAATTGTTAAGTACTTCAGAAAAATAAAAAAAAATTAAATCTTATCTCAACAATACAACATTGTTAAACAGCTGGTTTGGTCTATAAGAGCAGGTGGTCATCTGTACAAAAGGTACCAGATGTAGAAAATAAGAGAAAAAAGAAAAAAGAAGTTAAACAAAACATGATTAGAGGCACTTTTTCTGTTCCACAGGACACAGACCTTAACTCAAACTTTGATAGCAAAGGATGCTGACATTATTTGTCCAGTTATGCAAGCGCCTTCCTTTGCTGTAGCTCTTCTCAGCTATGATTTCTCACAGCTATGCTGCAAGGGGTATCAGAGGGCAGGATTCAGTCTCACAGTGAAGACACAAACTGGCTTAAGGCCCTTAAAAAAACAGTGAACATCCTTCTGAAGCAATGTGACAATGCATTTTTTACACTGAAAATAATTGATCAAGCATTTGCCAAAAATAGATGAAAAATGCAAGGCTGAATTTAGATGTACATAATACATTCACTACAAATTTCAATTGCCCTGGCTGCACTGTATTAAGGCAGGAGAGAACAAACAAAGTCTTTGATGTCAGTGTCCTGCCAAAGCAGAAGCACATCTAGTACAGTATCTTTTTTGGGACCAACCTAGGAAGAATCTAGTCCTGAGCCCTCGGGGAAGTCTTAAAAGGTTTTGATCAAGTAAACCACACTAGAATATACCTTTGTTACAGGCTTTTTTGTTACCAACATCTAATACTTACAGGATGTTTTCTTTGCCGGTTTTGTTGCTTTGTTTTTTTTATTTTTTTTCACTCATCAGGAAATTAAGAAAAGAATTACTGATTTCTTCAAAAGACTTATGTAGGTATGCAGTAATGTGAACAAGAGCTGCAGTTGTTTTGTGCTTGTTCTGTTAACAAAAGATTTCCAAACCAGATAACTAAGGGTTTCTCAGTCCTTTCATAGTATTTGGCCTAAAGCCCAAACAACTTCAAGATTTCATGTAACAAAATGGAACAATTTGAAAACGCAGTTATCATCTTTATACTATTCTTACTTTAATCTTTTTTCTCCTTCTTTCAAAGCTTAAAAATCAAACTAAGCTGGCATGACAGTAAAATCCTCTTTATCCTAAAAGAGTAACAGATACAAAACCGATTTAATATCAGTTATCTAAATGCTGAAGCAAGGTGTATCCAGGGCAACTCTCCTGATTCCTTGGTTATAGATAGCAGAAAAGTTAGGCCACTGTCAGTACTGCAGGAGAAGGTAGACAGTCATTCTGGGAATTCCTATACATCCCTAGAAAATTAATATTTTGTAGCTAAAGGTAAATGATAATTTTTCCTTACTGAAATTAATAACAAAATTTGTACTGGCTTTACTGAAGAGAAATTTTAAACAGTGGAAGAAAATTAAAGACTGGCAAAAACAAGACTTGCTAATACCCAATCTGAGCCAGAGCAAGACAGCCATTGTATACACATGCTTTCTGTACTAGAGAAAAAACTATTTTTCTTCTGTGGGTACCATCTGATTCAGTGTCATAGCCACATAACTGAGATAATTATTTATTTTGGTACACAGGCAAATAAATGGATAAATGTTAAAACCAAATATTTTAAGAGAACTTGGTATGAAAAAAAATCAACATTGTTTAAGGCCCTGTGTTAGAACATTGGAGGGAAATCAGAGAGTTTGACACTAGGTTAATTAGATTTAAATAGTTTCAGGGAGAGAGAGGGAATGTGCAACAGGAAAATACTATTCATCTTTGTAGCCGGATTGCTTAAATTTACCAGAGCTGTCATCAAGACCTTTTAGAGACTAGTTGCATGATTTTGTTTATGGTTCTGTAAAGAGAAACAATATTGACTGCTGACATTTATCATGGCTTGTAATTCTTCCGCCCCTTCACTGTGGTTGACTACACAAAAAGTGATTTGTTTTGCTTCATCTTCTTCAGTAAGAAAAAAGAATAGCCCTTGTAATAAGGTAAGAAGATGCAACTGAAGGCCCTAATCTAGATCATGAGGCTCTTTCAATTGCAAACTCCACACAATCTCACTCCAAGATGGAAAAAATAACGGTAGATTGTTTCCTATTATTTACTGAAAGTGGGGAGGGCCAAAGCAGGGAGGATACATCATAAGGAGACCTCCTTCCACCCACTTGCAAGCAGATGGGTCACAGAAAACTGCTGTGCACCGTTGTGCTGACCTGGCCAGAGTCAGTTAGTACTTAGACAAAGGGGTCACTGGCACCATTTGCCTAGAGCTGGTTCCATCTGAATCCACGTGAGGTTTCTCACTGGGATGATGTGAGAAATCTTGACATCAGAAAACCTAAAACATTAGACCAGACATAACTTATTCTTAAAGCTCATCATAATGTAAGGGAAGTTTTTCATACAAGTATAGATGTTGTGCAATTTAACATTAAAAGTTAAACTCATTGTTTACAGATTCTCAAGCCACTTAAGGTAGCCAAGTCCTGGACAGTTTTTGTGTAAATAAAAATCCTGGGAAGAAGTTGTTTTGTTTTACATATACGATGTTTGCAGCTAAGCAGGACTGGCCCAGGGATGGGCCCAAACATCCTCCTTGATATGAAAGGGCACTTAAATTTTTCCTTTTTTACAGTGAGCAGAAGAGAAATGCATAAATTTACTTTGCTACAGCCTGTTATGCATGATGTGGAACACATTGTGCATTGTGCATTGACTCTGTACCTCCACCGTGGAATGCTGTATCATAAACAATGATATGAAAAACTCCTTTCAGATGATTTATGGATACAACAGTGGCAAGGCAGAAAGTGGCAGGGAAAATGCCTTGTTCAATGAAGCAGTTATGTGTTTGATACCTTTACCAAATTGATTCTGCTTCAGATGAACTGGTTCAAATTTAAAACCATTTCAATATGCAGCCTATGTACATAAATAATTGGTTCAGCATTCAAACTAGTTGTTTGTGTTTGGCAGTTTTTTTTATGAATTCCTTATAGAAATCTAACTGGCTTTGAAATCAGTTCCAAATCTGAATTGTTTCAAAATGTGTCTTATATTGAACGACAACTGGTCTTGACTGTTGTTTGGCCACTAATGCAATGTGATACTACGTGGGGAGCCAGAATTCAGAACCAGCAGGGAGAATTTTGCACCTTTAGTTGTCAGAGGCTGCAGTTTTGGGAAGGTAACAAATTCTTTTACCCAATTCATTCTCTCCCCAGGGCAAGGCTCAAAATAAGCACAGTAGCTTCAAAGACAATATTACAGGTTACACTCCAGGCTCCACAGTCCTGTTTGCATGTTGTGATCAGTTCACACTTTCCATTGCAAACAATCTTAGATTACAGTCTCACTTATGTGAGAGATTATCACGGAAAAATAATAAAAAGTGGTATGTTAAAGCTATGCCAAATATAAGACACATTTATCATGCTGTCAATGGAATTTTTTACCATGTGTCTCAATGGATTTACTAAAATTAGTTTTGTTTTATACCTATAATAGCTATAGGTCTTAGGCCATGGATAACGTATTTCACAAAAAGAAAGACTGTTGTTCAAGCAGCAGGAAAAACCCAAAACATGTGACACGTGTGCCCTAGAAAAAAAAACAACTTTTTGGGAAAGCAGTCAAAACAATTTCTCTAGACCTGCTTGTTTAAAGGTGAAGCCATAAAATGGGAGAGCATCCCTAAAGCTCAAAGTGCTACAGTTTCTAAACTGATGATCATATTTAGTTGACACAAATTAGTCCTCAGAATAAACATGGTTACATACCTTTAATTACGTATTGTTTTCAAACATTAATTGCTACCCCGGCTTGTCTGCATTGTTCAGCAGAGGATTTTGCTATTTTGTCAGCTTTATGTTCCACTTTTAATTTTAGTTGATGTTTTACCAAGGACTAGACACCCAGAGGACAATATAGCCCAGTTCTCACTGTGACATTTCTTTGGTAAATCTACCACTATAGGTGTTCACTATTTAGTTCTTATAGTGAACACCTCCAAAACAGAAGATATAACTAAATACGAAGACTTTTTTTCCCTTCCAGATCATATCAATTTTGTTTTTATTTCATTTCAAAGGCACACATTTCAACATCCAATGGATGTCGGCAGATACAATTTCTCTGAAGTTTGAAAATTCCATCATTATATCCAATCCAGTAAAATTTTATGCACATATATTATTCTTAAAGAGGTGTAATCACTGGTTGACTTTAGTGGGATGGTTAGCGTGAGAGAAGGTGGCAGGATTGGGCCCCAAGTTTTCATGAATAATACAGAATATCTCCAGATGAACATTCCACTGTTAGTTTTTATAGTGCCTTCCACAGCCAGCCCACATGGTCTCTCACACACATTCATAGATGCCAGAACAATAACAAATTAAAGTTTGGTTTATAAAAGGGCCTTGGCTCAGATGCTGCTTATACAAGTTTGCATGCTGTTTACCCTGAAAAAGGTGTGGAACTGACCACAATGAGGTGACAACCTCAATTCCACTCACACATGAGGTGAGAAAACCAATAACAAAACTGCGGGTTTAGGAAAGGACGCTTTGTTTCTCCTGGCTTGTATGTGAATAAATGTGTCTTGTTAAGAAAGAAATTAAATCACTTTGTAAAGCAGGCTAAGGAACATCTCTCTTCCTCCTTAGTGCATATATGCATGTGAACATCTTATATACATGTATATAAGGAACATATACAAATATGTATGTCTGATTGTGCACACATATCCATACTAAACATGATGATCCACAGAAAGATGAAGTCCTAAATGATTATTGCTCTGCCTTACCATCCCTTGCAGTCAGTGAAGATTTTCATTGACTTCAGGGAAACTGGATTTCTAAGCATTACACTCGCCTTGTGCTGAGCACTGGTTCAAGGAATCATTGTTATACCAAAATGCTGCCTGTGCTTTCAAAGCAGGATTTGAGTGATTGAAGGGTTACATTCTGCTTCCCTGAACTATTTAGATTTACCTTCAAGGCTTGATCCTCCAGAATACCCTTAAAATCCAATGTTGTCTTTAAAGTAGCATGCACAGAGAATAAGGGAAATACCTTGGAAGATGAATCAGTACTATTTCTGTCCAATTCAACATGAATGTTCTCACAAATATCAAGTGGACCTGAAATTTAGCCCCAAATTAGAACAATTTAAAAAAGGGACACAACTGTTTCACCACACCCACATAATTTCAAAGGTTTTTGTGTAAATTTTTAAAAAAATATTATACACAACCAAATGCCTGATTGCAGACATCTCCGTAAAACTTGGTTGTCCCCGTAATTAACTAGGGATACCCCAAGCTACATTAATTACTAACAGAGATGCAAAAACTAAACTATGTTTGCTTAAACATACACAGTCAGTTCAACGCCAGAAAACATTCTACAAGAGATTACACAGACCAAGCAGATACATGTGGCAGGGACATTTCTATTAGAAACACTCTAAACAAAACCATTTAGTACAGAGTACATTTTGCTTAAAAGATATACACATGGCATTAGAGCAAAGCTGGGAAAAACTAGAAGAACTTTAATTGACTACAAAAAAATAACTGCCAGTATTTGTAATTCTACAAAGTGTCAAAATGAGTTCACTGGAAAAAATCTCAGTTCTATCCTGCACGTGCGCACATGATGTTTGTAGGCTATTAAGGCAGCAGAAACTAAAAGAAAATACTGCCTTTTTTTTTTAGTTTTAAAGTAGAAAGGAAAACCTTTATTTGTGAATACCACAGAAAGAAGGAAGGATTTTGTTAATATTCTGAGAAGATACATAACCAACTTTGTTAAATAAAGAAAAAATGCTTCAGATTCACTCCCCAAATTAATAGCTCTTCCCTGTCTTTGGGGAGAAAAGCAGTAATTCTTCACTATCAGCAATTACTATACACAATACACTTGCAGTATCTCAGCTGCTTGGTTAATGAGTAGCAGGTAAAGTAAAGCACAATCTCCCTCTAATCCCTGCCCATTTGCTGTAAGAAGGACAGGAATAAACACAGAATACCTCTGATGCAAGATCTAAGTAACCCATAGGAGAAGCAAAAATAGATTCTGGAAATGTTAACCTATATCCTGTTCTACTGCATATGGCTAATGGAATTATATAAGACTAAGAAACAAAATATTTAACCCACAGTAATTTTTATATCCTTGACTCTTCTAAGGTCAAACAGAAAGACACTGTTCTCATTTTATTTATTAATCCATAAGAAAATTTTAATATTTTGCAAACTGGTTGCACAATATAGGAAGAATTGGTTTCCAGCACTAGCCTTCAATCTGTAGTCAATTCTATACGTCATCTATATCAACTTCCACTCTTTGATGTTATGACAGCACTACAGAGCAGCACCTGGTCTTTGAATTTAGATTCCAGTTTCATATTGGAAATGGTATTTTCATTTATATACCAAATTTGAAAAAGCTTAATCCTCAGATCTCTTGCACAACCTATCACTGCTTCAGTGTCATGCAAGTCACAAACACTATTGCCCAAAAGTGAAATACTGTTCTAGAAGTTTGTGCAGAATAGATCACATTAATAAAAAACACTCTAAACCTACTATATCTGTTAATACAATTCTTTCCATAGCCATTTTTGGGGGAAAGAAAAGGTCATTTTTTTATTATCTCTATATATGCAAAAGCAGTAAAAGTTCTGGCAGGCCTAGAATCAACAGGATCCAAATCTCCATAAGACATTTTTGAAAATTGGCAGACTTTCACTTGAGAGCAAGCCTGTGAAACAGATATTTTCAGATTCATAATTCTCCCCTCTAATTTGCCATTGTAACACCTTTATTTTCACTCTAAACCTGTGTACATTTCTAAGCTCACTAATGTAGCTGTCCCCAAAAGAAAAAATTTTAAAAAAATAAAAAAAAATTCTTCTGTGCGATGAACCAACAACCTAGAAGCCGAACAGCTCATTCTAAGCCCAATGACAGGCTGCAATCAAGGCAGAATGGGATCTGAAGCTGAACGTTCCTGCTGTCTCTTATATACTCTTTGTTTCCTTTACCAAGCTGGAGATTAATTTCAAATTTGTGCTAATGAAAAGCAGCATTGTCTAAATCTGGAGCTTCACGAGCTCCCATGAGCATCTTTCACTTGCAAACTTACCTGTTTTAGGCCTGACCCTCCTCTGAGCACATTTTACCAGATGGTCCAAGTTACGTTGGGCATCATTAGGTACAATACAATAGACTGCAGACAGTACATCAACTAAATGAGCTGATAAAAAATAACATTTAAATTCTGAATGCTTGCCTATGATAATTAACATTAGCATAGGGTAAATTTGAAGTTCTCCTTTTGTAGAGCAGAAATAATTACAGGAAACTTTAGTACAGCATTTGAAGAATTCAGATACACTTCTTCATTCTATAGTTGTAACTAGGATGTGAAATAGGTTAATTGATTAAATTTTTTAGGTGCCATAAGCAAAACCACAGGAATACTTCTGAATTTCATGGTCCTGGAACATTCTATTAATGTAAATAGTTTTGAATAATCACACTTCATGTCTTAAAACAAATTTAAAAGTCATTAAGAATATGAGCCAGTGAACACTTTAGTGTACATGTACACGGTTAGTTACAAACATGCTCCTTTCTGCAGGTCAGTAAATTATTAGTTACATGTATTTTCTGAATACAGAAGTGCTATGTCCTTCCATTAAGAAAGAAAAGACAGACAAGTGCAAATTACTGAAAATCATTTGTACAATTCTTTTGTTTTAAAATCTTCTTTAGCTATCTCATCTGTAGTAGGTGTCCCGTGTAATTCAGCACATTGCTGAACGTGGACATTTGGTTTTAGTAGATTTTGCTTTCTACATCTACACTCATTCTCCTAGTAATAACAGCACTAGTTTTATTGTTTCTTTCCACACAGATCATAGATTGTGCATTCAATCTAATAATTTATAGTGCTTCCTTTCTGACAAAGTATCTGTCAGATACTCAAACATTTAAAATCGCCTTGCAACAAGTAATTGGTGCATTCAAGTCTAACCTCCTCCAGAAAATTAAGATTTTCCACAGCTCTTCTCAGTCTCAATATAGTTGGCAGCAATTTAAACCACATCCTTATGTCTTCTTATATTCTAAACAAAGTCCAACAGCTTTGTTTGGGACAAAAAATATTTATAAAATACACGCATAGCCCACTCCAGGCCCAAGTTTATTGGATAAAGCAATACATTTTGCAATACTACTTTTATTTTTGCAAATAAAAGAGCCATAAGCTCTTTTAAAAAATAGCAGCTATTCAGTGTTAGCCACTTACTGTGTTATTTGTCCACAGCTGTTCACAGAATATACTAACAGCTTTCCAGGAATTCAGGAAAAGATAGCCCTTCACTGAGAAGTTAATAGAAAAATCCAGCAAAGCACAAAAAGATTTGTGAGGGAAGGTGCGGACAAGGCATTTTTAAAGCATATTTCTGTTCTAGCTGAACAGTGGCATCCAACAATTTACCAAGAAAACCTTCAGGGGTTTGCTATTGTTCTCAGGGGGAAAGCAAATGTATTTGAGGCATATAATGAGGTACAGAATATTTCTAACTCATTTCTCTACAGGTAGATCATACAGCAAGTGAGAGCACCATCTTTTCAATCACAGCAATCTATGAAGTGTGTTCTAAACAAGGAAGCATTACTGGTGTGAAATGCTTTTGCACTCTGCTTTAGAGAAGGGTTAGCATCTCTTGCTGTTTGTTGGTTTTTGGTTTCCTTTTAATTTGTTTGCAGAGGGGTCACTATTTGCATAGCAAGGGATTTAAAGGCCTCATTTAGGAGCAGAAACTAATGTGATAGAGTTTATAAAAAATGTTTAGATTTACAGGTAGTCACACAATCAGCTTTCTAGTGACTACCTCAGAATCAGCCAGCAGCATAGACCTGTCAGTGGCAGCAAACCTTGCTGCAAGCCTTTTATTTGTGTATTTACTCTGCCTTTCTGAAGTCTACTATGGATTACAGTGACAAATGCTGCTGATCTACTTTAACTATGTCTATAATCGTCTGGAAAAAAAAGCGGCACCCACAAAAGCATACGCACTTAACACCACAGTTTTGTAGAGGTCTAGCTCATTCAATTCTAAGAACAAGAACAGCACTTGAGCAATATTCCTCACATGATTCATTACATTTGCCTCCAAGGCTTCCTGCCATAGGAAATCTTTTCATTATTCCATTTTATTTAATTATTTAACATTCTCTAAGCACTTGAAATGAAATAAAGTGTTCAAATGTTCCTTTATGGCAACACAATTCCCATATTCTATTTCTCTTTATGTTGGTTTTTTTTTCATTGAAATGTTCTAATAATGTCCCTAAGGAAGCAATAACATATTAATTATTGTTTGGTTTATTCTTACAAGAACAGTAATTTAGATTATTTTATTATGTTCCAGACAATGATTGCCTAACCAGATAATGTAAACAAAGTAAAGTAAACTGGAAACTGAGTTAATTACAAAAACAATTGCTTGGATTGCATTTGTGGTTGAGAAATACCAATTAATTCAGTTCACAGTGCAGGGATGATTATCACAATATCACAGTGATAAACAAGTAATGCAGAAAAAAGCTTTCACCAAGGAGTAAATAATGCAATAGAAGAAAGGTTCTAAATAGGTGCTGTAGTATCTCTGCAGAGACTTCTACTTGGTTTTATTTGCCACAAGACTGTGTCCCAGATAAAAATATTATGGTGGCCAAATGGGTGTTTTAACTTATACCAGATACATTATTCACCAGGAAGTAGTATAATATTTGGTAAAGACAGACATAGATACTCTCATCCTGTTCTTATGGGTATCACAGTGATAAAACAGCATCAGTCATTATTTCAGCCCCACATACCTGAAGATGATTTCTGGAACTATGTAAGACTTCTGGAAATACTAAAGGCAGCCTGCATCACTCTTGGTGTACAAAGTAGGCACTTCAGAACTCAGACCCTGCATTCATAGAAGTAAATGCAGATAAATCAGTTTCATACCATTTGGAAAAATGTATTCCAATAGCTATAAATTGTTCAGCATCATGAAGTAAATTTGGTAGATTACAGGTAGATTTGAAAAGAGATTGTGGGGGGGTTGTTCACTTAAAAAATTTCCACTACAGTATTTTTATTAACCTTCCTGAAAGATACTGAAAGACTCAACATGAAACCAAAAGGAAGGCAAAAAGATGGGACTGAAAAAGACTGAGAAGAAACATCCTCTAAAATTTTTGTTCTATTTTCAACTGAATGACCACACATTTCAATTCATTTCACTGACAGCTTAATTACATAAACAAGTCTACTGGACCTGATGAGATGCATCCCAAGGTCCTGAAAGAGTTGGCTGGTGTAGTTTTGAAGAGTTTCTCCATCATATTTGAAAAGTGAAGGCAGTCAGGCAAAGTGCCAGTAACTGGAAAAATGGGAATATCTCACTCATTTTTAAAGAGGATAATAAGGAGGACTGTGAGAGCTACCAGCCAGTCAGCCTCTTCTCAGTGCCCAGTCACATCATGGAACAATCCTCCTGCAAGTCATGTCACCACTCACATCAGAGTCTGCAGTGACAGGACAAAGGACAACTGTTTTAAAGTGAATGGGGATAGATTTAAATTGGCTGTAAGGGAGAAATTTTTTTCTGTGAGATACCAGAATAGATTGCCCAGAGAAGCTGTGGATGCCCAATCCCTGGAAGGGCTCAAGGTCAGGTTGAGTAACTCAGTGTACTGAAATCATTGTTTCACAGCAAAAAATGGGACTCATGAACTATGAGGTAAAAGAGAGAGAGATGTTTTGGGCTTGGGGCTTTTGGTTGTTCAGGGTTTTAAAAAAATAATTCTTATATTGGGCAAGATTTGTTCTCAAATTTTCCCAAGACGAATGAATAATACCTTCTTACAACATTCACCACATCCTGTGTAGTATTGTAAAATCTAACTTCTGAGTTGTCATTGATGTATTTAATGAAAATTAAGTATAGAAAGTAAATTTTTGTTTATCCCACAAATAATCTAGCCTTTTTAAATGATCTAAGTCTACAGATTCCATGTACAATGACTGCAGATTTCATAGCTAGTGGTAAAGTTACCGTCACCTTTCTGTTAGCATTGGAATGAAATTATGCTAAAACAAAAAAAAAAAAAAAACTTGCTATCTTTTGCATTACAAATTCAATGAAAAGTTTGAACAGAAAGCAAAATGACAAAATAGGGGATAGGATTAATTATCTTCCGATGTATTCTTTTATTCAGTGTGCAAAGGACACAGATTACATAGCTATTTTAAAAGTAATTTACCTTGTTGTAAACACCTTTTGGCTAAGGAGTTATCTTGACACCCAGAAGCAGTTTGAGATACAGCAAGATTACAGGATTATGAACAATAAAACATCAAGAAGCTCTACTTCCTCTCCATGTTGCTATAAGTAACAATGTTTTTTCTCCATTTTCAATTTATTTGCACTACTTCCATCTTTTAATGTAAATATTTTACTTTCTGGAAGTAGTGATCAACATGACAGTTCATCTTTATTTCATGTTAGCAGGGACCCCAGATCTTATCCAGGGTGACACCGATACATCACACAGCTATGTATGTACACCACTCCAATTTAAATGGACTTTCATTGACCTGGTGAGCTAACTTGCTTATAAATCATCATTACTACAGGTGTTTCTTGCCCCAAGATACGCAAGAATCAAACATCTCATATGAAACAGCTTTTCCAACAAAAATCATGCAAGATTGAAACCAAATGTTAACCAGTAACATCAGTAAGTAAATAAAACTATTTTCATGAAGTCTTAGGACTTGAAAGGACTCAAGACAATCTAGACCACTTCTGCCCAAGATAGTGTCAAGTCTATGTGTGAAATTGCTGGAAGTGTCAAGAACTACGGACACTACAATATCTTAGGAAATGTATTCCAGTTCCCTTTATCTTAATTTACCAAGTATCTGGTTTAATTTATCTGCATTTATACATCTTCTTCACAAGAGGCATACATCTATTTTGGGTTTGCAACAGTCTTTTACATATCAAAGAACTTTACATATAAAGAAAGGCCGGTTCCACTTGTGAGTCACATTTCCTTACTCATTATTTCCTCAGTCATTCTTCACCTTGGTGAATAATTCTCTTCATGTAGTCCACGCCTTCCCTTAAATGTGACAGCCACTTACTCAATACTTAACTTCCCAGACAAAGAAGTGTCAATACCTATTGCCAAACGCTCCTGCAAAACAGACCAGTGCCCACCTAACAGCAGACACATCCAGGCTGTTTTACCAGCCTGCTTAAAGAAACCTCAAGGTTGAGATATATGTCAAACTGCTTCTCCTCTAGTCACACAGGAGAAGGGCTAATGCCCCGGCAGACAGAAATTAAGTTAGCTTGGTATAATTTCCCCGTGAAAATTTTGTTCTGACCATTAATCACCTTGATTTTTGGAGTTTTTTTACAAATATTTCTTTTTATGGGAACTGAGCTAAAGTTCACTTATCCAAAACATTGTACCTGCTTTCTCTCCCTTCCCAAAGACAGGCACTGATTTTTTCTCCTTCCATTCTTTTGTGTCTTAACTAGCCTTTGAAAAAAATTCCAATGGATAGTCCTGAATATTCCATTTACTGGCAGTAATAAAACCTCACTATACATACATTAGACTTGTTACTTTGCTGTAAAATGGATTGTTTGCATGTCTCTTGTATATGGCAACCTAGAGTAAGAAAACAGTCTCAATGAACCAGATTAGATGTCCGAAAAAGTGCTCAGCATATAAAGAAGATAATGATCAATCCTTCCTATTGCAATCAATTGCAAATAGTTCCTAATCAGTTAATGTTAATGTGGTATTAGGATAAAATAGCTATATTAAATTTAAAAAAACAAAAGCCACTGGTAAAGCAGTAGAGTGTTCAAGTCATTGGTTTTCTTCTTCGCCTAACCTGACAGCTGTTTTGATCACTTGCAAAAGTTTTCTGTTGTAAAAATAAAGAGCTCACTGACATTTGAGGTTTAGCTTTACTCATCCATCCTCTTCCTGCAGCCTGAAACGTTGATGTGACATTAATCCTGAGCAGCTGCTTTATACAATGAAAGGAATTTGTTATGGAGAGTTATTTTAAAAGTGCAAGTAACTAATTAATAACCAAATGTATAATTTCAGAAAAACTTTACCAAACGCTTGAATTCTTTCCTTATATAGTCACATTAATTTTTATGAAAATTTTAATCTGAAGAAAGGGCCAAGCTATTTGCCTGACTTCATTTCTTACATGTGTAGATACTTTACAAAATAAACAGCTGAAACATAGAAAAAATTGGATTTTTTCCTGTCAGACTCAACATTTCGGATTTCTGTCACTAATAGAACAACCCACTATCTCCATTGTTCCCTGAAGTAAGTTATCAATACACAAGTGGTGTTATGCATGGCCCTCAACAACCCTGAGGACAAATGTGACTTACTGACATGCATATTCCTTCCAGATGTTATGTTTCCCATAGCACTCTTGATAAGAGAAAGCATAAGCAGATCTTACTCAGTGGGATTTTACCAGTCCATGTCTTTAAACTTGAGCAAAGAGAAAAAAATCCTTAACTATGTCTTCTTTACAGATGATTGTGTTTAACACCAGCAGATGAGACGGTTTCCACCCTCTACATCTCACATATGCCCAAAAAAGTCTCCAGTAATGTCTGTGCTGTATCCACTCATCACAGAACAGGAGAAACCAGGGCAATAAAGTTATATTGTCATCAAAACATTTTGATAAAAGTTGTCCATAACTGAATTAAGTGTCAAAGTAAGAAGATACTAACACAGGCAGCAGCTTCTTCTCCTGCACAGACCTTCAGAACAATGTGAAGCTACAGTCCCCAGCTAGCAATACAACTCACAAAATGCTCAGTGTATTCAGTGACCCCATTTAAGCAGTCATTCATGGGGGCTCTCCCTCACTCCAGCTGATATTGCAGAGTCTTGTCTACAACAATTATCTCTAAGTTTCCAAAAGGAGCCCTAGTCCAAACTATCTGTGTGATGTGAAACACTCTGAATCAAAGATGCAAAACTAATCCCCCAAGTGCCCAAAGCTGATGTAGCAACATATCTGCTGGCCCCAAATATTCACTCATGGATTCAAAGTTCAGAAAGGTTTTAATATGCAACAGTTTCTCAAAAGTTGAGTTCCTAGGAATTCTAGTAACTTATCCCAGTTTCTGTTTACATAATTCATGAAAGCAGATACAGATCTGCTCACAAACTAAGATGAAAAGTTTTGTGAAAAAACCCCACCACACTCAAATGTTGTATCTAAGAAGAAAACCAAAATACCCCAGACAATAAAAATTTGTGTACTACATTTGCTAAGGTGAGTCAATGCAGCAAAAAACGTGAAGCATATTAGTTGTTCTGACATTCAGCAAAAGCTTTGCAATACTGTGTAATTCTAGAAATTGTAATTGAATGTTTAATTGCTGCAGTCGTTGAAAAAAGACCCTCTACAGATATAGAAAGGCTATTTCCCAAGGCTCAGAACACTGACACATTTTCACAATTATTCATGCTTACACACAATCAATGATTCTCTTTGTTCTGGAACCAAGCCAGCAACATTAGGAGTGGTTTCCTCTTCTAAGTTTACCTCAGTATAACTTTTGAAACATGCATTGCAACTGCAGTTCAGAATTTTTTCCCAATTCATCTGTCTGGTTTCAGGAGTTACACATGGACAGAAGGAACCCACCACAAATAATTCAAGGTATTCAAGGATGACTTACTTCTTTTTTCATTCTTTCACCCTACTAAATCAACCCACATTAATAACCACAGTTACCTAAGTCATATACTAAATGGTTGTTGGTATCTCCCAAGAGGATATTCTGATTACCATTTAATTAATTAGACACCAAATAAACAGACACAGATTTTTCAGCAGGAAAAGAGGTGAGCAAGTATAGCAGAAAGCTGTCTATCAAATCATAATTAATTCAGTGGCAAGGACCAAGGGGCATTAAATCAAAGGTACAGCAGGTACAACAGAGAAATTAATTTTGCACTGTAGAACTTACTGATATATGTAGCAAATGTTCATAAACAAAACCTTTACTTTTAGTAAATAAAGCATCACATTTGGTTCAGTGAATCTTTTAGATGCAGATTGTTGGAAGTAGAAAAGTAACATGAGAAAGTATAATATATTTGCCTAAGTTTTATACTCTTCAGTCCTTTGATTTTAGACAGTTGAAAAGAGTCTTTGGAAACACAAGGTCATTGGACTGACTACTATGACCATTAAGGTCTACTGAAAGCTCCTAAACAGAGGTGAAAGATTTTGAACAGCAATTTATGAAGGACAGATCAAAACCCCTGTTTGCTGAGAATATAGGCACGTCTCACACACAAATTTCAAAATAAGGGTTTTCTCTTAATTAATTAAATATTAATTTAATTTTTTTTCTCTTTCTGATATTACATATCACTAAGTGAAGACATTTTAAAATGGGGAGGTGAGGTCTTCCTTCTCATAAAACACATTTTACACCCTCAGGAGATAAAGTTTGAGACTCTGGTTAAACATTTCCCATAGGTCTCCCATAAAACTCTCCCAGTTCAACAAACTACTAGTTTTAAAACATGATGTTTACCTCACAAGGACTCCACTCTTGGACTCCTTCAATATTTCTTAAATCAATAACTTAATGTTTTCTGAAGAAAAATGCTCACAGAGAAAGCATTTAAAAAAAAAAAAAGTAAAAAATCTAGGTTGTCTCTAAAAAAGCCTGAGATATCAAGAGAGCTCTTTACCTCAGCAGATTTACAGAATTACGTACTGGATGTCTTCTGTAGTAGATGTAGTTTAGATAGGGGCAGTCATTTTGTCATGGCTTATCTACACACTCCTTAAAACCACACAGACAATCCCTGGGATTTACCATTAAAGCACAACATATGGTTCTCCTTTCTAAGTATGAGGCAAAAGTGTATAACACATGAAAACAGCATGTCTTAAACCGGGAAAATGAAGGGGATCATTAAGAGTAGTAACTGCAGTCAGATACATTTATGTTCTCAAAATAGAAAAAGAAACAATAACTATTTTATTTAACTTCCAAAACACTTGTACTCAAATATTTAGATTGCCTAACTCATTCTTCTGACTTCCAGTAATTTCTAGGTATCTAAAGAGTACAAGTCACTGTTTTGTTAATTTATAAACTTAAAAACCAGAAACAAACCTGAGTAGAGAAGTCACAGATGACAAAGCAGAAACACAGCAGTGTGAAAGCAAAATTTTTGTGGAAGAAAACATAAGAACTTGCACATTTTCAAACAGGAATGCCTGCCAGGAATCTGCAAGAGCCTCTGGAGGTATTTGAACCGTGCTGTCAGTCACTGGCAAAGGCTGCCTCCATTCCTTCCTAGCCACTGATGCCAACTCCTATGTGTGCACCTGCAAGCCAAGAGAGGAAACTTCCTTCTACTGAACAGCTGAAAAACAGATGTCAAGGTATTAAGCTACTGCATAGACAGTTTCAGACAATAGATATAATTACTGTCAGTGGAAAACATTAACTTAGATTACAGGAAATTTGAAATAAGTGCCAGAAGTGTTCATCAAAGTTCACATCAACGCTTGCCTTCATGACAGTTTGTACAGTCCCTCATCCCACAAGGGATGGTTAAGAAGCAACCTATGCAAAATAATTTATTGCTATGATTATTTTTAATCTAAGCCAGTTTCTCTTATTTTCCTTACATATCCTGTTTAAATACCCTTTGCATTGTTTCTTCTTCCCACCAAAATAGATAAGAAAATGCAACCTAAATTTATGCTAATTATAACCCTTTCTAGACCTAGATGGCCATAGCAAAACATAAAATAGAAGTGTTACAGAACAATCCATTTATTGAATAGTTTTGTGGAGGCCTATTTTGCTATTTCTTTTGCTTCAACAATATGCCACTGGAATTTGAGGTTCTGACAATTTTATAGGGCAAGGCTAGCAGGAGCAAGATGAAACAATGTAAGCAAACAACTCATGCCATTTTTCATCATGAAGTCATCTTATATAATTTTAAGAATGCCCATCAATTAATTGGACAGTTACATTTCAGTGTATAATCTCATGTAGCTATTGGTCTATTAAAAGAATCTTCCAGGTATCTCATAGTAAAATAAACAGTTCAGTTAAAAATATTAACTCAAGTGTAAATTATTTTCTATGCTTAATAGTGTCTGATATTCTAATCCCACCACGCTGTGCTCTTAATACGAACATCAATCAGCTGGGAAACTTCAGAGGCTATCAAAATATAATGACTAATACAATAGTCTTCTGCTTTCTTGAAGCATTAATTCTGAGATGCTTGTATGCAATTAAATGACAGATATCTGTACTACACTCTGAGGCTCATGTTGCCCCTGAACAATACCAGTTCCACCAGGTCCAGCATTTGGTAGTTCAGCTCACAGTGGGTAAAATAACCATATCTTTGTGCAATAGGCTTGAATTATTTTTTTATTCCAAAGACACAGCAATGAGTAAAATAAAGCCGTGAAAGAAATTTCAGCTAATAGCAAAAGATGCACCATTATTTGACCCAAAAAGTCTCCTTAAAGAAAGAGAAAAGCTAACCTTTTAGGATGACAGTTGAAAGAACTCAATGCAGTGTTCAGTAAATGCCTTGAATGAAAAGGATGTCCAGGCTAGCAGGCAGAGAATAAGATCTGCTTGTACTCTCTGGTGCTACATGGGCTGTATCCTACACTTACACAGTGGGTGGTGAATAAAATGGACAATAGTAACAGCTGCCAGCCCCCCATTTGAGGAACACAGCAACACGTTCAAGTCCTTCAGTCATGGTCCGTTATTTATGTTTGATGCAAACATTTGTAACAGTAGCCTTACATTTTAGGAAAATAATAACCATTTGGAGGATTTTGTGGAAGCTGTAATTTACTGTGTTTTTAAAATGTGACCAAAGTTTTAGGGCAAAAAACCCCCATCAAGAGCTAGTAAACACAAAGAAAACACACATCTTTCTGGGACACAAAGACTGGAGGAAGATGCACAAGGAACTTGGAATGGTTGTCCTCTTTCTTTGTCCTTTCATAAGCACCTGCTCTTGGTCACTGCTAAAGATAGGACCTTGGATTAAACACTGGTTTTGACTAGTTTAAATTCACCCCACACAAACTAATTTATTTCTTTGTCAGAGCTCCTTTCAAGTGCCAAATATAAAGGTTGATCTGAGTAGGTCTTATTTTTTCCATAAAAGGAAAAGTAATTCTTCAAATTAAAAAAGTAATGGGCCTGCTATAAATACGAATTCATTAATAAACCATGATTTGTATTGACATTTTAAATTCTAAATTTGCCCTTACTTTTGATCACGCTGATGTCATTAGCTCTATCTCCTATTGCCAAACTGTCTTCCTGTCTCCTAATCAGCTGCGAGACTCATGCATTTTTTAAAGGAGTGACTCAACAGCCACGCGCAGTTTTACACAGACAGTCAAGTTCAAAGAATTTTCTCTAAATCAGCCTCAACACCAAAAGCCTGAAAACTTTTGGTAAATCAGTTGGTTTCATAACTATTATAAAACAACATGATGTTGATCACTCCTGGAATTTAATGAGTAGGACATCTTTTTTTGTAACGAAGTCAAAGAAATTTTAAGCAATGTAATCCCATTCAGCATTATAAAACATCCTCTTGTGTGTACACACATATATAGCATATATTACCTCAACACAAACAAAATTATAAAACACATTTTCTTGCAAAACTGATTTCACTTTTACCGACTAAATGCTAAAAGGAAAACAACTCCCTTAACTTGGCTACTAGAGAAAAACATTCTGTTTTCCAGCTGACACTGTGAAGATTAAAGAGTAAACAAAGACTTACTAAATTGAACTATCAACTCAATAGGCATTTAGTACAGGAATGTGTTTCTCTGACTCAGTACTTGGAAGAATGTCCCATTGTACCTTTTGAAGTTATTATTACATAACCTTCAGCAATCCTCTTCAGGGTTTGTATCTAATGCTACAGCTAAACACAGAGAACGTGGCCATGCACACAAATTCTGTAGCCCCTGCATATATATAATATTATTTAATTTATTGTAAAAATTATTACATTAAGATATTAAGAGCAAATTTTCTGAAAGGAAAAAATAGGAAGATCAGAAGTCTTGGAATGCTGTAAATCACAGGATATGGCAGTGAAACATGAAGAAAAATGGAAAAAATTAGGAAAGCATGCACTGCAGAGTCAGAACAGGCCAACAGTAGAACTGCTATCTTGTATCTTCTAATGCAGCTACATCCTCATGAATGAAGCCTGAAGCCCTATCAAGCTAGCAAATTTAAAAAAAAAATTATTTTTTTTGTTTCAGAGTTCAAATCCCAAGTACATAAAAGGAAGACAAACTTGTTCTTATGAGAGGAATCAGATCTTCTAATCAAACCAAATTGCTTTGGCATTCTCATAAAGTGCTGGTGTTCAGAAAATCCACTGGAGGTAACAGTGACATTCTTTTGACGTAGTAATGATTTTAAGTACAAGATCTATTCTTTAGAAAAATGAGGGGAAAAAAGTTGTACTAAACTGCCTACTTAAACTCCAGTTAATTGGCATTGGTCCTGTGTGATTACTCCCACACAAGCACTAAAAAGCAGCAATGGCATATTTTAATAAGGAATTGACAGGATTGTGTGAAACATTTTTTATTACAAGACCCTCCTTAGTGAAATTTATTTTTAAAAGCCATACAGAATACTATTTTTGTTTCTTTTCAGTAAAAAATTACAATTTAATTTTTTTTTTAAGATTGAAGCAGTTCTGGGAAAAGTAACCCATCTTTCCTGAAGCAGAACACATACAACTGCAAGGGGAATGGAAGTATAAGACAGGATAAACCTACTTCCAGACCACAGCCATTAACTGCTAAAGGGTTAATTAAATACCAATGACAGACTCGTCACAAAATGAGCCCTGGTTTCACTTTTTCCACAAAGTGACTGAGAATCAAAGTTCTTAATTTTGTCCAAATAGGTATTTCTTTTTTTCTTGACAGGAAGCAAAAGAAGGATAGGACATGGCTACTTGACAGTAACTAAGAGGTGTCACCAGAAAGTCTGTCAACAGATTCTTCTTGCTTTTAACTTTTTTCTTTTTTTTATTTTTGTATTAGAACTATTTTTTTTTACCTGGAATGTCTTTGGTTTTGCTTTCTAAATGTTTTGTGCGAGTTTAAGTTTGTGTCTGATATAATGCTCTTTAGAAGAAATTTATTAAAACAATGTTAATCTCATTGTCGGGGTGTTTATTGTATGAATATCCTGTAATGCTCTCTAAGTAGGGAAGGAATAGGAAAGGAGAAAATTAGAAGTTGAAACAAGGACAACAAAGCAAGCACTATGTTACATGAGCTTACTTGATAACCTTTTGAGCCTACTGGACTCATTTTTTCCCAGGAAATTTTGTCTCAACACCAAGGAAACACTGCGAAATTGTTCTAGGAAAAGAGGATCATACTGACATGGTTGCAAATTAAAGTGTTATTTGGATGAAACACTACTACAGATGGGACATGAATAGAAAAGGTTTTTTGCTAAGTATTTTCTAAATGTCTTATTCCAGTGGCATAACAGTAGTTTATGAGTGTTTTGGCGTAGCAACTTAGCTGACTTACTCTGTAGGCAATAAGGTAGATCACAGCTGTAGGGCACATCTGAGTGTGCTCATATGTCTCACCAAGGGAGATCATTAAATTAAATTGGTATCCTTTTCCCCTGTTGCTGCACTTTTAGTAACTGTAGTATTGAAATAATTAACATGTTGTTACCAGTATCTATTATTTTATTTTAGCTATTTTTTATTCTAGAAATTATTCAGCTTACTTTCTTAAATCTTAATATAGCTTTAAAGGAAACTAGTCTCAGCACACCCAACTTCTAAAAAGACCACAACACAAGGCAGATTCTATCTTTATAGCTCATATCTTGATGCTTTGTTCCAAAAATGTAGATATGTTTCAGAAAGCTGTTTAGGTACCAGTTCAAAGAGTAAGCTCGCACAAAAGCAGGCATTATGAGCAATGATGTGAGCAGGCAGTAACGGCAGCAACAACAGCCAGGAGACCCCAAAGCAGCAGGTGAGCGCTCCCTCCGCCGGGCGCTGCGCCCTCGGGACGCTCGGCATCTCCGCGCCCCGCGCCCCCTGCCGGCCGAGCCGGGCGCTGCCGAGCGCGGCAGCTCCCACCCGTGCCGGACACGGCCCGGGGACAGGGACACACCCCGGGGACAGGGACACACCCCGGGGACAGGGACACACCTCGGGGACAGGGCCACACCCCGCGGGGCAAGGACAAGGCGGGCACGGCTCGAGACACGCGGCCACCAAAGCAGGATTCCCCCTTAAACAATGGTCACATATTTCCTGTCTTGAATAAAAGCGATAACATTGTAGGACTAATTACTTAAGTGATCTGACACAATAGGAAGATGTATGTCCCCTAATAACAAGTTTGAGATGGCTCTTTCAGCGTGTAGAACCAATCTTTGTGGTAACTCTTAACAGGGGAATACATTTTCAAGAGAAAAAGAATCATTTTATATTGTTCTTACCTAATTCTGAACATACGTTCTCTTAAGTCCTAATGCTCCATGATTAGTACTCATGCTAGGCTTTCCTCTTGTATTTTAAATCTGTTTGCACAACTATTTCAAATAAGTTATGAAACAATAAAATTTATTTAGCAAAACTGATTTTCACAGTCTAAACTATGTATTTTGATATAACAATGTGGTTAATACCACATCTATATTACAAGCAGAAATGAAAAAGTAACTCTTGCAAGTATGTATTTTCCATTTGTAGATTTATAGTGTATTAACTATAAACTGAAATGCCTATAATCCTTAGTTCGGTTCAAAACCTTTGCAGCTGTGTACCAGTAAGGGATTGGTTATGCTCTGAGGGTTACAAGCTCTGGAGAGTGTGCTGAGTGTAACTGAGTCTTACAGCTCTGACAACAGGCCGTTCAAAGGCATTCGGGAATCTATTATCAATACAACAGCATTAGGAGTGCAAAGGTTCTTTGTGCACACACGGGTGGGCTGTTAAAAGGCTGCTGGACTGTTAGGCATGACAAAGTTCAATATTAGAGTGTCGAGGAATCTTTGTTGGTTTTGGTGCTCGTTACTTTTCAGATATTATCTGCATTGACAAGAACACTCACAACCATCCCCAACAAACAAATGAGCATGCCATCATTTTCAAAGGTGTTAAAGTTGTTCAAAAGTTCCTCAGCAGCCAACTGCAAGTGCTGGGCACTCAGACAGAACCTACTGTCCATGCTGCAGCAGCTGTCTGTACCAGCAAGCCAAGTGTGCCCTCCTGCCCCTACAGTCAGACTGGCTGTCAGCACCCAGGGCATGACAAGACAGCGGCCACAGCAACCACACAGGGTGACTGCTTCTACCACTGACTAATTCAACTTCTCAAAGCCACTTGTATCAGGGAAGCTATATTCACACTAACTTCAAAATAAGGCTTCATCGCTCCTTATGTTTTTATTTTCTTTTGCAATAAGTGAGGTGGCACCCTTGGAGATAGAAGCTTACAAGAAAAAGACACAATTCACTTGTGGAATTGTCCAAAATTAATACTTAAAACATATTGCAAACAAAAATTGTATGCAAGTTATTAAATACTGTATTCAGAAAGAGGTAGAACCGAAACTTTGTCTAAGCAATGACAAAGGCTGACAATTCTTGAAACTGTCTTTGTATTATTTGGAAACAACACAATAATCTGCAAATAAAACACTTCTACATTGCTGTTTCATGGTCAAGTCAATTATGTTTTCCTTGCCATAAGCTCCCAAGACCACTTTGAGCTTTAGTTAACACCTAGAAAAATAAGGATATAATTAGGTAAAAATTAGCCAGTGCACACAGATACATATATTTTACTGCCAAATTACAAGACTTCCAAACGTACTAAGAAACAGATGTGATTATGATTTTCATCCTCCGTGATATCCTAAAGACCTGTGCCCGTAACAATTAAACTGGGTCAAGTCCTAAGAAAAACCACTGGATTCAAAACTTCTGATAACTTATTTCTTGAATATCAATCTTAGTATATCTGTGGTGGCATCCAAATTTTGTACTTTTACTGCATTCTGCCACACATGAGGCATTTTTTATTAAGCAAAATACACTGCATTACTTATAACTTGAAATTTAAGTGAGTAAATGTCTTTGAAGTCCAAAGATCATGAGCAGTTTCAATGCTAAAAGGAAGGCATGTGTCCAGAAATGTTTTTCATCTTAAACACACATCAACAAATCAGGCTGTAGTATGCTTTACCACTAACAACAATGTATCTTGATGATTCCACATATTCTGGTGTAAGATACTACAATGAAACAAAGAACATTAAATATCAAAAATTAATGGACTACAAAAAGTTTTGTAACTGTATAAATTAAGTATTAAGGAAAAACTCTATTTTTTTGGGAAAAAGATCTGCAGAAGTATGAGGGGCAAAAGCAGAAAGAAGGGAGAGGGGAAGAGGGAAAAAGGAGAGACTGACTATGAAGTCACAGGTGCACCCTGAGAGAAAGATGTTAAAGGAACACAACTTGCCAGCCATCATCAGCTAATTCAGTGTGTGCATGCTGCACACCACACTGTGGTTTCAGCCATACCAATGGCTTGGTCCGGTCCCCAGACAGCAGCCGTACCCAGGCCACACAAACAAACTTAACCTTGCAGAGCAAGAATGAAAAGTCAAGGTTTTAACATCTAAGGAAATGTTTAAAAAAAAAAAAAAATCAGATGCTTATGATTCCAACTTAGTTTTCATATAAAACATGTTGGCCTTCTGGAAAAGATTAAAATAACGCCAAGAAAGCTCTATTACAGAGAGGAAAACAATAGTTATGTTTGTAACCCATATTAAATATATGTTATGATGATTCTGTTATGTTGGACATATTTTAAAATCATGGAATGGTTTGTATTAGGCATGGACTCTTACAGAGAACATGAATTCTTAAAGCAAGAAAGGAAAACTAGATAAAATTCTCATTTAAGTTCACATTAGGGTAGACCCCTGAAAACAAGCAGAGAGCATACTTTTTAAAATAACATGAAACTGGTTTATTTGTATTCACATTCATAGACTTCCACAGATTTCAAGCTAGGAATTCTGAGATATGGATTACTCCGCAATGTAAGTATTGTGCAAATACTAAATATTAGCCAAAATTAAATATTAGCATAAAACCTCAGAACCCACATTATTTAAGTAGACTTAGCTCTCCAATCAGCACTTGGATTCGGCTAACTTCACGGCATTCTAGTTCTGATTCAAGAAGTCTTCCTTGCATTTATGTATATCTTTACATTAAGAAGAATATTCAAACCATGCGATTTTTTAAAACCTCTATTTTGAGCTGAATATGTTGACAGGTTAATGACTTTTTGAATCAGTATCCCCAGTAAAGCACTTACAGTTGGATGCCAAAGGCATTGGCTCCAATTGCTGGATGAAGCTGTTCAAATACAATGCTGTCTGTCCATTTACAACAAAGCTTTATCTGATCACCAGGATTTCTAACCGAAAAAGACAACAAAAATTTAAAACAAAAAAACCCCTCTTTGTTAGCTGTTGTTGTTGGAGGGGTTGTGTTGGGGTTTTTTAAAGGTACTTTGATCTCCCAGGTCTAATTGCATTTTTATTGTACATACCAATTTTTAAAACAGCTATTACACAGAAATAGCCCAAGTGTATTTTTTAACTCCACTGACTTCAGGGCAAACTGAGGAGACTTCCTAGCTGAGTTTTAACTGACTACACCAAGTGCCAAATTTGACTCTCAGGAGCACCTCCTAGGCTCCTTGCATTGGTTGGCTCAGAGAAGACATCCCTATGCACCACGAAAAGAACTCTAATTAAATGCACAGACAAAGACTAATAAACAGAAAATTTGAATTAAATTACACATAGCAAAGAACATGTCTCATTCTTTGGAGCTCAGGTTCCAGATTCACCTGACAATGGTTTATCCCCTAGAGAAACATCACTGTTCATCTCTCACAATAACTAAACTTGCTCTTGGAATCAAATGGACAGCATTAAGAGTGAAATTATGCTACCAGTCCTTTGAGACATCTACCTATCAGGCATTTCCCTAAAACCTTTTCAAAGTGAAACATTCACATTTTCAAGAAAATAGAAGGGAAGAAATTAAAAATTCACATTTCTAGTGTTTTGCTTGAGATCAAGCTCCTAATTCTGTTGTGTTATAAACACAGGCTGAATTTTCAGAGTCTTTATAATACAATACTTCTTATTTCTCTAAATGTTTTTGCAAAAATAGGTATGATCCCCTAGATAAATTCTGTATACTGCAGACAGAAACTAAAGCTCAAAACAAGTACAGTGCATGAAACAGCTTGTGTTTATTTAAAGAGTATATTGGAATGCCAGTGATTCTTTTCAGCTGTCCCATTACTTTTTCCCTCCTCAACTTTTGTTTAATTTTTTCCATGGTCCTAATTAGTCAATGCTCAAATTTGGAAAAACCAGCAAACGTATAGTCCTGTGTAGCAGATGGCAAGATATTCTAAAGACATGCCACTAACAGTAACTTGGACATCTTTTGATGCAAGACAAAAGCAAACACTTGTAGCAGCCAACTGGAATAAATTCTTTACAGTGACAGAGATGGCTCCCTACAGCTTGCAGGCACAGAAAATTGAGTGTGAAATAACCGACCACCCACATATACAGAGGTGATATAAATTAAGTACCTCACGCTTGGTCACTGGTTCCAAATTAACAAAACATTTGTCCTTAATTCACATAACCTAAATTTAAGAGTGTAAGGCAATATAAAATGTCAAAAGTCAACCATACTGGTTAACACCAGTTAAGCAGTTGCTATAGTTTTTCGCTCAATGCTATGTGTGACAATTCCCTGTTACATAATCTGAAGCACATTTGGTTTCACACACTACTGCTTACTTATTTTCCTCATTACTACTGTCAGTGTTTTAAAGCTGATACATAGATTAATAAATGCATAATTAACATAACTGTTTAATAAATATGAGTAAGAACTTTTAGCAGGATGATCTGATTGGTATTTTTATTGACAAGACAAGACTGAGCAGCTGACTCCTTAGCAAGGCTAATTTCAGTAGTCAGTTTTGGCACACTAAAAAAAAAAATCTTAAGTAACTGCTATTTAATATACAGAAGTCTCAGCTATTCAGTGGTTCTTTTTACATCAGCATTATGTGAAAATAAGTAATTTAAGCTCTCAACTCTAGAAGACTATACAGTATAGTAGAATAATGGGGGTCTGTTCACAGCTACCTTGGGTTGACTGCAATCCAGAATTCCGGGATTTCATCCCTGCTCCTTTGAAGTGCTGCACAACTAACTTACCTTACCTTTTTCACTTTATATTATTCACTTGTAAAATAATTTTGCTGATTTATAGCCCAAAAGACATTGCAGATAAGCTAAGTCTTTCACCACAGGAAAGCAAAGAATTAATTACGAACTCTTGCAGGTTAGAGAACATGACATTAACACAAAGTATAACTTATCTAGTCTCAGCCAAGTCACTTTAAAGAGCACAAAATGCCCCAGTGACTGGTGATAATAGGCAGGGATGATGATACAATAGTGGGATTTACAAGTAATATCTTGCTAAATTCCCGCTTGAGTTTGTCTCCTCTATGGTTTCCTTTTTAAAAACAAGGATTTGAGTCTGAAGTTCTTTCTGTCAGTTCTTCATTTTGTGAACTGGTTTAAATGAAGAAAACCATAAATACACTTCCAGTCTTGTATGGTATCAGGAGAATTAAGTACTAGAACATTGATATTTCACTAAACAGATCACAGAATATGCTGAGTTGGAAGGGACCCACAAGGATCATGAAGTCGAGCTCCTGGCTCTGCACAGCACCATCCCCAAGAGTCACACCATGTGCCCAGGAGTATTGTCCAAACACTTCTTGAACTCTGTCAGGCTTGGTGCTGTTTATTTTTTTTCCTTTTCCATTTCAGAAGTTGTCAAAATGAATACATGGTATTGGATGTTTCCTTGTAAAGGAGTCCTAAACCTTTTGCTAATATAGAATTTAGTATTAACAGTCATGAAAATATGTAAACTTGCCATAAGTTACATAAAACAGATCACAACAACAGTCAAAAATCAGACTGCTAGACAAGACTGTATTAAAAGCAAAATGGCATATACTGTACTTTCATGCAGAAGTAATACCCAAGTATGTGCAGATTCAGATATTTTTAGATTACCCTTACTTGGTAAATTGTAATACCTATAAAATTCAAGTAAGAGACTACAGAAATGAACCCCAGTTCAGTATAAATATTTGTTCCAGCGTTAAAAGTATTTGCACAACTTAAACAATTGTATAAGTTTGGTTTTTTTAATACACTTTGTTTTCTAGATCAACAAGTGAGATTTATTCAAGATAGCAATCTCATATTTTCATTTTTATTGAAAGCTTGTAAATATACCATTACAAAAATCCTTTGTACTGGCCACAACAGCCTCTTAGATTAGTAAATCCTAAAAACAAAGCTTACAGGTTTTGGGACTAATAATTTAATATTCTTCCCACAAAACTTGTTTGTGAAGTCATTCATGGGCTTCTAAATATGTCATGTAGTGTAAAAACAGAACCTTAAGGAACGCTTTTCTATATTACAAGAAAGGATATAATATTCCCCAAAATCCATCCTAGTTAACATCAAACAATTTTGACTAAAACACCAGGAAAAAACTTTTCATTCAAGCTACAAGCATCCCCAAAACAATGAAACTGATGCCATTAGAAAGTCCATATTTGCTACCACATATTCATAATAAGGTAAAAACTTTAATCATATAGATTAATCAAATTAAGTCCTTATATTTATAATACGCATATAATAGATTACTGTAATTAGTACTGTATAGTCTGGAAAATACTATGCTGCTTTTGTGGAAAAAAATTACAAAGTGTAAATTTGCCCAGTGACAAAACCGATGACTACTAATCTGACCTAAGCAATTTTAACTCTCTATAGAGTTAAAAACATTCCAAATTTGAGCAATAAATACTACTTGTATTAAATATTGTTATAGTAAAAGGTCACCAAGCATTCCAGAAAGTTTCAAGAAGACATATAAGAAATATTACTATCACCTAGACTTTTGAGACATTCCGAAAGTTTAAGCTCCACTACAAATTATGTATTTCTTGTTTGTATTATTTCTCTACAAAACATTAGGAGATAATATGAGTGAGAAAATAAGACAAAGGATTAACAAAAATAATGCTTTAACATTTGAAATTATAATATGAAAATCCTATGTGTTGGCAGAACAGTAAGTCTATTCCAAAGTGCACTTGTACTGCTTTTTGGGGACTCTTCAGAACAGTGAAAGCTGAACAGTTTGTTTCCTATTTCTTGTCAGAGCCAGACAGTTAAAGCTCAAGGTTGTTTTGAGTCAGGGAAAGGTTGCTTCAGATCATTAATGGAAAACAAATAAGAGTATTAAGGCAGAAGACAATGGAAAGAAATGAAATGTGTAAAAACTCCTCATTTTTATTATCCTCCAGTGTTGATGTTGAAAAAAATCCCTTCATCAGGTGAACTTAGTTGAAAGTATTGCACAAAAGTTTATTAGGTTTTAAAAACATTATTTTGTAAATATTTCATATCAAACTATCAAACTAAAACAAAACACAATAGCCTAGGATGCAAGCTCTTAAGTTCACATCATTTATCCTTTCACTCTGAGTTATAAAATGAAAACAACACAGAAGGAAAACCAAAAGGAAAGTAAAGAAAAATAAGGTGAAAATTCTGACAGCAAACAAATAGCTGCCTAGAGTAAAGATGTGGCCAAAACCTGGCATCAGTGATACCAATTTACTAAGACACCCTGATTTTGTGACAAATATGACTGCTATGTTTGTGAGCAGACCTGTGGTTTTTCTAACCTGTTTATGGTAGATCTGCACAAAATAGCAAGTTCTCTATACATCTCTATACATCCATGTAACACTTTAAAGACTTTAAATTCTATCTAGATCATATTGGTGTAGATCAATTTTGGGTTTTGCAACAAGCATTACAACACATGTATTTTGATGTTTAATGATGTCACCCTTACTTTCCTCCATTTTTCATTCTATAATCTATGTAAAAGAAAACATTCTCAATCACTAATGTTTTAAGTCACAGGTAGTTATTTAAACTTACAGTGGTATAAAAACCTAGTGCTAAACTACAAAATGGGTGATTAAGATCATCTACTGACATCAATGCTGTACTCATTTATTAACAAGCCTCCTTTAAAAGAAGGTATGAAATTTCATGTTGTTTTATTGGTGATGTGTTTAACTTCTTCCACAAGATTCTTCAGTGATTCATACAGACTAAAACAGTCTTTGACAAACCAATGCATGCATGAGTAGAGCAAAAATAGTGTTTGACAGAGAAAGGAAATTAAAACAAGCAAAGCAATGTGAAAGATGTAGATATATGAAATGAAAGCAGAAATGAGACAAGAGTCTTTTTCACTTCCTTGAAAAATATTTCCTGTTTCCAGCATTTGCAATGATCTTCTTATTGGCATTCATTATAATGGAGGAAAGACCTGCTCATTGCTAAATATTACTTTAAGAACTGAACTGAAGGAAGCCTATTGATATTTTTACCTAAAGGCACAGTGAGTATAACAATGCAGCTTTGAGGGGCTCTTTAATGTCAAATAGAGGAGCATGGCACATATCTTGTTTCCTGGAATCATTAAGTTAGTAGCATGCTTCCCTCTAACAATAATAGACCAGCTACTGGAGTCCATTTCAGAACAAAAATACTTAAGGCAGACAGTTTTCCTTTACTTTTAGCTTAAATTCTAATTTACTTGTTTTAGAGATTGAAAAAAACAATTTAAGTATTTATATAACTGTGAAATATGCTCTGCACTATCAATGCACTAGGTCATTTGGCTTAGGCATGCACAATACTTCCCTTTAATACTGATCCAAGTACATGTTGTTCTGGAAAGAGTTCAATAGCAGCATTTTCATCTAGAGCCAAAATGCACTTTTTTTCCATTTCTACTGTCTTCTGCACTTTATCTTAAGTAGGGAAATGTATATTAGTTGCAGCATATTTAACTTATTTTTATTTTGTTTTACAGGTGCAGTAATGCATTTGGATAATCTTTAAATAGAACAGCTGTAAGAAATGTAATTATCTTCAGTATTATTTCTCCAGATAATTTGTAGAACAAAGCTCAGTCAAGATAGAAGTTTCAAGATGGAAGTTTTAATCTTTACTAGCAATCTAAATGGGATCCCAGATCCGCAGTCTTCAGTTTTACATCCCAAACAAATGCTATATATCATAGCTCACTCAGATCTAAATGACAGTGCCTAGACAATCTACTGTCATCTATTAAGTATGAAATCAACAATTAAAGAATACTAATCCCAGTAAGTGCTTGGCTACCAAATTGTGCTCAACACAAAAATGAAGCACAATCCTGCTGCAGTCCTGTGTGGAGACACTGAATTGTGGACTGCCTTCCTTGGAAGAAATAAGCCACCACAAAACCTGACAGACAACATTTAAAAAGAACCAATAAGCACAACTAAAACCCCTAGCTTCTTGCTTGCAACAGTTATCTATGAGATTCTGTAAAACAGAGCCAGATAACTCAAAGTCATGGTTCCCTGTTTGGTACTGAAATTATTTTCTTACAGATGGAAAAGCAGAGAGCTCTTAGCAGTGAAACAGTTCCTGGCTTCACAAGAATATGATTTGTAAATAGTAACACATCACTGTTATTTACAAAGCCCTGCATTTAGTTTCTAAAGAATGCAGCTTAAGTAAGATTTTATTTTTTTTTTAAATTAATATACTAGCAAACCAATCTGACTCTTCTGCAAATAAACACAATGCTAAAACTTTTTACTGTGACTTTCTATCTGTGAAAGAGCTTTCTCCTTCAAGGCCTTTTAAACTAACAACAGTGGAAGGAATCCACATAAAGCCTTTAAATTAATAGGTTCAGTTTAACCTGTGCATGTAAAGAGAGAGGCAGACATTCATGCTCACACAAGAAGTAAGAAAACTCTCATGGTATAAAAATTACGCCCTTTGAACCCACAAGTTTCAAAATGTAAAACTCACTTCGATAAAACAAACATCTTTATACTAACAACGATTATGTGTGATTCCAACACATAAAAGTCCACAGATGAAGTTTACTATGAAAACCATTTTATAACATCTTATTTGTCCTTTTTAACATAAAATTCCACAGGAGAGTCTGGTTGGAAAGTGCTGCATCACTGAAGCCTCCACAGTGACTGAGAACAGAGTTAGACACAGCAGTTTAAGCTAGCAGAAAATCAGTATTCCTACATGTGAAATACCAAATATTTTGAGTTTTTCCACACAGGACATTAATAGGCTACTGAATTAGACATTCGTAGCTCAACGCAAGCCATCCATTCCTTTCCATGAGAGGCAGAACTACACAGTGCCAAGTAGAGATATCTTAATTTAACTGCTTCTGTACTGACCCACATTTAGAAGCAGTAAAGTTTAATTACTGGAATGACCTGCACAGGCTGCTTAGCCTATCTACAGTGCTGTGTACAGGTACCCCTCATCACAGCATCTGAAGTTTCATTTCCCTCATCTGGTAGGATTTTCAAAGCTTCCAAAGCTTCTTTACACCTCCCACCCCTTGAAATTCTTTCTAAGCAAGTTGTTTGTCAGGAAGCATTTTTTTAGACCATGTTCCTTTAACTAATTGATATTTCATATATGCAGAACATTCACAAACAGAGGAATTATAAACAAACCTTTAAAAATTTACCTAAGCACAAAGACCTCTGATTATTAAAGTCTTTTATTCATAGTAAAACTACTAGTTTTTCCTTGGTTAGTTTGGCAAACTTATTGATAAACTTTTGCAACACAATACTTTGACTGCTTTGTACTTATGATCCTGGGGTGCTAACTACACCCGAAAGACTTTTTGTCATTCTGCTCCATTCCTACATGGAATGGACTCACAACTGACTAAAAGCACTTCCTCATCCACAGGACTTACAGAATATGTTCAAAAAAGTTCTAAAAAACCTGATGCATTCCAATTATGAGTTAGCTTTTAACTAGCTGTATAACTATTAAATATATGCAGCAGACCAGTTCTTAAATCTTTGATCTGTTCATAGCCCAAATGACATTACTATTTACTCCAACCAAACTTCTACTAGAAAGTAACAATAAGCAAAATACAGTTTCAAAAATTTTCATAAAATTATCATGTTGCAACATGTAAAAGAAAATTAAAAGCATGCAGAGACATCTTTCATTCCTTTCCTGTTAAAAAATATAAAAAGGCTTCATGAACTTTAAATCAGGCTATTTTGTGTTACAAATACAATTCCTTCTATTGCTCTGAAAAAACCACTTTAGTACAAGAGAGAAGGATTCAAATTTGCAAGAGAAGGCATCCCTTTCATACAATAAAACAGCTTTCTCCTAAATTTGCAAGACAGGCTGTATTTTCTGTGTTTTATTATTAATTCCCCAAAGATATCTGGGGCCCATTACCCTCCTACAAACCACTGAATCAGGTCCTCCATTACAAAAGAAACAGGAAAAGCAGTAGGAGACAGTATCAGTGATATTCTGTCCATGATAAAGCTGCTATTTTCATTCCTCCTATAGCATAACCAGACAGTCTAAAGCTGTCAGGGAGTTGGAGTGAAAACATAAGAGTTGATGTGAAAATGAAAAATAAGTGTTGATGTCTCATGAGTTAAGAATTTGGATCAAAGCAAACCCAAAAGTATCAGCAAAGTTGTCTGTATATCATCAAGATTCCTATGAGGAAATCCTCAGCTGGAGATCTGCCCCCTAGACTTCATCCTCAGTACCAACCACATTTGGAAAAGGATTCTGTCTCTTCCAAAAATAATGTCTTCCCTACAGTCACAGACAAGAAAAAAAGGCAATGACCAAACCGAGGCAAAAGCAACTAAACTTTGGTCAAATTAAACACCTAACTATATAGATGCCAGACAACAGAACTGGTGATACCAGTCATCCCAGTCCTACTAAAAGCAGAGAAAAGAATTTACTGTTTTTGACAGTGGAAAAGGCGTAGCAAGGGCATCCACCACAGCAGGCTGCTGCCAGAGACGGGGTGTTGCCTGTCTCAAAACATTCTGCAATGGCAGGGCCTGTGTCTGGTGGGAGGGGCCCGCCCCGCTCTGCTGAAGGTGAAGCCCCCAGAGCCGCTGCAAGGCCTGGCTGAGCTTTCAGTCCTGGCTGAGCTCTCAGTCCTGGCCTCTTGGGGTGGCCCAGGTGCTCACCTGGGCCCTGGCTGGACACCGGACCAGCAGTGCCACCTGAGGGACGGGCAGATGAAGGCCATGGGGGGCTTAAAAGGATGGAGCACCAGGTCAGCACATGGTCACAGCCAGAACCCCACGTGGAGCTCCTGTCCTGCCGCTGCTGTAGTCCTAGGAGGTGGTGGTAGCTCTAGGTGTGTTTTTCTAGATCCTTATGTCTTCCTCTCTGCCTCGCTTTCTTTTGCTACTTGTCTTTGCCTGGAACTTTTGGGTAACATAGCATTTTGTAAAGTTCAAGGTTTTTCCCAGTGGGGCTGGGAAACACTGAGTACTGCTACGATAAGTGGCTGAATGTTGAATTATATGTTATAATTCATCCTTTGCCAAAAATGGTTGATTTTTGAGCGTTTGATTTTGATATTTCTGCCAGTAAGCTTTAGTGGGATTTTCACCTCTTGACTATATCTGGTGGGGATTTCTCCTCCGCACTAAGAGAGAGAAACAGAGCCTTGAGTTAAACCGCTGGATCTAAGGCTCGAGGGCTTAACAGGTGCCTCCATTGTCAGCTGCACACATTTTAATCTGTGCTGCCTATGGTCATGAGCCCCTCTGGCCAGTGCCAAGCTGCCCTCAGGGGCTGGGGTCAGGCTGGAGAGACCTAAAGAGCCCAGAGCTCCGGGAACACTGGGGCTGGAAAAGGCCTGCCAGGGCCATCGTAGCAGCGCCCCAGCATTGCTGCTCCCCCATCTTTCTGAGAGGGAAAACCCAGGGAGTGGGTTCGGGTAATTAACTGGGCTAGGACTGGGAGATCCGAAGGGCCCCGAGCTCCAGGAACACTGGTGCTGGAAAGGGCCTGCCAAAACGATTGCTGCAAGGCCCCGACCTTGCTGCTCCCATTTCTGATCTGGTCAGTCAAGACTCTGTAACACAACGTAAGTTCGTTATGAAAAGCATACCAAATATCACATACTTTTCAAATTAGTTTACCACTATTATTTTTAAAAACCCTGATGTTTCTCAGAAGCAGTTTTCCTGATGCTTTCATCATACAGCCCAGTTACAGGTTAAAAGACTAAATCCTGTAATTCAGGTTATAAGCCTATTTTCTGAATAAATATACTGCTCCTTCTAAGTTTTAAGAACCTTTTCCAGCATTCTTTGAAGTCTTTGGCTATAGTAAGCTTTTCCATTTCTAATATGCCTCTTGTCAATGCTTTTTTTATTTTTAAAAAAGTAATTCTCAGCCCAACATCCAATAACAATTACATTTTTATTACTTTCTTTGAAGCTGGCACACAAAAAATAACTACTATCCATTAACAAAATAGCAACCCAGCTTTTCAAATCAGTTGTCTTCCTTTAAAACAAACCATACAAAGAAAATGTAATTTTCTAATTTATTGAGTTTTTCCCAATTAAATGTCCCTCTCAAAACCACTGGCTCAAATTCCCAAACAAATACGTCAAATGTGATGTGTCAGAAAACTTGGTTTTGACATGATTCATACCAGAGTGTTTGTTTATAGTTATCAGGTGATAACATTTTAATGTAACTTTAAGCAAAGCCTTGAACTGGAAGCTTGCCAGCTGCAGTATTTCTTTTGGAACACAGCATTCAGAAAATGCTCTGTGGTGTGATTGTCATTTATGGTACTTTGCAACACTTACACAGCATCTTCACAGACAGCAGAGACTGAACCAACTTCAGTATTTTAATGTGTGTATTTTTCCTGCCTCCTGCACAAGAAACAAGGCTACTGCTTCCACCTGTCCAGGGCACCCCATCATGTACACTGAAAGGTCATAAGGGAAGTCTCTATTATCAATTCAATTCAGTAGTTAAGTTTTGCATTGAAATAACAATGCTAGATATATTAAACTCTGTGATGGTGAGCTACATAATGCAAGGTAAAAACACTAATAATTGATCCCACAGCAACTGCAGCTGTAATAAAGGGAGCTTGTTTGTGTTTTCTGTCAAATTATGTGTTTTAAGCCAACATAATTTTCTTTAGTAGGTAGGCACTGTTAGTGTAAAGCTCTGTTAATGTAGCTATGGGAGCTGAATTCCTAAAATGAACAATAAGCGTTTTAAAAGAAGTTGTGACTTTGGAGACCATGTGGCTTCTCCTGAAATTCCTGGGCATCTATACTGCCTGTGTTCAGGGGCACAGAGAACTGTTTCTGGGTTTCATTTCATGCACTCTACTGGGCTCTATCCTGCCACAGCAAACCTGCTATTTTTACATATTTTGTCTAAGATTAAAACTCATTTGTTTGTTCACACTACACCTTTGAGACCCCAACTCCAAACTCCCTGTATTGCTGCCAAGAGCAATTACTTTTTCTCTCACCATGGGTGTGAAAAACGAGGTTCACTCTTCCTGTTAAAATTTAAAAGTTTCATAAAGGACAATAGGGGACCAAAAAAAAGCAAAGAAACAGTGCTGGGTGCTTGGCACTCAGCCAAAATGCACACCTGCTATTGATGGAGACAGCTTAAATACTTTTTGTATTGTATCAGCCTAATGTCTATTCATGGTCATTAATGCCTATTAAAACTTTTCTAAGCACGGTTTAGCATGGCCCCTTCTTGGTCCCGCCTTTTTAGAGCATGCGTATTTCGTAGCCGTGGTTTTGTCAGTTTTTGTTATCTTCTCCGGCTTGGGCCTTTTCCGCAGTTCTTGCAGATGGCAGTTGTTGATAGGTGACATATCCGTAGAGGGGTCTTCCTTGCACCGTTCTTCGGATGTTATCCAATCCAGCAGGCAGTTTGGTTGTTGTAAGTAAAACTATAACCTTTATAAAATAACTATATTAACTATTTCACCACTATATCTACATTAAGTTGGTAACAGAAATAAAGGCATTAGTTATTATTACAAAACTATAACAAGGCTGCTGTCATAAGATTTAAACTACACATTCACAATACCCATTTTAACACTTGCACACAAAAAAACCAACACGATATTATATTTTTCACAATCCCACAACACACTTTAATACTTGCAAAAAGCCAATACTATAATATGTATCACAATGGGCACCGTAGATTTGCCTACACTGAAGAGAAAGCACAAATTCTCTGTAAGCAGGGAACAATGGACAGAAGACTTTTTTCTTCCCCCTTATATCTTGTGTTTGATTTTTCTTACATCTTGCTGGGTTTTGTTATGTATTTTATTGGTTTTCAGAGGCATTCAAGAGAAAACATGGGAAAAATCAATCTCAATTGTTAAAAATCTTAAGCATTTTTTAAAATTGGAGCAAGTTAGAGCTGTGTGTTTATATGAAGTCCAGAAAGCTCCATTATGATCACGTAATGTAGACGTGGCCAATTTGTGGTTCTTAAGCCACATGTAACCTTCAGGCAGTTCAAGTGAAGCTCTAATGGGGCTAAATCACGCAACAAACACATCCACCCTGAACTGCTGAATAATCTGAACCGACTGTTCTTAGGCATCATCTAGGGTTGTACTGTTCATCTCTCAGCAGACAGAAAAACCTCTGCAAAGCTCCAACACCCTCAGATAAAAGCAGGCACATTCAAAGTATTTTTATAATGTTTCTTTGTAACATTGATAACTATCATCTTCTACAATACTTCCCTCTTTAAAGGATTCGTTTTCAATAATACCACTGTAATTTCATCAGGTTACTTGAGGACAGAGTCCACTCTTAAATTCCTGTCTCCCTCTCAACTCACCACCTGACTACCAAATAGGGCATTTTTCACTTCTGAAATTCTCAAAAAAAACCAAAAAAAGGCAGTGTCTCCTCTACATCACTTAGATTTTTCCCTACTTCCCAAATCTTTTTGGTGTTAATTTAGCACAAGTACCACCCCACACCAGAAAGACTCACTATATCCAGTCATCTATAAACTACCTTTGAATGCCTGTTTATCCCAAATACAGAAAATTTCTCATTGTTTAAAGCACTGTGTTAAGCTACACAGATATGAAACAGATCAAAATTTATTCACTCAAAAATATCAAAATATATTTTAGAAAAAAATGGGGTTATCTCACCTGTAATTTTGAGGGGAAAAATAGACATTTCTTTGAGATATACATCAGTATGGCAGTTAAAATATTTTAAGTCATAAAATTAGCTTTATGGCTATTTTATAATTATTCCTTAATATGTCAACAAATATATATGGCTGTAGTTAAGAAACAAACAACTTCCATTCTTGATTTGAGTGAAATCAAGGAAACTGAGTTGAGTTTCATTAAAAAAATTAGTATTGAAATGCTCTATATTACTTACATCTCTTTATCATACCAGCTTCTTGCATAGAGAAATACACATATGCTTGGAAAAATTATACTTACACTCTACTTCAGATTAACTTTCTTTCCAAACTGTTGTAACTACCATAAAGGCTTCCTGCTTTTCCCAGCAGGTGTCACTGCAAGGCAGGTGCAGAGAAAGCAGAGATGTTGAAAGAATTGCAAAGTGCAGCATAAGCTGCACACATTTCCTTGTGCATACAAAAAGGCACTTTATGAATCATTTAAATTCAGTACAACTTTTTTACAAGATAACTTTAGTTTAACTGCTACAACAGCTATAAATTCCAATTTTAAAGTTTTATTTTCAGCTGTCTCATCCTTTCTATTTCCTTTTAGGACATACACTTGATTTGTCTTATTCTTCTACTATGCATTATCCTCTGTAATTTCAGAATACTGTGATTTCGTTATTTTTTTAAGTGCCCTTTCAGGTGTTCTCACTTTATCAAACCTGGGATGTAATAAAAACATAGGCATATACTCTGGGTAGGCAGTGGGGAGATATCCCATGATTATTGAGCAGGTCCTCAGCTCCACTTTAAAAACAAGTATATGAAAATACTTTAATCACTTCAATCTCCCTGTTTTCACTTTTGTCAAGATTATTTTCTTCTGTAAAGGCAAAAGCAATATTTCAGGTAAAAATTAGACCAAAGGAAGAGAAATTTTTTACTTTTTACTTTTTTTTTTCTTTTTATTACTAGTGATTTCACAAGCTGGAAGCATTCTAGCTTTCAAATCTCAGACTAGAACAGAGCCTTTAGCAAGGGAAATAATTAAAAATGCATTCTTAAAGTGAAAAATAATTTTATCAGCAGGTATTAATTTGAGGAACAAATGCATATAGTAGTTTTTACACAGATTCTTCCACAACAGAACTCCACAAACTTCACACCAATATGCTTTGAACAGTTACATTCTGTTCTGTGCAAAGTACAGTTTTTCCTAAATTGGCTGCCACAACTCCCACAATATTTAGTGGGATTTTTCAAATTAATTCCCTGGGAGATAACTGATCCCCTATTGAGCTACTTCTAATAAAAATGTTGTCTATAAGCAATGGAGCCAACAGAATGCTACAAATTTGGACTTTAACGCTCAAGCTCTTGCTGGCAGTGGTAAAGGTAATATAGCCAATGGCTGGTTCCAATCTACAAGCAAGCTATTACTGAGCCTCTTATTTTCATTAAATTTGTAGGAGACAGCTATGGCTTATGTAGCTTTGGGCTTCAATGCAGTGAATTTAGAACTGCCCCGCCAGTTTGAAAAGATACAGCCTGATCTCTGGTTTTCTTAAGTGAAAATGAAGATGATAAAAATAGCAAACTTCTAACAGCTTTGAAAAAGGCTGAGAAAGTAAAGCCAAAAAAAGCTAAGAACCAAAGGACTGTGGGTAAAACACATACTGCCTGACTTGGGGAAAAGTGTTTCTACTGAGATATTTACTTTCATAACAGATTGGAAAAACAGAAATAGAATCTTTAGTTTTATAAAAGCATTTGCTCAAGAACCAGATCTACGTAGAACATTCAGAGTAAAAGAACTAGTCTTCAGAGGGAATTCATCTTTAGATCTATTTAATCAGTAGTCACTTCCAGTCTTGTAGATCTATGGGAAAGAACCATCACATATGTCTCATGAGTTTAATTCCCTAGTCATGATTCACATGAGTTAATATGCTTTAAGTATACTTCTTGGACATTTTCACTAAAAATTACTAACAGTGTACTCAGCTATAAGTGATTATATGCTTCATCAGATGACTGCTCTGGACTCTAAAATGTGATTTGTGTGAAAGCTAAGTTTAATTTCTAATTTATTTCAGAAGTTCTGATTTTGTAGAATTCTCAAAAGGGGAAAGTTAAAAGTTTCCTTAGAGATTGAGATGTTGTATAGTTTCCTTCTTCAAAATGCAGACTGCCAAGAATTTCCTAACTAAAGAATTCATCTTATTGAAGATAGCTAGCTAAGATGGTTTAAATGATGCACTAACAATTTCAATAGTTCTGCTTTTCAAGATGCGCCTTTATGAAAAAAGAACTAAGTTTTAGCCAACTGCATTTTAGAAAGGAAAATATTCATACTCTGCTAACCATCAAATATAACAAAGACATTTGAAGTCATAATTCAATCTGCTGTGATTGGATGCAGCTCCATCAACCTGAACAGGTTAATTATTTCACTAATATTGCTTCAAAGGCCTGTGTTCACCACAATAACAAACAGCTGTTTACCATTAACAGGATTCAATTTGACAAGTGGCTTTATTAGTTTTTAATTATTTGCTTTAATCTTTTGCACATTTTAATCACTTTCAATTACAATGAAATTATACTTGACAAGAACCTCCTTTGGGAAAAGATTCTGGAAAAACAACATTTCCTTCAGGCTACTGATGTTCATGGTGCTTTTCAAGCTACCCCATCAGTTTGGGTGATGTAACAAAATATGCCTAAGCTCATGTTGTTGGCTTGGTAGATTGAAGCACAAAACTCAGTCTCTGCTATTTCTGTTTGCACAAGTAGTACATGTTTTCACTGTCGGTGATCTATGTAACATGAATTTCGAAGAGCATTCTTAAGCCTCTTCCTACTTCAATGGGACTATTCACTGCACAAGTTAGAAAGGTTGAAGAAAAAGGTACTTCTTCAACCAAGGTATCTTCTACCTTTGAAGAAAAAGGTATTTCTATTGCAAATACTTCTAGCCTTCCCCTTTTTCAGTTTTGCTAACTCTATGTCTACCTGAATACATAGTTAGGTTGAAATTTTAAAACAACAATGTAGGTATCTGAATCAAATCATCTTTTGCACAGGTTAGTCAGCCAGCTCCCTAAAGCACAAGACAAGATCCCCAGACACTATCAGTAGAATGTTGCTTAGTTACTTGAATAAAAAAAGCTACTTAAATTAAGATCAAAGTCTAATTATGACATCTGCATCACAGCACTAACTTGATCTCATTATAAACAGGATGAATTTGTAATTCTTCCACCAGGAAAAACTGAAGGAAAAGAATACTCCCTTATTAGGAAAAAGAAGTCCTCACAGCAAGTTTTCAAGTACGGTGCTACAGTTCTTACAAAAGAACAGGAGTGGCCCTTGGTTACCATCTGAACACAGATGTAAATTCAAAGTAACTGCATACTTCATGCCTTACAGCCATCAATGCCTCCAAATTATTCATGGAGGCATTAGCTCCTTTGTTCTTGAAGACATCACTCTCCAGGTTCAGCTTTGCCCTCTTGAAGGCCAGAAAAGCAGACACACAGATTTCATGTTGTTCCCAATGCCTTAAATATACTTTCTATATCCACTGATAATGTTGATTTACAAACCTAAGCATTTGCTTTCATTTCTTTGGTAGCTAAGAAATTCAATTCAGCTTTCACAACTAAGCTAAGGTAACAAGGAATTAATTTTAAGCAACATAACGCAAGTACTGAGGAACTTGCATTCTTGATACTCTTCTAAAAAGAATAAATGGGAAAAAAGACATTAAATATGGAGTAGCATGAGCAATAATTTAACCCATTTCCATTCAGGCCCAGTCTAAAGAATTTTATATCACACCTAGGAATCTGGAAATATGACTTAGTCATTATTTCTGTGTGAATCTTCAGTCTCTCTTTGTTAGAAGAAAAGAAAAATATATCTTCCAACTTCCACAGTCAAAAGCTAAGGAAGTCAGTCACTGAAAATTCTTGCTATGGTTTTCTTCCATTTTTGTTCATTACAGCATTTGGGTGACATCACTTAACCACCAGAATTTGAAAGTCAGTATGTTACAAGAGAAGATTACATTCTGCAAAATATTTTGCATTGTAGTATTTTCTGAGGTACAGAACAATTCCAACAGTGTAGAAATCATTCCTACTCCCTTTGTTAAGTCATACCAGTCTCACAGCAGTAAGATCAGTCATCAAAGACTGCAGTGGGAAGTACAAAGGGCAACTCATTCCAATAGCCTTAAACATTTTAAAACATCAATAGAGAGCTTCAAGGCAGCTTGAAAATAGAAATTCAAAACCACAGACACTGAAGTGAAAATTCATACAAGTTTAGAATAATTAATCTAATTACAGGATCATGACAAGGGAAGACATGTCAATATTTGGGCATGACTATGTTCCAAGATGTTTGCTTTAGGAAAGGTGAATGCCGACCCCTCCCAAAGGCAGAAACGAAAATTATTGTATTCTTCAAAGACAATTGCTCTTACCAGCAGCTGGACTGGTTGTCTCTCCAAAGTTTCAAAAATACCTCTCCATCTAAAACATAAGAGATGATGGAAAAAACACACAGTTATTCTGATATATAACAACTCAAAAATATCTGTAGAACTATTCACATTTCCATAAGGAATTAATGCATCTCTGTAAGGACAGAGAAACTGCAGGGTTTTGTTTCAAGAACTGCTGCTTTTCCCTTCATACTGTCTTTCCTGCTTTATACTACCCTCATGGAACCTGTGTCAAGATTCCTGACTTTTTTTACTGTCAGTCCCTTTCTACTGTGACTGTTATTTGTTCCTCTCAGCACAGACAACTTCTGTTAATGCTGTAGTGCATCTGATGCCTGAAAGACAATTGTACATAATAAAATTCTTTCCCAGTGAAGAATTGTTTTATTAATGCTTTGTTTCTTGTACATTTCCTCATCATTTGTATAAAAGCATAAATGAAAGACTAATTAATTGCTATGACAAATATTAACATGCTTTGTAAGGGCTCTACATTAGGGAAATGACACAAGTTTCAGGGTATCTCCAAAAATAGTAATAACAACCTTTAATCACAAGTACTCTTTAGAATGTGTTTATTTCCTTATTTTTAAAATGGAATAAAATATTCCATATTGCATAACGTAATTGAACTATGAATAAAGGTATGCAAACAGGACTCCACAACAGTGACTTACAGGAGACAACAGTATGTGGTAACTACTCAAAAACTCTAATAGTTTCAGACACCCATACCAACCAACAGTGACATTTGTAGAAACCATTGGCAGAAATTCCTACAAAGCAAGGAAGGAAAACTTTCAGAAAGCACACAAAAATTTCTATCAAGCCTAAGAAGAATTCCTGAAAATTTTTTAGAAGCACAAGAGAAACTCCTAGACACTACAGTGGGAATTCCTTGAAAACATTTGGGGAAATTCCTAGAAAGCACTGGGAAAAGCCATAGAAAGCTGCAAGACTGTTCTATGTAAACCATACACGAATCTGTATAACTGCTATGTGGAATTTCCTAAGAGGCAAAGTGTGAACACAAAACATCTTCCAGCAGAGATGTAGCATCAGTGGTATCTATCTAAGGTGCAATAACTTCACCATAGTTTCTGCCAGCAGGCAGAGATTACCCACACTGTAGGCCTAGGCCTAACCCCACATGCCTTGCCCCTCCAAAATTCCTAACTGTAATGGGAACTTTTTCCATGTAAAGATACAAGACTGGACGCTTACTAGAAAATTAAGTAAACACATTGAGGGTGGCCCTCCCATAAAGACATGCAGACATACAAAAGCTCTTTCCACTCCTTTTCTAAGCATATCTTTACAATTTATTTATGAAGTTTTGTTATAATAAAGCCTGGTGTTTGAAATGTGCAATATCTAGCCTAAGCGTAATACAGCATTTATACTTAGTCAAAGAACTCCACAAATACTAAAATCCTGCCCTAAAACATATATATGCCAGCTACTCACTTTGAACTATCCTTATTTGATTAATAGACAATTAGACTACATCTTCAAATCCATCTCCCATGAAAAAAACTATGTTAAAAACATGGTTAATTTGTCAATTTAAAATAAAAATTCCCATTCCAATAATAGGGTAAAACCTACCAAAAAATCAACTTAATATCTTATTTACATTGCACTCAGGGAACTGTTGTAACAAGACACAATTATTTTACTTAGTGAGTTATAATAATTGGGAATTTTGAACATTAGTCCACCAAAACCCAATACCTATATTTTAAAAAAAAACCAGAACAATGAAATATTGCTCTTTCTTTTTAGAAGCTTTAATAATTCTATGTTCTCCTTTAAAAGAAGTTAATCTGGCCCACTAAATATGAAAAGAAAAAAAAAAGGAACATTCTTCCCCAGAAAGAGAGCCACAAGCCCAATAAGAAAAATTAATGAAGCTGAAAATTATCTGAATACTCATTGTGCTGGTTTTTCAGTTTCATTTTAGAACAGGAATGAAGACAATGCTGGACAATATTGGATTTCTCCAAGAACTGATGACTACTCCCTCCAAATTATCGGGTCTGAAAGGAGATACACAGCCATTCTTGAAGATCAGCTGCCATCTAGTGAATGGTGAGAAAACTGTTTAAAGCATTACCTTCTTTTTTTTGTCAATTTAAACTAGATTCTTGGTGGAATATTTTTTGCCACTTTGTCACTGTAAATTTTGGGATCTGTAAATTATTTAGGACCATGGCTACTAAAAAGTATGCATTCCAAAGCAGAGCAACATCACTCAGCAAAGTTTTCTGTCAAAATATGTAAATATATATGTAATCCCACAGTTTGTTCAAGAAAAGCCAATCCTGTGCACTTTCAATAGGAAATATTAGTTTTTTGGGGGCTCCACTTTATTGTATGAAAAAGAACTAAACTATCAGTGTCTTAAAGTAAAATAAACAGTATTACAACAATAAACTACAGTAAGAACTCAAAGAAGTTTAAGTTAAAATTCACTGAAATGTGCTCATCAAGCAACAATAGCAAAGTTTTTATGCTGGACACCAACTTTTGTTACTTTGTTACTTAAGATTAGATTTGCAGGTGTTTCCCTTCTCATAAAAAATCAGATTTTAACAGATGTTACAATAAGTCTACTAGAACAACTACTTATGAATATAAACCACACAGCTCATTGCAAATATGCAATTTTCTATACTTTTCTTTCCTAAACACAACTTTCTAAAACCAAGCAGAGGGTCTACCACTTACAGTTTGAAACTCTGAAGCACAAATCTGCCATTTTAAACAGAGTATGTTTTTTGTTTAATCGAGTATGTACTTGAGGGCACTTGTGTTTATCAGAGCTTTTGACGGAAAGAAATAAAACAAGAGAATGTGTTTATAAGACATTGGCTTGAAAATACGTTTGCCTTCTTGGAATGAAAGCTTCTTATAATCTTTTGTCTGTATATTCTCTGGACAGACTTTAGTATGTCCCACACCAAATACCTAATAAGTCTACATATTCCATATAAGCATATTTCATATAAACATTTGCATACGTGTGCAGTACAAAACTATGCTATGGAAAGAAAGATTAAGCAGATATCCAGGAGGAATAGAAAATAAACACTGAAATGAGAAAATTTTGTCATGAATTGAAAGGAAATATATCACAGGCCCTTTTTGCACGTGATTAGGCTTAAAGAGAAGGCTTGCTGGCTTTCACACTGCTCAGCCCTACAACATTCTTGCGAGCTCCTATTCAGCATTTAGAATTCTTATGAACTCTCTTAACACTGCCTGCTTTTATTCATGTTGCTTACTGAAATATTTTGTGTACAGCATTGATTCAGCAAGGAATGTGATTAACCAGGACATCATCACAAAGGTTTTCTTATGCTGCCCCTCCTGAGGCCTTCAGAATACATGCAGGACAGATTGTAGTTGAGCTGTAAACCACCTTCTCTGGGTTTTCTGGGAATATAACTGTGTCTGAGTGGCATTGTGCATTTGAGATCCCAGTTCTTGTATGTCTGTGGTCTCAAAGTCTGTTTGTAGTCAGCACGTGTGACTTTATTTAGAACTAAGCTACTTGTAAGAATAAAACTATGCATGCACTAAATTTCATAGATTATGCTTTTATCTTGTAGCCCACAATGCTAACAGACCTTCTGGAAAGTTTTTTATAAAAGTACTGCACAATTCATGGCACAATCTAACAAGGTGGTGGACCAAAACTTTTCTTAAATGCTGACTAAGCATTTGTCAGAGCAACATACTACAACTGTTTTACCAAATACTGAATAAATATCTGTGTCTTAATTACTTGTATAAGCAGCTTCTCAAGTCAGTTGTGTGGCTCTCCATGTGTTTTTTTAACCAGCACCCACAGCTGACTCAACCCTGACTGCTGGTGACAAAGGCACAGAGGGAAGCCCAACGTTTGGGAACATGTTTAGGAAGCACCAAATTGACAAATGGGTGGTGCTGAGGAGACGAAAAGAGGGCAAAAAAATAAGGGCAGCAAACAAGCCCTGCCATGACCAGCTCTGTGGAAAACCAGCCAGTTGGCAATGAGCAAGGGGGTCAGGGCAATTCGTCTGTGGGATGAGGGTATAAGAAATCTCCAGGACACAGCTTTTACCTCACAGGCAGTGCTTTGACAGCCCTTCAAAAGGGAAGGCCCAGGGTGGCAGCTGGAGCAGGACATGAGGGAGGTGGTGGACATCGAGTACTGTGGCCAGTTCTGGGCCCCTCGGTTTAGGAAGGACATTGAGGTGCTGGAGTGAGTCCAGAGAAGGGCAACAAGCTGGAGAAAGGTCTGGAGCACAAGTCCTATGAGGACTGGCTGAGGAAGCTGGGGTTGTTTAGTCTCCAGAAAAGGAGGCTCAGGCAGGACCTTATCACTCTCTACAACTCTCTGAAAGGAGGTTGTAACCAGCTGGAGCATGGCCTCTTCTCCCAGGACGAGAGGACACAGTCTCAAGCTGCACCGTGGGAGGTTTAAGGTTGAACATTAGGAAAAATTTCTTCAAACGAGGGGTGTTTAGACATTGGAATGAACTGCCCACT
>VZTX01031438.1:0-12349 GCA_013400915.1 Pardalotus punctatus | reverse complement strand
GGAGGTGGAGAAGGGGAGGTGGACGCGCTCCATGGCTGTGCCAGGAAAACCGAGCGCGGGTGGTGCAGCCATGGACAATCTGTTCCTTCTGCATCTAAGAAACAACTTCTGCCGAGGAAGGGGAAATCCTGAACAGGACACAGAGTACTGGGACAGCTGGCAGAGGGCTCCTCTGGAACAGGTTATCCCATAAGGGCTGGAGAGCCTAATTGCAGTGACTCATTTGCTGCTCCTTAGCCAAGCGTGCGCTCGGTGCCCGCGGCTGTCAGGGCTTGGATGGGAACACACAAACCCCTAAGGAGCACTGAGAAGGTGGCAGGAGCTCTCTCTGAGTCTGGCAGGGGTTCCCCAGGATTCTGGATCAGCCCATCCTCTCGGACACGGATGGATGCCACACTGATCCGTGAGCTCACCTCATCCGGGGCGCCGCTGCCTGGGAAGAAGTTCCCGTCGTCATAGCGATGTAGTGAGATGTAAAGAACGTTGGGGTCGTTGTAGAAGGCCTGCTGAGTACCATTCCCGTGGTGGACGTCCTGCAGGGACAGGGATCACAGAAGGGAGGTTCATCCCTCAGTAAAAACGTGGATTGAAGGCAGCAGTTTGGGATTTGAAGGGTTTTGATGCAAATAAAGCTCTGTTAAAGGCCAGGTTAAACAACACGAGACACGAGCAGATTCCCTATTGAGCTGCTGTGTGGTGCACGAACACAGCCTGTGACAGGACAGGTATTCAAAATTGCCCTTCCTGACGTGAAAAACAGGTGGGAAGTGAGGAAAAAAATGTCCATTCAGTAGGTCCAAAAAACAAATAAATCCATTTCAACTTGTGGCTTTAACCTCTGGGTGATTTGTGGCAGCAGAATCAAAACTTTTGGCTGATATCCAGTCACTCCAATGCCTTCCGAGCCACATAAAATCTATTTCAAAAATAAAACCCTATACATTGCCAAAGCAGAATCCCAAAGAAGCCCTTTATTTTTATTTGAAAATTGTGGACCCTTTAAGAATTTCTTCTCTGATTAAAACACTTTTATTCAATTAAAAACCCATATTTCAGCTTGCAGACCACAGGCAACAAGTTTTTCGCTGACTTACAGAGTTTTCCCTCGAAAGAAGAAACCCACCCAGAGTAATTTCCACCTGCTCTCCCAAGGGGAAAGAAGGGCTGTTTACTCACCCAGTCCACTATGAGGATTTTGCTCACGTTGAGCCTTTGCTGGAGCAGCTTGGCTGCGATTGCCACCGAGTTAAAATAGCAGAAACCCCTGGAGAGGGGAGACAAGAGATGACAGGTGTTAATTACAGCTTTCCGTGGTGCCAGCGCATCCATCACCCAGCTGGAACATAGGAGGAAGGAACTCCTTCTGCTCTCACTCTTCTTTCCTCCCTGGAAACATGGAATAGCTTGTGGTGGGAGGGACCTTGGAGCTCATCTCATTCCACAGGCAGGGACACCTTCCATTAGATTCACTTCCCACTGGAAGTGCTGAATTCCAGCAGCAGGCATCCTCTGGGGAAACGGGGAATGTCCCACACCTGCCCAAACCCACCACAAGGAGAGGCTGTACTGCTGATTTCTGCCCGAAAACACCGAGCAGGATCACACCCCGTTCCACAGAACCTGGGGAGCTTTGAATACAATACATCTCATCTAGCAATAAACAGGAATTCTGCAGCCACAACCCAACAGGATTCCTTTGGAATTTCCAGCTGCAGATCCCCCATCGAAGGAGCACTGGATGAAGCCAACAAAGCCCATACTCACATGGGTGTGCTCTCCTCTGCGTGGTGACCCGGGGGCCGCACAACAGCAAACCCATTCTGCACACAGAAAGAAGGGAAAACAAAAAGTCAGAGGGACAAAAATACAGACACAGAGGTGGCGGCCAGAAGCCGCAATCCTGCTCGGGAACTCTGGAGTCGCTCTTGATGGTTTCCTCACGAGGGGACAGTGGTGGATGATGCTTTGTGGAGGGGGGAGGAGCCCTGCAGCTGCCCAGAGCGCAGCTCAGGGTTATTTCCACACCAACCTTCAGCTCTCCCGTGGCCACTTTGAACACCAGCTCGATGACACAGCCCACGGCCAGGCGGGCGGCGCCGGACGAGTGCACCTCGTTCCAAATCGTGTCACTGTCCACCTGGTGGGGACACACAGGAGCCTGGTTAGGAGCAGTGAGGGCAGGAGGAGTTGAGAGCCCTGTTTGATAAAGACATCGCTCACATGGAGGGACAGGACAAGGGGAATGGATTTAAACTGAAAGGGAGTGGGTTTATTCCAGATATTGGGAAGGAATTGTTCCCTGGGAGGGTGGGCAGGCCCTGGCACAGGGTGCCCAGAGCAGCTGGGGCTGCCCCTGGATCCCTGGAAGTGTCCAAGGCCAGGTTGGACAGGGCTTGGAGCAGCCTGGGACAGTGGGAGGTGTCCCTGCCATGGCAGGGGGTGGAGTAAGATGTCCTTAAGTTCTCTTCCAACCCAAACCATTCTGTGATTCCATGATTCTGTGACCATGGAATCAGTATTTCTCTTCAATTCCTGCAGGGAACTGATCCCAGATTGTAGTTGCAGTGTTTTAGGATTTTCCTTTCTCTCTCATGGAGAATATAGATAAACTGTACTTTCTTAATCTCTGTGTTTTGTGTTAGAGGTGTACGAGCCATAACCAATAGGTCTTTGGGGGTGGATTGTCTTTGGCCAATAGACAATTGTTTATTACTGTGTATAAAAAGAACTTCTGGTAAATAAAACCTTCTTCTTCGCCATCTTGGAGCCTGTCTGCCTGACCTCTCTGCCTGCTTCCACAAATCCCACCAACAACAGAAAAGCAAACCATACCGGATAAAATAAAAAGCTTTGTGAAATAATTCAGTGATTCTTTAAAATAAAAAAAAATCCACAACAAAGAAGGATGTTTAGTGGTGGGCATTTAAAAGCTGACTGCCCAGGACTGGCAGCAGCTTCCCTGGGGAACCACAAGCTCACCAAAACTGACAGCAGACCTTCAGCATCGAGCGCTGACTGCACAGATTTGCTTCAACACCAAATATCTGACAGAACCACCCTATTTCCCCCCGAAAATGTGCAAGCAGGCCACAGGCAAGGCAGGGCACCCCGCAGGCATGCCCTTGTTGTTGTTATTCCAGATCATGTCACCGGATAAACGGCACATTCCTCAACAGGAAGGATCACTGGCTATTTTTCAACGATTACTGTGCCTTGAGTGCATTTATGGAAACAACAGCAAAAGGGAGAGGTGGAAAGAAAAGAGATTATTTGCTGTGTCTGGCTCCCTGAGCCATGAGGAGACACAAGTGGCCCCACCGAGGACTGATCCACCTCTTTCCCAGCCAGGCTGAAGCCATGACTGGAAATGATTCCAGCTCTGTGATCATGGATGGTTTCTGGTAGCATCCACCCCAAGGATGCTTTGGAAGCCCCAGTAAATGAAGAAAGCACTTGGAGAACTCCAAAAAGCCATCTCTAACCTATCTTTGAGCAGATCCAACCCAGTTTTCTTAGTCTTTGGAAGAAAACGCCTCAGGACACCAGTGAGGAGGAGCTTCCTTTCCTGCCTGGACACGGGGAGTTCAGGGCTGCTTCCATGGGTGCAGGATTGCAGAGGGCCATCTTCACCCCCTGTGCGGCTCCAGGGCGATGGAAACACAAAATACCCGAATTCTCATGTTCTGAGGGGCCAACAGAGCCTCACGTGGCTGCTGGGGGCAGTTTTTCCCATAAAATAGACAGGATTCTTCAGTGCCAGAGCCAAGCATCACCACATCCAGGCTCCAGCATTCCAGGAAGCACGAGGAGGGCAAGACAGAGAGGATTTGCAGTGACTTCCTTGCTTTAACAAAAACTCGAGGTTTTTATTAACATCACAATGAGGCTCCTACTCACACTGTAAATTCCTCCTACTCACACTGTAAATTCCTCCTACTCACACTGTAAACTCTCCCATCCACGAACGTGCAGCTATTTCAGAATAAAACGAGCATCTTACAAAAGATTTCCATTATTTTCCTGTTTTCTTCAGCTGAAAAACTACACAGGTAAGAAATTCAGCACCAGGGCAGGTAGACACAGGTTGTACCAGAGCTCCAGACCCTGCAAAGTGAAGGAATTCTGCTCTTCCCTCACAGAAGACACCCAACCGTGCCTCCTCCTGCTCTTAATTAAATAATCCTCACATTTTGTTCCTCTGACTTGCTAATTAGCTCCTGCTCATTTCCATTCCATGGGAGTCCTTTCCGTGGTCTCTGCTCTGGAAGAATTTACTTTGCTGGTGCAGTTGAAATTGTTGATACACTCTAATCAAAGCCCTCGCACCCAAAAATAGAATCACCTGCTCTGGAGAAGATCAACAACACGAGCACCTCTTCTTAAAGATATTTAGATATTTTTAGAACACGTGCAGAAAAGTGACGCAGATCCTCAGATATTTTTAGAATGTGCACAGCAAGATACTACACAGAAAAGAAAACAAATTTACCAGCCATCCTACAATCAAGCCTTTGAGTGTTTTGAGGAATCTGGATGCAAGCGTGCAGGAAAAGAACCTGGTTTCAAAGCTTTCCAGCCCATCACTTCACACAACACCCTCAGTTCCTGAATTCCAATCGTCAGCCATCATTCAGCTTTATCCTGTTCCAGCACAAATGCAAAAGGGGACCTGTCCCACATTATTCTACTGATTTTTTTTTTTTTTAATTTAGGGCTTTTGGGGTTTTTTTTTTGCCTTCTTTTTGACTTTACGGCATCATGTTTGTCCCCTGAAAAATATCTGGCAAACCAGGGGGGAATGGTTTCCCACTGAGAGGGGGGCAGGGTTGGATGGGATATTGGGAAAAAAATTCTTCACTGTGAGGGTGGAGAGGCCCTGGCCCAGGTTTTGCTGATAGGATTGCTAAAATTCTGCCCCAAAGTCAGTAAATATTCAATATTAAGGGTCTGTGGGGACAACCACGCAGCAAGTTCCCTGCAAACACTATCTTTATTGGGAGCATATCAGTAAGACCAGCACTGAGGCGTTTCCTGCCCTGATTTGGGATTTAATGCAAGACTTCTGGGCCAGTGCTGGGCTCAGACGCTGTCTCTACTTGTTACCATTCAGTCTTCATTTGCAAATGATAATTTTTTTTGCTTTGAATGGCATGCCTGACTGCAGGGCAGAGTAAATTCCAAACCTTTTAAGCTCTAGCCAAAAATTTGCCATGAATTAGGCAACTGCAGCATATTTACAATACAAAATAAAATATCTCCACGAGTGGCGGTAGGAATAAACGACGATTATTCTCTTCTCTTCTTTTTTTTTTTTTTTTTTTCTGACGGGATAATTTTCAAAGCAGCGATTTTGCAAAGACTCAGGAAGAAAACAATTTTGTTTCATTTCCATAACAGAATCCAGACCTTGAAAATTCAACCTCACGAGCTACAATTATGCAGCAGAACTACCACTGTGAATTTTCAAACACAATGCCTTTTATTGTCTCTTCTCCTTCTTTTCCCCTTCCTGTTCTCCATGATTTTCTGTCCTGTCACCCTCCACAGCAACTCTGGAGCAGAAAGTCTGACTTGAAAGGGAAACTTTTAAGCTTTCAGGCTTCAAAGGAAAATAAGAAAACCTTCAAAACAAGGTATTTGGGGTTGGGGTTTTTCTTGGCTTTATGGGAACAAACAACAACAAAAAGTCTGATTATATGGAAATTTGACAGCTGAAAAGTAATATTCAGCTTTTCCATGAGGGATGGAGGAGCATTTTAGTCACCTCCTTCAGAATCCACACAGATTTTCTTGGAGCTGGAGAATAAAAGATGCCAAATCCTGAAGGCAAGTGCTGTTTCATTCCAGGGCAGTGATGTGGCAAACCTGCTGTTTACAGGAATATGTGTATTTCCAAATATTACCCTTCAGCATCACTATTTCAGCTTTCCCACCTGCTGTGGGAGGCAGGCAGCTCCGAGCCCCGGGACTGAAGGTGAAACACCTCCACAGCACCAGCACATCCCGCTTTCCACGGAAAAAGCACTTTGGATGGAAGGGCTGCTTCCAAACCTAGCAACCATTAAACATCCCTGCCTGGGAAATGAGGTTTTTCCTCCCGAAAGCCAGAGCCCAAACACGCCTCTGGATGTCACACACACACTCGGGCTCTCGGAAACAGCTCCAAAACCTTCCCGCTGCTTTTGAAGAAAGGCACGTGAGGCTGAGCCCCAGGCAGCCCTTGTTTATGGGCAGCATCTGGTGGCAATTACCCACTTGATGGAATGCAAAGCAGCGATTTTTTGTGACCGAGGGGACGGGGAGAACAAACAGGACATTATTTACACTTTAAAGGGAGTTACTCACCCCGACACCACCGCAAGGCAGCCTGACAAACATCGACGTTAGAGAACCTGCAGGGGACAGAGAACGCACCCCGTGAGTCAAAAAGGCGAAGGGCACCGGGTTTTGGGGCCAATCTCGTAGCAGTGCTGCAGCTTTGCCAGCACAGAAACACACACTGGGGTTTTCTCCCAGGTTTCAGGATGCACACAGCCAGCCCCAGTACAAAACACACACAATGTGCACACTTGGGCTCCTTCAAAAGCTGTCTATAAATCACTCATTTTTATGCAAATGAGGGATTTGGTTTGGGTGCTGTCTGATGTTTCAAGACTATAAGTGATGAAGATGCCACCAACAATCAATCACTCAGCGTGTCTTCTCAGATGAACACTTTAACCCCTTCCCACTGAAGGAGGATGGGAAATCATAAAAACACCCCAATTATCACTCATCTGCAGTTACTAGATGACTTCAGAGAGCATGGGCTTCATAAAAGAGGAAGACAGAAAAATAAACCAGCGGCAAGCAAAGAAAAAACATGTGTTTTGACTGAAATAGAAAAACCAACAAAGAGAATTTGAGAAAAACGGAGAAAACCATCTGTGGGGCTAATTTTGGAGCTGTAGGAAATGTAACTTCACTTTCTGGGCTTGTGTGTGAGCAAATTATCCTCCATTCAAAACTCTGTGGGGCCCTGAGCAACCTGGTCTGGTGGGAGGTGCCCCTGCCATGGCAGGGGGTGGAATGGGATGGGCTTCAAGGTCCATTCCCACCCAAACCATTTGGAATTCTGTTACTGAAAGAGGAGTTAAGGCATCTGGATTAATCTGAGCTCAAAGAGAGATGCACTCCTTGATTAGATCCACATGCAAGTTCTTAGATCATCCTGCCTCGGACCTCCTGTCACATCTCTCGCTGCTAATCCACCCATTATGTCGATATTTATCTTCTGGACAACAATTTATGATTGCTCCCTACAAATTAAAGGCAGCCTTATTTGCCTAAGTTTCAACTTGTCCAACAGGTTCCAAGACTTTCCACTGTCCAGGCAGAGATGGGTTTGTATTTTGTGTCCTCGACAGGACAAGGGTGAATGACTGTAAACAGAAAGAGGGCAGGCTGAGATGGGATATTGGGAAGGAATTGTTCCCTATTGGGAGGGTGGGCAGGCCCTGGCACAGGGTGCCCAGAGCAGCTGGGGCTGCCCCTGGATCCCTGGCAGTGCCCAAGGCCAGGCTGGACAGGGCTTGGAGCAACCTGGGACAGTGGGAGGTGTCCCTGCCATGGCAGGGGTGGAATGGGATGAGATTTAAAGTCCCTTCCGCTGCAAACCATTCTGGGATTCTGTGATTCCATGAAGGCATATCCCCCTCAATGTTTGCAGAAGCCTAACAAGAAACATCCTGTGTCCTGAAAAGCCTTACAAGCTTTTCCCTTTTAGGCTGAGGTTTCTCAGGCTTTTTTTCTTCCTCACAGACCTATCAAAGGCGAAGGGTTTACACGGAGTCATCAGACACCAGCCAAGACACTCAGCCCTCACAAACTGCCCTTTGCACCCCCAAACCTCACACAGAGCTTTGCCCTCAGCCTTCAAACCTGCCCTAAATCCACCCTCTAACTCTAAAAGAACCCCATGAAGCTGGTTTGTAAATTTAAAAGCCTTTTGCACCCCCGACAGGGAGAGGAAGGCTGAAGAAGGGTTTTTTACAGGCGTGTTCCCCTCTCTGCATGGAGCTTTTCCCCGATATCCTCGCTCAGGTCCTGCCCTGTGGAAGCCACCAAGAGAGAAAGGGGTGACGTGAGCTGGCAGCCAGTGCCACCATCAGGATCTTGAGGCTAAAATGGAGTCAAGTGGGTTCAGGAAACCAAGTCTGAGCTCAGTTATGAGCTACAGGACATCCCATTCTACTGGAGATCCCTGACCTCCTGCAGCTCCAGGGCTTTCTTGGAAGTTACATCCCAACAGGGAGTGTTTTGTGCTGGAAAGCCCTCAGGTGTTAGAATTTCTCTTCCCTATAGGATTAAACTTGATCTCTACAGACACTTTAAAATGAGTGATTAAAGCCACGGGGGGGCACAGAACTACAGGAACAGAGGCAGAGCAAGAGCTGCTTCCCCCACAGGTTCTCTCCAGAAACCATCAGGAATTGTTCAGCAATTTGGGTATTCCCGAATAAATACTATCCAAATAAACTGCATCTCCAAAGGCATCTGTGGGACTAGTGAGACAGATCGTGCCAAGAGTCAAGGAGGGAGTGGAAAAGTATCCCGAGAGAATCTTCTCAGATCTCCCAGGGAGAATTTACCGGCCCTTCCTTTGGGCTGATGGCTTTCTACTCCCGAGCACATGACATCATAAATTCCTGGAAGTTTACACCCTAATGGAGCCATCATTCAGCTGGAGGTGTCTGCTTTTGGGTTCTCTGGCTTTAAAGAGGTGGGAAGCAGCTATAAATCCAGTACTAATTGCATGTTTAACTACTGCCTAATGGTTTCCCTCTCTGGGAGCTCATGGACGCACTGAGCAAAATCTTTCCAGCTCCTCTGCCGTGGCCACTACATCACACAGGCCATGGAGTTAATCCCCTTTTTATACCATCCAAAATCCGGCTAATCCCAAAATAAACTTTCTCAATGTCTACGTTCCAGAACTGTCCTTTTTTTTTTTTTTTTTTTTTTCCTGATCCCCACGTGAGAATTTCCCAAATTGCCCCTCCTGCAAAAAGGCAGGAAGCAATAGGAGGTGATGATGACTCCACAGAGGTCCTAAAATCCATGTGGCTTGGTCGCTTGGGGGGGGTTGGTTATCTCCAAATCCATCCTTTAGGAACTTTCCTGGGAGAATATCTATATTTTACAACAGACACAGCCCTGTTTCAGGAAGATTTTGGTCTCCAGTGAAAGGAATAAACAATCCTGCTCCAGATTAAACAAATGGAGAGGCCCTTGCATCTCTGTTGCTGATTATCCATACAAACTGGCCAGGGATTTGTTGATGCCTGTGCAGCTGGCTGGGGGGCTGCAGATCCAAATCCTTGGGAGGGCGTTCCAGCTCCTCCCTAGCCACGGACAACTTTCTGACACACAGAGTGTCCAAGCACAAAACAAACCGTCAGAACTATCTCTCCCCCTCGGGAAAACATCCTTTTAGGTTCTGAGGACATCAGAGGAAGGAGGCTTAAGCTGTTTAGGATGCAGGGATCTACCAGAAGAGAGGGAGATGGATCTTGTGCATGCAGGGGGGCACAATCCTCTCAGAGCTGCACAGGGATAAGGACAGGGGGAGCCCCAACATGCTGCTAAATCAGGGGTCAGGAAGGGGAATTTCCCCCCAGGGAGTGATACCTAGGAGCTTCTTGCTGTCCAGTTTCTGCCTGTTCAGAGGGTTTGTGCCATAGAGCAGTGTGTGGGCTTCCGAGTGAACCGTCTGCAGCTCCTCCAGAGTCGCCTTCCGGCCGCGGATGCACTGGAAGGGGAAAGGAAAAGGGTGATGAAATCACTGAGGAACTGCTTGACTCTCATCAAAAAGCTCTTCTGTTCCCTTAGCACGCCATCAAGACAGAGAGCAAAACACTGAAACGGGTCCTAATGTGGAAAAATGCAGGTTTTGGGTTAAACCCTTACTCACAACTATTTTCTTGACACAGACAGTCATCTCTAGATTGGTTCAAGATTAAGAAGGAAACTTTAAGGCAGGTGCTGGCAGGAGGTGGTGGGGATGAAGGAAAGGTAAGCAGAGAGATCAGGGAGTGCCTCTGGAAGTGGCAGGGCAGAGCTTGAAGGAAGCCAGCAGGGAATTAAGGCAGAAACCTCATTATCCCGTATTTAGCATTTTTGGAAAAAAAGAAGAGGCTGGTGAGGCTGAAAGTCACCAATGGTCAGGAGGGAAACGCAGCTGGAAAGCAGGTGAAGATCAACAACAGCTCCCATCATGAGAGCAACCAAAAGCACCAAGTTAAGCATGGAAATTAAGGAAAAGAAATTTTCCTCAAGGAAATTAACAGGAAAATAGGGCGAATAATACTTGCCTGGGATTCTACAGTGAGGAATTTATACATCAGAGAACATCTGTAACACCCATTGAGAAGGCCAGGCAATTAGCAATTAGGTTTTTTGGTCCCAAATAATCCCAAAATTGGTTTAAAGGGGTATCCACAGACAGAACCAGGTTTGAAAGGGATAAATGAGGGCAGGGCAGGGAAATTTAGGCAATGGCAATGCTGCCACCACGTGGATGTCTTATCTGATGGCCTGAAAATATTTCCAGCCAGACCCTGCCATGGCTGAAATATTTATGCTGTGGGATTCAGACCCCTCAGATGCTCAGAGAATTGATGGACACACACTCATACCCCTATTTATCACCACTGCTCTCAGTGATAACTAATAACTACTAGTACATTTTTATTATTAATCTCCATTCTTTCGAATTAATATCTACACTTTTCTGCTTGTTTGCTTGCTCTTAAAATACACAAAATAAATCCAGTTTAACCTCTAGTGACAGAATGGCGCTCAGCACCACCCTCCTACCCTCAGTCCTTTCACAGTATTGATCATTGCTTATTAAAGAGTATTAAAAACGTTATTAAACCACACAGAAGTTGCTGCTCCACAGCTTTTGCTGGAATAATTGCAGGGATAACAAATGAGAGGGTTACATCACGTCTTGCTCTTTTCTTTGGCATACCACTACTAATAATAATTACTAATAATTACTAATAATACTGCTACTACTACAAATAATTAAGGAACAGTAAAGTGGCCCTTGCTGGTGCTCTCCTCACCTCACACTTGCCCCGCAGCCCGGTCTCCTGGAGCCTGGACCAGATGCTCTGGATCCTGCCCGCGTGCTCCGGGTGGCTGTTGGTGTTTCCACAGGTACACTGGTGCTTCAGCATCAACGTGTCATACACAAGGCCTGCGGCAGAAGGGACAAAATTGCTCTCAGGTGAAAAAAAAAAGCTAAAAAATTGACAGTTATACAAAAAAAAAAAAAGTGTATTTTGCGCTTTAGTTCTAGGCCAAAACTGCTTGTTCGACCAGGAGATACGGGGAACTGAAAATCCAAATTGCATCCATCCCTTCCCATGGAAATCCTCAAGGAGAGGGAAAAGAAATCAGTACCAACACGAAGTTAAGGGGCAGGAGGAGGTGACACCTGAGACACCAGAGGTGCCAGCACAGGAATGGATCTGGGATTTCTCCGATGGCTGCCAAAACGGCTCCAGGTTTTGGGATTAAAACCCAGAAGGAACAAGTCGTTTTCTGGTGCTGTGCCTCCCAAATCAGCTGTGCTGAAGCCTTTGCACGGTAGTAATTTGTTAATTAAGGCCATTAGCACCCACTTGGGCACCGTGTTGGTTCATCTGAGTGAGAGTCATCTGAGTCCCGGTGACGAAAGACCTTTAATTTTTTCTCTCCTGCAAAAGATACTAACTCAAATGTTTAAATCCATCTTTCCTTCAGCCAGAAGCTCCAAAAAACAGAATAAAAGTGGTTGGTTTGGGTTTTTTTTTTCCCCCCAAGAAAAAGGTTTCTTGCAGGAAATATCTGTATCAAAGTTGATCCAAGGGCTGGAACTCCTCTGCTGGGAGAGCTGGGGGTGCTCACCTGGAGAAGGGAAGGATCCAGGGAGAGCTCAGAGCCCCTTCCAGGGCTTAAAGGGGCTCCAGGAGAGCTGGAGAGGGACTGGGGACAAGGGATGGAGGGACAGGACACAGGGAATGGCTTCATGCTGACAGAGAACAGGGATAGACGGGATATTGGGAAGGAATTGTTCTCACAGGGTGCCCAGAGCAGCTGGGGCTGCCCCTGGATCCCTGGCAGTGTCCAAGGCCAGGTTGGATGGGCTTGGAGCAGCCTGGGACAGTGGAAATGTCCCTGCCATGGCAGAGATTAAAAACCAGATAACGTTTCAGGTCCTTTCCAACCCAAGGTTTTCCACGATTTCTATGGAATCCAAAGGTCTTGATGAGAATCCAAAGCCTCTGAAGGCAGCAGTGGCAGGAGCCAGTCCAAGCTC
>VZTX01031434.1:0-13058 GCA_013400915.1 Pardalotus punctatus | reverse complement strand
GGGCGGCGCGGGGCGCGGGGCCGGGTCGGCCGTGGCTCTCCGGGGGCTGCTGTCGGCTCCGTGCGGGGGTCGGTCTACGGGCTGCCCTTCCCTGGGGCGGGGGCCGAGACCGGGACCAGGCGCTCCAGGGCGCCCCGAGACGAAGGCCCGGGTGTAGCTGCGCCTCCTGCCCGCACAGGAGGGCCTCAGTCCGGGGCGGGAGGAGCCCAGGGCCGGGAGGACCCGCTGGGCCCAGGCAGCGCTGCCCGGGGACGGCCATCAGGCTCTGCCAGGAGCCCAGGCCGTCAGGAAGGGGCAGGTCCAAGGGAAATCAGCCCACGGTTGTTTGTCCGCAGCTGGCCCGGCGAGGGCAGATGGGGTCAGTCACAGCCCCGTCACGAGCCGGCAGGGCCACGGTTCCTGGGGCGAGGGCGTTGCTGGCAGAGACCGGCACTCCTGCTGCAGTGCTGGGGCTGGTCCTGTGCCGAGCTTAAGCACACTCATGGGGAGCTCCAGGCGTGGCTGATTGGGATCATCGGAGCCCTGACAGTGGCCTACCCCCTCTGTCCTCAAGCCTTAGAGAGGTATGGGCTCAGGAGGGACTTGCTGTAGAGTGATTTAATTGCTGTGTAGTCTCAGAGGGCTATTTAAAGGAGCAGATAAGCAGAGACTTGAGCATAGGGATAGTGAGGTTGCCCATGGCTTGGGGGTAAAGGGGAAATGTTCAACCCACTGCTGGAGGGTCCCCAGAGGCTGGGTCCACTCAGGAGCTGGGGCTTGAGCAAGGGTCAGATGTACATCAGTTATTGCCAGGTAGATGAGATGGCTGGAGGTCGAGCAAGTGCCTGGCAGGTTGTGAACCTATATCCTATGCAAGGTCCCTGGCCCTGAGGGGTGCACAGGTGGGTGGCAGCAGTGACCTACTGTGCCAGCATGGAGCCAGTTGCTCTCGCGAATGTGCCGACTGGTGGTGCAAAAGAGAAGCACCAAGGTAAAAGAGGACAAGGTAGTAACAGTCTAGTATTCGAGGCAGCATCCTTATTCCCCAAACTGTCTTTTTGGTCCAGGACAGGTGCCTGGCTGACTGCAGCTAGCTGGGGGAATTCCGCATGGTTCCCTCTTGCCAGATCTCCTGTGCCTTCTGGTTGGGTTGCAGCTGCTGCAGAGACAGAAAGAAGGCTTGTTCCTCCTGTGTAGGGAAAGCTTATTTCTTCCTAGGAGCATAGCTAGTACGTGCTGGGAGGAGGATTCCCCAAACAGGCAGTCAGGATCGGCAGCTTGGGATGTTGAATGGGGAGCTGTAAATCAGCAAGCTGCTAATTAAGACCACAGGAGGCTAGTGAGCTACTAAAGACCTGTTTTACTCTTTTCAGAGCTCTAGACCATTAACAAGACCCCTGGGACCTACTCTAAGTACGTGATTCTCCAGGGACATCACCCTATCTTGGGCATGTGCTCAGAGCTGAAGTTCCCTGTGCCCTGGGGACATGTGGCAGCCAAGGCCTGGGGACCCTCAGAGGGACACCCTGTGCTGTGTTTGCACGGCTGGTTGGACAATGCCAACACCTTTGACAGGCTCATTCCACTGCTCCCCAGAGGTAGGTCTGGCTCATCAGGATGGCTTGTGTTGTGTGGCAGAGCTGTACATCTGATACTCTTTCCCTTTCAGGTTGTTACTATGTGGCGATGGATTTTTCTGGCCATGGTTTGTCGTCCCACCGACCTGCAGGCTGCCCCTACCATTTCCTAGATTATGTGACCGATGTGCGCCGGGTGGCAGCAGGTGGGTAGTTAAAGGAACCCTCAAGGGGGTGCTTGTGCAGGGGGTGCTGTATTGGTCCAGCTCCTCACAACATGCAGGCAGCATTTACTGCCAGGAGAGGAATCAGTTCCGCCTACTTCTCAGTTTGATAGTAGCCAGTGCTTTGTGACTGAATAAGCATCCCTCTTTCTCACTGTTTTGGGGAAGGAAGAGACAGTAAGCCCTGGGTGTTTCTAGTGTTTCTATACTAAAAAAGCAGTAGTGGTGAAGTGGTGGATCTAACTAAATAGTTTTGCCAGATTGCCTTTTTGTAAGCAGTGACCCCTAACCAGTGTCAGGCATAAGTTGGAAACTTCTGGTTCTCCCTGATGGCAATTTGCTACTTGCTTTAGTATACAAAGAAATCTGAAAGTCAAAGTATCCTGTACTCCTAATAACTCCTGATGTAACTGTCCATCTGTATGCTTGGCATGTGTGGTTCTACAACCCTCATCCAGCACACAAAGAGTCTCTAGAAGCTCTCAGATGTTCCAGAGGGCAAACCCCATCTTTGAGTGAGGTATATTTCAGACGGGCAGCCCTGATAAAGCTGTATTTTCATATAAGCCTCCCTGAGTGCCCTGAAAATGGACCTGAAGAGCCTGATGTGCTAAATGGTGCAGAAAGCTTTCACTTGGAATCATACTTCCCTCAACGCAGCAGACCTGGCTCTGTGTCCTCACATGTCTTGCAGAATGCCCTGCAGCAGGATGCTCTGTCAAGGTTTCTCTCTCCCACCAGATGCTGCCCAGCTAGGCTCCTCTGCTTCTTGCCAGTCTCATGTCTGCCAGTGAATGGGAATTTGCTGGAGTTTGTTTGACATACAGAGAGAGCTTGAGAGCTGCATGACTTAACTACCACAGAAATGAGGTGGTGAATGCTCTTTTTCTTTAAAGCTGGCCTACTTAGCTGCTTAGTTTCTGGATTAAGAAGCAAATTAGGCAGTGCAAAAGCCCTCCTGGGAGAAAGGGCCCATGTCAGTGGAGAAGCAGTAAGATGCTGCTCCTCTGGTTTCTAATGCAGCCCTATCTGTTTTTGTCTGTTGCCATTTAGCCTTGCAGTGGAGACGGTTCACCCTGATAGGTCACAGTATGGGTAAGTGGCTCTAGTCCTTGTAAGCTGTGAGATTCATAGAAATTTGAGTAGATAATTAACTTCCAAGACATGCTGCTAGGAGCAGGGTTGGAATATTTATTATCTTGTGTCAAGTACCAAGTTCCTGCTTGAGTGATTCAAAAATCTGTGCCCTTGTTTGAAATTCCTCTTTTCAAGATGCTGTAGTACAAACAGTGGTAACTCTTGCTGTGGGCATTTCCTGCACGCACAGGAGGGAACAGTGATGGGTAAAGAGGGGTGGTCTATGCAGGAGAATTCACAGCAGGCCTTCCTGCCTGGTCCCCACAAAACCTCAGGACAGACAGCCCATTTGGTGGGCTATAAAGCTTGCTCAGGGCAACTGGACTCCAGTTCCATCCCTTTGAGCTTGGCATATAATTTGATTTTGCCATGTTTTGGAGTTTGTTCCCCAGGGCTGCTCTGGTCACAGCTAACAGGACCTGCACACCAAGGCATTTTGAGCAGTAACTCCTCTGTGGCCTTTGCTGCCTGAGGGAGGTGGGGATGGCACAAGATGGGGAATACAGCAGGTCAACAGCCCTGGTCTCTGCCTGCATCCTGGGGGCGGGGAGAGCTCTCCTCTGTAGTGGGGCTTTGTTCCATGGTATAATGTGCATTTTTATTTCTGAGGCAGCTCCTGCTGTGGAGAAGGGGAATTTCTGTTACCAGGAGCTGTTCTGTGCATAACTGAGCACCATTTTCTCCTTTGCAGGTGGGGCTGTGGCAGGAATGGTGAGTAAAGCATCATTTCTTCACGGGGTTGTGATTTCTGCAGCTGCAACAACAATGGAAGAAGAATGAAGGGACAGACTTGGATCTCAGGGGAGGAGAGGCCCTTCAGTGACCCATCTCCCATGTAGCAGGATAAAGACATCACTCAGTGCTCATCCTTTCATTCTCTTATTGTTTCATCTCTCCTCAGTTCTGTTTCCTTTATCCTGAGATGGTGGACAAGCTGATCCTGCTGGAAAGTCTTGGCTTTCTTCTTGCTCCAGAGGTTAGATTTCATGTGTCCTTCCCTTCACTTTTTTAAAATACAAAAACAGATGGTATTTTTCTTTCCCTTTTTTTCTTTTTTTCTTTTATTCATTTTTATTCTTTTATTCATTTATTCTTTTTTATTTTATTTTTCTTATTTTCTTTTATTCAGAGAAAGCACTGATGTGACTGCTTCCTGGCAGGGCACACAAGTCCTAGTGCTCTTCCTTGTGGCAGGCAATGATCTGCTCCTTGTTGCATGGACTCAAGTCCCTCCTTAGGGTGGCCCTTGGGGCACACTTGGTAGAGCTCCACATCCTGCAGTCCCTTAGCACTGAAATTTGCTTGTCTGTACCAAGCCCTTGTACAAAGGGAACTGGAACCTCTGTCCAGGCAGCTGCCAGCTGAGGTTATCTTTTTGCCGACAGCTTGTTGGGTGACCTGGGTACAAGATTGGTGGATTTTTCTGTTCCTGGCAGGACATAAAGCTACATTCCCAACTTGCCGTCATTGCTACCAGATGCTGGAGCTTTCATTGGCAGAAGTGGGACAGAAGCCCTAGGTCAGAGAGACAAAAGTTTCCAAACTTTGGAGAACTGTCCTCAACTCAGAAGTGAGGTAGGAAGGATTAGAAAAGATTGCAAGGGTAAAAAGTTAGTAAGTTCATTACAGCAATATTGATGTTCCCTTTCTCCCAGAAATGGGCATTTTTAATAAGATACCCATAATTGGTACCAGTTCTGAGAGATGTTGAAGGGTGAAATTCCCTCTTCCACTCTCTGATAAGGGGTAAAATCATTCAGAAGAGAGGGGGTTACTCCTCTTCCCTACTTCTCTGTGTTTCAGGACACTGAGGCATGGCTGAAATCTAAACGGAGGGTGATTGACAGATTACTGAGTCTGGAGGCAAAGCAGCAAACTCCCAAAGCACGGAGCCCTGAAGCAGCATTGCAGAGGTGGGTTCCCATCCGTCCTCTTCATTTACTGTCTGCCCTCACCTTGACAGTTACAGCTGCACAAATGAGAAGGAAAAACTGTCCCTGCATTTCACCTTTCAAGTCCTCCTCTGGAATCCCAGCAAGACCTTTTGCTTCTGCTGCCAGAAGTTGCTTGCTTCTTCCTGCTCCTTTCTGAAGCAGCCCGAGAGCTCACTGTTACCTTGTCATGCCATTTTTGCTTTGCTTCCTCCTTTTCCAGCAGCACAATCTTTCTGTCATGTCTCCCTCAGGCTCTTAGAAGCAAACAGCCATCTGACAGCAGAGGGTGGGGCAATCCTGCTGCAGCGAGGAGCAACTGAGACACCCGTTGGTAAGGGGCTGTGTGGTGCCTGGCCAGTGTTGGGTGTGGGAAGGGACTGGTGCCAACAGCCATTGTCTTCTGCAGGGTACAGGGTGCCCTAGCTAGAAGTTTACACAGCCTGAATGGGATCAATTAAGTCTGGAGGCAGAGTCCTCCATTCCAAGCAACTGGGTTTGGTGCTCAAGTCCTAGAACAGCTAAAGGAAATAAATCAAAAAAAAGGAAAAATCTGAATTCATCTTATTCCTCCTGTCTCAAAAAGTCTTGGGCAGACCCAAGTGAGTGACCCAACAAAGTGAGTTAAAACAGAACAACTCCTGCTCCTATGAGACATGAAAACCTTCTCTTGTTTTTTCTTTCCAGGGCTGGTGTATAACAGGGACATGAGAGCCCGTACGGTGAGCACTGCTCTTCTGACATGCCCCCTGCTACTCTGGAGGCCTGAGCTTACAGAACACTCACAGGATACCTGCTCACTGAGCCAGGCCCTGCCTCCACCCAGCCACTTACTTTCTGCTTCCCTAATTCCCACATCTCCTTTAAATGCCCCTTTTAAAAGAGCCTGAACTCGATCATTGACTCAGCTTAGAGTCACTGGAAAATGTTACTGCTTATTTTTTTAGCAGTTCCTCTGCCCCAGGGCCTCCTGGCCACATTCTCCTGCTGTTTTTACTCTTCAGGCAGCAGATGGATGGATGCTTTCTGTCAGCTTCTTTATCAGGTGACCTGAATAAGAAGGGAAGTGGAGCAAAGTCCTTAGGTTTGGTATTTTGATAATTCTGTGCCACTTGTGAGCAAATAGGGTCTCCTGTACCTGTGCTACTGCCAGGATATGGAAGCCAGGCTCATGTACTCTCTCCTTTTTAGTAAAAGGATTTTTAAAGCTTTCCTCTATGAGATCATTCCCATATGTGCTGCATCCCAGCAGGCAATGTTGTTGGCAGCCCTAGAACACAGCTGGACAGAAGGAGCCTTTGCAGAGCCAGCTGCTCCTATGTGCAGTCTGGACGCTTGCCATGTCCCAGCATGGAAGGGGCCACAGCTACTTCTACCTTCAGAGCCACTTGTACAGGAGGGCTTGGGGACACTCTCTGCCCCCAGCTGCTGTCCCTGACCTTTGCCACTTTCCCTGTCTTTGCACCTGCAGCAGAGTCGAGAGTTCTTCACGGTGGAGCAGTGTGTGAAGCTCCTGCAGAAGATCCAGGACCGTGTTCTCATCATTGTGTGAGTGAGGCACAAGCCAAACCAACCCTTGCTGTCTCCCTCAATGGAAAGAATGAAGGCTAGGAAGGAGTCCTCCGCTACCCCTTCCTCTACAACCGTCATCCAGACCTTTGGCCAGCTGGCATAACAGTACAGCCTCACATGTGAGACGTATTTCCCAGTTCCCCAGCACTGCCCTGGGTTGGGCAGGCTCCTGGAGCAGGCAGAGAGCAACTGGAATATCCTCCCAGCCTGGCACTATACTTTCAGGCTGGGACTCCCCTGTGCGTGGCTGACTGAGGAAATGCTAGTCCTGCCCCATCTTCCCCATGCTCCTGGCTTCACAATCCCACCTCACAACTTTCCATTCCTTGGTGCTACAGCAAGGGGCCATCCTGGCAAATACATGATCCTCCACAGCACCACACCTACTTGCTCTCCTCCTGACCTGACTCTACCCCAGTTAGCAACCCAGCCTGCCCTGTTCTCCCAATCCTAAAACCTTTTGCCTGTGCAAACAGGTGAAACTACAGCAGCCTCCATCTCCTCCAGCTGCTCTTGGAGCTCCAGGCCTGACTGAGCTCCTGCAAGCTCTCTCCTGTGGCACCTGAGGCAAGAAGCTCTGGGGACATGGCCAGTGGCTTGCACAGAGCCCCACAAGCTGTTAAGCTACCTTGGCTGGTGGGGTACTGTTAAAAGATTGTCTAGAAAACAAGAGGAAGTGCTAGCAGTTGAGAAAAGAGGTGCAGTTTTGGCTTCCCTGACATGTTTTAGTATCATAAGAGCTTATGGTTATTCCTGCTTGTCCAGAAATGTACCATGGTGATGAGGCCAAGTCCTCTGGGCCACAGAGATGCCTTTGAGCCTGGGTTGTCTCCTTGTCCCATCAGTAGGAGACAGCATGATCTTAGCTCTGCAGGACATCTGATGCTGACTTCTCCAGGGAAACTGCCCTGGTACCTCCCTCTCTGAGCAGGGAATACCCTGTTTAAATAAGCAGCAAGGACAGGCAGAAAGGACAGAGGGGAAATGTGGAAACTGTAAGGAAGGAAAAAGTTAAGAGCAGAAGACAGAATGGGGGCAGGGAACAATGTCCTCAGACCAGTTACAGGGCAGCCCTAGGAGGACTGACAAGTCAGTCTCCACTCTGATACTACTAGGCAGTCACCCAAGGTTTTACACAGATAGTTTGATAGAAAATAGCTGCTTAGCCAAACTGTGCAGTGCACCCTGACTACCATGTATGACCCTGTCACCCTGCTGTTTATGAGCAGCCTGGAAAGAACAGTTGGGTCTGTCACCCCACTGTCTTGGGGACACTCCTTTTGCCCAGGACAGCTGCAGACAAATGGAGGGACACTGGGCATTGTACTGAGCCTTGCTGTTGCTTTTCAGATCACAAGATGGACTCTTGGTACCACACAACCTACCCAGCAGAAATCAGTTTGTGAAAGCCCTGCAGGAGGCATTCGAGTCTACCCTCAAAGAGGTGAGAGCTAACTTCCTCCTTTATCTCTACGTGCCACCAACATGGGAGCAGCAGCTGGGAAGCAGCTGGTCTTGGTGGACACTGTCCAGTAGGTGATTTGTCCTCAACAGCACAGCCCTCACACCAGGGGGGAAGCCAACTTTGCCCCTGCTGCCAAAGTCCCAAGTTAGTACTGCCCTCTGGACCCAGCTCTTCCCTGGTCCTCCCATCTCTGTCCTGCCTCATTTGCCATGCCCCTTCCCCGAAGTGTCCTACAGCAAGCAGTGTGTGCGTCAGGGAACACTTTCATGGTTCACATCTTGTGTCTTTTCCCTCCAGCACATCCAGCTCGTAGAGGTGCCTGGGAGTCATTTTGTGCACCTGAATGAGCCTGAGGTGGTATCTGGGATCATCAGCAGCTTCCTGACAGCACAGAACACCAGGGCCAGGCTCTAGGGAGCCCTCACAGCTGCAGCAGTCCAGGAGAACTGGGAGCTAGGAAGCAAGCTCCAGCAAAATTGTCACCATTCCTACCTCGCATCCAACATCAGATTGTGATATTCTTTCCAATGCTTAGCTCACTGCAGGGTGGAAGCAGTTCTGCCAGGCGTTTTCTAAAGGAGAGCTGAGCAAAGTATCTCATTTGTCAAAGGGAGAAGGAATCCTTGCTTCAATTCCAGCTCTGTGAGTACAGGGATGCAGGCTCAGAGTGGCCTTCTCCCTTTGTCTTAGTCCAAGCTTGCACCCTGAAACACAGCAGAACATAGGCAGAGGCATCCTCTGTGACAGCAGCAGCACTATCTTTGGCACTGCAAGAGAGGCGTCTCATCTTGCCTCCTTCCTGAGGAGGGTGTGGATAGGCTGGTCCCAGGATTTAACCTGCTGAAAAATAAAGTGTTCTGCTTCTCTGCTAACTTCCATAGGTGCCTGAGTGCCCATAGGGCCTCAGTGTCTCTGTGAGAGCTAGTGCTTTTTTAAGAATCAGCTTCAGTAAGAGCTCACCTGTGCAGAGAAGGCCATTTTAATGAACTCTATAGAATGTCCCTAATCCAGCTGAAGCACCTGGGAGAACTACAAATTATGGGAAAGTTGGCAAAGATTATTTCTGTCCTAAATAAAGATTAATGTTCTAATGTTAAGTCTGTCTTCTTGTCTCTGTAAGAGAACAAACCTCCTTTCTCTGTCAGGCCGCTCACCCAAGCAGCTAAAACACATCTTGGGAGGCAGCAATTTTAACACAGTCTGGTTTAGGTAGGGCATATTAAGGATCTGCCTCCTAGTTAAATTGATGCCCAAAGCCCACTGCAGCAGGCAAGCCCATCATCTCTGCAAGCAATCCAAACTGTATTTGCTGTGGGTGTTTTAAGAGAGGATAAATCCATTTTATCTCAATTCCATGGAATTTACCACCACTTCCACCTTAGATTCACAGTCATGTGTACAGCGATGCTGCAGGCAGTAAAACAGATGTGTAAAAGCCTGGGGCTGGGTGGGTTACTTCAGTCACAGACCTACCACTATGTCCAAAGCTGCACAAATGCTACAGGAGCAGTACAAATGCAGTGCCCCACACCTAAATGTGCCTGCTGCCAGCCTTACCTGACTTCTGTGGGCTGGTGACAGGTTAAGTGGAAACAGGCCATGGAGAGTGGTTTCTCCTTCCAAACCAGGCTGCTCAAAGTGGCATTTGTTCTTGCAACAGTGCTGGATATCAGGAATATCCCATGGCCTAGACATGGTTGCAGAGTTCCAGAGTCATACAGCTGGATGACTCTGCAATGCAGCACTTGGCTGAGAGAGAGCTGCCAGGGAGGGAATCACCAAGAGAACAGGTAGGGCTCTGTACCAAACCATTGATCTTTCCTTGTGACAAGTAGTCTGGGAACTTTTAAGTTAGGCTTTTCCTAAAGTCACTTCCCTCCTCTTTCCTTCAATAAAAATGTGCAAAGGAGCACCAGGTTACAAACCACGATTTTTACCACCACCCTAGCATACAAGAAGTTGTTTCCCACAAGAGACCAGGTGGGAAAGAGAAGGATTCCCATGTTTTGAAAACAGTAGCAGCAGTTTATTTACAGTTCTTCAGCCATTCCCTGCCCCTGCAGAGGCTGTGCTACGTCAATCCCACTTCTCACCAAGCTTTAAGAGGTATGGTTTTGGGTGGCAGGGAGATATAGGATGTTACAGGATGTACCTCAGCCCCTTGACCTGAGCATCCTGGGAAGTGATGCCACAGAGTCAAATGACAGAAGAGCAGGAGGATACTGGTGCAAGTAAAGGGAACTCCCCTCCAGCAGCAGTTGCTGGGATCTCCCATTTCATCTCCAAGGGCAGAGGCAACCCAAAGCTACCTCAATTCCTTAAAATCCTTTGGCAAATGCAATCAGTAGGCAACTCTCCTACCCTCTCCAGCACAGGCACCTGAGGAATAGTTCAGCACAACCTAGTACGGCCGAAACTTGCGCTGGGCTCGCATCAGTGCGATCCTCTGCTTGTCCTCCTCAAATTTCTTCCTCAACTGGGCAATGTCTAAAACATGAAGAAAGAGAAAGAACAGGTCACAAGGGAAGAGCAGATCTCCCTCTCCTGGGAACTCCACTTCCACACACCAGGAGGGGCTCAGTCCCAACAGCCACAAACACACACTTCCCAGAGAGGGTCCTTTTACACCTGGGCTGAGTGCCAAGCTGGGGCTCCAGCCGTTCATCTCTGGTGGTGCTGCAGCTCCCTCTTGGGGAGGAATCTGGCTAGTTTCCCCTTTCAATTGCTGCTTTTGTGCAGACTGAATAAGCATCTATTGGAAAACCGCGACCTGCACACCCTCCCACAAAATATTCCAGCAGCCCTTGCTAGGACAGGTGGTGGCAAGAGGCCTCCCAAGAGCTGGGAAGGCCATTCACTCAGCCAGCCAGCCGTTTACTGGCAGCTGGACATAGGCTCCATTGAAGGCAGAAGGATGCCCTTTGGGCCCCAGTGTGAGAGACAAGAGACACAGGCAGGGGTAGGAGGAGACTCAGACACTCACGCTCTCTCTTGGTCTCACGATGCTGCCAGGCATAGAAGTTGAGCAGCTCTTTGCGGGCCCTTTTCTGTTTCTCCTTCTCCAGCACCCGCAGGTTGGCAGCCTCTGTCCGGGGCAGGCCGGGCTTCCGGCCCTTCCGTGTCACCTTCACCCAGCCCTCCTCATCAGGAACACCCTCCTCCTTTGCTGCTTTGGCTTCTTCCTATAAAGACAGGACGGTGAGGCAGCCCAGTGCAGATGGGCTGCCAGCCAGCCTGATGCACAGCTCCCCCACAGCCCTCCCTTAAACACAGGTAAAGTTGCAGCTCCTGCTTCCACACAAGATTTAAAGGAAGCATGGGATCAGGGCTACAGGCATTCAACTCTCAGTCACAACACTGCATGTCAGCCACGAACCAATTTATTAGTGGATATCAATTGTAAGCCCTNTTAGTGGATTTATTAGTGGATATCAATTGTAAGACCAAACCAGGGCCTGAATGCCCACCAGCAAGTGGGAGTAAAACACCTCTGCCAAACAGTGGGAGCCTCAGGCCTTTCCACTATGGCCAGGACACTGAGAAATCTCTCTTCTTTCCCTCTCCCCCAAGAAAACTGCTTAGGTGGGTTCCCTCCCTACCCTGGCCTCACCTCTGCCATCTTTTTGTCATAGTCTTGCATGTAAGCATCCACCTCAGCCTTCAGTTCTTTCGGATCCACGATGGAAGCCTCATACTTGGCGATCCACTCTGAGACAGAGAGGGCACAAGTCAGAAGTAGCTGCTGTTAGAAGCAGGCTAGTGTGGTGCTTTTGGGCAGCTCTAGAGTGGGGGAAGGACACACTGTTCCCATTTGTGTTCAGCTTCCCCCGCCACAGCTCAGCACAACCAATATGCGATGGGAAGAGTTTGCAACTTTCCCAGGCAGAAGTGAGCTAGCCTTAAGCCCAAGGGGCACAACATTCAGGGCTGTGTTTCTGTCAAGGGGTTATACATGAAGCGCTGTCATCTTGACAGACATCTGGTGCCTGTTGTGTGAGTCTGGTTTCCATTTTGAGGACAAGATGCAGACAGTATCTTTGAATCTATGCAATACTGAAAAAAATGCAAGGAAAATGCACCTTTCCAAGTTGACCCCATTCTCCCACAGGGTCATTGGACCAGACTTCAGCACCTGGTTCATTAAGATTGCTACCTTGTGAATAATAAAAGTACATAAACACTGAACATCTCCCAGCTTAGTACAAAAGGGGACATGCAAGGTAGGATTCAGCACAGAACAAACATAGCTCTTCCCTAGCATTAGCCAGTAGAAAGATAGCTAGAGCTGACATACTGCTAATGCCGGTTTTCACAGGGTGGCTCTCTGTTGATATTAGCAAGGGACCTTCCTGTGACAGAGCCTTGGCTGCCTGGACACCTGCTGGTTTCCTGAACACCACGTATGCTACTTGAAATCCCTAAAAGAAAGAAAACACCCAAGTCAGTCACATATGTTGGGGAAACTGGTGATGGAGCAAGGAACTGCAGTACAAATAACTTAAAAAATAAAACAAAAATCAAACCACAAGCAGGAATAGGATAGAAAAAAAAAAAAAAGACAGTGTAAACTTCAGTAAGTAATCATGTCACCCAATAGCCCATGTGGTTTCCTGTACTTCATGCCCTGAAAAAAAACATTCAGTACCTGACATCTCCTCCCTCTAAAGCATAAGTATTTTCTCTCCCCCAAGCTTTACCTTTACAGTTTTGTGGTTGAAGAATTTGGACTTTGATTTATCTTTTTTCTCTCCTGGCCCTGGCTTGTCACAGATGTCCACAAACTGCACATGCCCGCAGCGGGAGAACAGCCTAGACAGAGAGTCCTTGACATGGAGAGTAAGAGAGAACAAACGGTACAGCAAAGCAGGAGCGATGCCTCCCACGCACTGCCTCCAGAGCTCCCAGGGCCCAGCCCGGCCCCAGCCCGGCCCTCCGGCCCGCAGCAGCACCGAGGCACTGCCCTCGGCCTCCAGCCGCCCCCACTTACCGGGCCGCAGTACGGGGGCACGTTCAGGACGAAGAGCGTGCGGCGAGGCGGGTGAGCCGTGTCGGCCCCTTCCCGCACCTGGTGCTCCTTCACCAACAAGCAGTGGGGCGAGCGCTGCCGCTCCCCGAACTTCACCGCCAGAGCTGCGAGTGACACACCGGTTTGAGACACCGCTGCCGCCCCAGG
>VZTX01031433.1:0-19735 GCA_013400915.1 Pardalotus punctatus | reverse complement strand
AAAAAAATCAACCAAAACCAAATAAAAACCAAACAAAGAAAGCTGCCAAAAAATTAAAAAACCCTCCCCACAAAACCCAAAAAAACCCTGAAACTAAAAAACACCCCAGGTTTCAAAGATCTTCAGAAGGATTTCCTACTGCTGCAAATATCCTGAATACACGTGTTAATTTTACACTTACACAGAGTTTGATGGGTTTTGGAATGAATCAATCTCAATATTTTGCACCATATTTAACAATTTCCTACCGATTTACCAAGAAAACAACTGGAAAACGCTGGAAAATTTGTAATTTTACAAATTTTAAAAAAAACCCCAGATTTTTACAAAGAGATCTGTCACGAAGGGAACCTCACTTTGCTGCTCCCCACCACCCTCGTGGTGCTGTTCAACACCAACTTGGAGGAATTATTCTCATTTCTTGGCAGAAGTGAAGAACCCCCCGAGGCTCATTTAAAACACACACACACAGACACACAGCCCTGACGAGGAATTAATCAAATATTGTATTTTGCTGAACCACATGAAGTTTTCTGACGTGTGTCTGGTGCTGATTACATCAATCCAGGCTCCCAGACCTGTCATGTGATGACAGGCGAACACTCGTGGATTTATTTCTCCGAAGAAGCCTGGGAGACAAATGCCAAGGAAACCAAACCAAATGGGCCACTCCAAAGACATAAAAGCAGCGGGAATTCTTGCAGGGATTTCGTAGTTTTTTAATAGGTACAAGCAGGGCAGGTACCAAATTCTCACAGATTTCAGACCTTAATTACCAGTTTTCCTTCTCAAGGTGCTCTATAAGGAGTTAGCAGAAATATCTATTAAAAAAATGGGCTTTTTCCCACTGCTGCCTTGGCATTTGAAACATTCCCAACAGATAGTAGCAAGGAAAAACGTGGATTTGATTTTGCAGGCTTGGGGCAAATTTCACCAGCAGAACTTTTGATCTGCCCATTGCCAAACCCAGGAATTCTGCTGATTCAAAGTATATTCCACGTGGGTTTCCTAAATCAAATTAAAAGGTGATGTCATGGCCGTTTCCTGCTGGGAGAGACAACATTTTTAGGCATGACTTGTCAGGGGAGCCAAACTCCGTGTCCCACTTAGCCCAGATCAGCTGGGAATCACAAACACCATCCAAGTTCTGGGTGAAATTCTTTTCACCACCTTGTCATGCTGATTAATTCTAGCTCCAGTGTATTCCTGAGATGTAAAAACGGGAGGAAAACATGGTTTGAACCCCGTTTTTCCTGAGGAAAACACTCCCTGCTGTCAGGGGTTTGAGGACAAGGTTCTGCAGGAGCTTCCAGGGACCAGGAGTTCCCAAACCCACCCAGCACAAAACACCACCTTTTCCAGAGAATTCCCTTTTTTCCTGCATGCAAAGTCCATGGGATGATGGTTGCTGTTTGCTCAAGGAGGAGGAAAAGCTCATCAGCCAGACTTGCCCCATAAATTTCCATCTCTTCCCCACTCAGCCACCCCAGAGCTGCACAGGTTCTTTAGTGCAGGGATTCCCCAAAGCCTGTGAAACATTCCCAAATGAAAATAATATTCCAAATAGAGTCCATCAGAGTAGTATAAAATTGGTCTGTGTTTTATCTTCACATCTATGGATGTTATGAGGAAAATACAGCTGTATTTGTAATAAAAAACAGAATAAAGCCGGTCCCACCCACCCCTCCCATCCCAGCAGTGCCCAACACCACAAGATCCTTCCCGCTAAACCAACTTCCACAGGCAGCAGAATTCCCTGCTGCATCCCTAAATCCGCAGCTGGTGTTAACAGCTCCTCTTGCTGTTCTCCACAGAGAACATCCTCCATGGAAAGTGAACCCAGATGGCAACTTTCCTCTCCAGTAAATCCCTCTCCTTCTCCAGGCTCCAGAACTTTCCCCTCATCCCAAGTTATCTGGGTACAGGAATATTTTCTGTTTTCCATTAGGATTTCGTTCCCAAAAGCACGGTAAGGAGGTTTCCTCAGCAGCACCTCTCCAAAATGAAACCAGGTAGGAGCTCCACTGTGAGGTATCCCAGCCCTGGGAAGGCTGGGAATGTGGAATTTGAACTGTCCAGGTATTCCCTGTGGCAGGAAGGGATGGAAGCAGGGCATCATCTCCCCTGGAGCCGCCTCAGACCACAGCAGGCAACCAAACGGACACACAACTGGAGCTCCCTTCCAAAATTCCAGCAACTGGGAAAGATGGATGAGCCACCTGCCACAAATCCAGCATCGTGTTAAAAGGGATTAAGCCATGGAAGTGCAGAAAAGGGGGAAATCCAGCTGTCCTGGGACAGGACTGGGAGAGAATCACCTCTGCCCAGGCCTGGCCAAGTAGAAATTGAGAATTCCCTTCCCTCTCCAGGGATCCAGCCTGGGGCTGTTCCATAGGGACATTTAGGAGGCTTTTCCTAATGCCTGACCTGGATCATCCTTCCCATCCCACAAACCAGCAGCTTCTTGTCCTATCCATGGGAGACAGGACAGAGAACAGAATCCTGGAATGGGCTGGGTTGGAAAGACCCCAAAGCTCATCCAGCTCCAACCCAACCCCTTCCACCATCCCAGACTGCTCCAAGCCCCATCCAGCCTGGCCTTGGACACTTCCAGGGATCCAGGGGCAGCCACAGCTTCTCTGGGCACCCCGTGTCCATGTTCCAACCTCACTGCTGCTTTCACACCCGTGATCTTTGTCTCCTTTCCCCCTTTTTCTTTCCCTCAGCTAATCCAGCTCCACTCCTCCAGCTTTTCCCACTTTCCTCCCTGTGCCCAGTGTGGGGCCACAGCCACTTCCAGAGCAAAGGGACACCCAGGCACAAGACACTGACACTTCCCAGGCTCTGAGGAGTGGAAAAGCTCATCCACAGCTTCCAGAAGTTACTGAAAGCTTGCTGGAAAACCACAATATACCAACCAAATTAAAGCTGTGAACACTTAGGATGGAAAAACACCCTTTTTTTTTCCCCCTGGGACATGGGGATCCACTTCCCCAGCCCAGTGGGGAAACATCACTGGCAAGAGATGGCGAATCCATCAAAATGAGATCCAGGATTAGTCTGGTGCATCATTAATTTCAGAACATCATTAACTTAAAAGTGTGGGGGTAAGAAACCATTCTGACAGCTGGTTTTGGTCCCTGCCAAGCCTTTGGCAGCGCACAGCCGTGGTGGGAGGAGGAAATCAGCTGGAATGGGAGTAAATGAAACCAGCCTGGTTTCTGGATTCACTTTCTTGTGGCCACAGAGCTCTAAAAACTGGGATTCTGCGCTCTGTAATTACAACATCCACATTTAAATGGGAGGAACGGGGACAGCATTAAAAATAAAGGATGAGGAGGGTGAGGTTTGCTCCTCGGTGCTGGGAAAGGCGCCTGGGCAGGGGATGAGGGATGGGATGACCCATCCTGTGCATGCCCTTGGCTCTTCCCACATTCCAAATTGTGCTCCCCTGGCAAGGCAGGGAACCAGGCCTGTCAGGAGAGCAAACCTGAATGATCCAGCTGAGCCCCAGCACCTGCCAGCTCTTCTGTCCATGCCCAGTCCCAAAGTTCAAGATTATCCCAAGCCCCGGCTCAGGTGACTGCACAATTTGTCAGAGTCCAGTGGGGTTTGCTTTGGGAAAACCCTGCCAGTGCCAAAAGCAGCCTTGGGAATCCTGCTCTGGACACTGAGCCCAAGGCAGGAAGGAGGAGAACAGGAACAGGCAGCAGGAAGGTGACCCCAGGCTGCTGGAACTCCGGAGTGTTCCCGGGCTGGAATGAACTCCAACAGCAGCAGCACAGCTGGACACAGACCCTGCTGGAAAACCATGGGATCAGCAAGAGCTTGGACACATTCAGCACCCAGAACAAGTGGGAATGACCTCTTGACCACTGCTGTGATCCTGCCTGCACGAGCAGAAAGGTTCTGCAGGTGAAATCCCAGGAAAACAGGATGTCAGTAAATCCCTGATTGAAAAAAGAACCCTTTAATTGCATTAATTAAGTAATCCCCTTGGGGCTGTCCCCACTCCGCAGAGTGGGATTCCCCAGTAACCTCACACCTTGCCAGGTCTCCAGGACTCATCCCAGCCATGGATCCCCCTCCTCCTGCCCCATCCACACTGTTTGCCAGGTGAGCAGCTGGCACTGGGCTGGCCCCTCTCTAGGACTGCTCCTATCCCGACCTCCAGCCCGGGGCAGGGAAGGGAAAACCTTCCCCATGCAGGGAAAAATCACCTCCGTGATTAATTTCTGCCATCAGCCACGATTCCATTCGAATCTCTCAACCCCAAATATGGTTCTCATTAGCTTCATTAGTTCCCAGTTGTACTGCAAGGCAACGGTGTCACATGGAATTAATCTTTGTTTTCATTAATGTGTCATCTCGAGCGCTCAGGGCTGCTCGCAGCATTCTTTGAAACCGATCCATTCCCTCTCTTCTGGGCGGGGAGGAAGCGCCAAAAAGCAGCTTCCTGGACAGGAAGGATGACCCCCTGAGATCCTGCAACTCGGGGTTTACGTTTCCAGAGATTATCTTTCCTTGCTGGGGAGAGAGGGAGGGCGGCTCGGAGCAGAAGGGATGCGAGCCCACGAGCCACGATAACAAAGAGATTCCTGAGCTCCCTTGCCAAGGCAGGATCAAGGAGAAAGATATTCCAACTCTTCTTCTTGTTGTTGTTGTTGTCACTGGGGTATTTTGGAGGGCTGGGAAAAGAAAAAGGGTTCTGTGCAAAGGCTTATTTGCAAGGCCCTGAAAATACCCAATTTAGCACAGGAGCCAAGATGATACTGGTTAATGAGATTTAGCTAAAATCTTAAGATACTTCTCTTTGAACACACAAAATGGCACACTGGACTCGGGCACAACACGAATTTCTGCTTCCACTTCCAACTGTAATGGAAAGCTGGTCTCAGTTAAGAATTAGAAGCCTGCATTGCTTCCAGACAGGCTGATAAAGCAGGATAGAGACTGATGGGAAGCCCTTGCCAAGGTCACTCTGTTAAGCACAACTGACACATCCATTCCTGCCTGAGCAGCGATCCCAGAGAACTTCCCACGTGTCCTGAGAAAACCCAGGACACCCACGCTCCTTTTCCCCCCCCCGCACAGCTCCTGAATTTTCAGTGTGCGGAAAGAAGTCTTCCCGAATTATCCGCACTGCCTAAAAACCCTGCACAGCTCCAGTGGGGATCCACTGATCCCTCCTGCAGCTGGATCTGGGCTGCTGGGAGCTCAGAGGGGGATTCTCCCATCTGCTGGTCAGGACAGGGCTCATCCCATCAAAGGAAGCCACCAGGATGAGCAGAGGGACGGAGCTGCTCTGCTGGGAGGAAAGGCTGGGAAGGTTCAGCTCAGAGAATTTTCTAAGTGTGACCTTCCAGGACCTGAAGGGAGCCTGCAAGAAAGGTGGAGGGAGACTATTAACAAGGAATGGACTGACAGGATACAGGGAATGGCTTCCCACTGCCAGAGAGCACGGTTGGATGGGATCTTGGGAAGGAATTGTTCCCTGGGAGGGTGGGGAGGGGCTGGGATGGAATTCCCAGAGAAGCTGGGGCTGCCCCTGGATCCCTGGAAGTGTCCAAGGCCAGGCTGGACAGGGCTTGGAGCAACCTGGGAATGTGGAATGTGTCCCTGCCCATGGCAGGGGGTGGCACTGGATGGGCTTTGAGGTCCTTCCCACCCCAAACCATTCCAGGATGATTCCATTCCCTCACCACCAAAGGGTCACAAGGCAACGTGCCTAAAAATGGGAATCTTTTGCCAAATCCAGCCCCAATTCACACCCTGGCTGCTTTACAACCTGGAATAAGAAACTCCAAGACCTGTCTCCAACCTTCACTGGACTGGATCACTCTGGATGAAAACCCTTCGGTCTCAAAACTCAAAGGTGTAGAAAATAAGAGGGAAAAACACAGGAAGAGGTTCATTTAATGGCCACTAACCCCCTCCTGGAGAGGGAAAACACACCCTGAGCATCTCCTGAGCCCCCAGCACACCCTGATTAAATCCTGCATAGGTCAAGTGCTTTTTAATAAGCCACAAACCCCAAAAACACCCCACAACACTCGAGCCTCCCCTCTCTCTCTGTCACAGACAAACTCCTGAGGACAGGCATTTAATTGCAATTAAATCACCTGCCTCAGAGACAACCCTTCCCAACCCGCTGGACACTTGTCCTTCCAAGAAGTCCTCTCCAGCTGTTCTGTTCCAGCAGTTAAACACGGAGAACCACCAGGAATTTGGGGGCAGAAACACTGAGGCATCTCCTCCCCTCTGGGCTGTCCCACCAGCAGTTTTTTGGGCTCCAAAGGGCACACAAGCTCTATTTCATATTCCTTTCAGGAAAAAGAGGTGCTGCTCGGTGTTATTTGACCCTAAATCCCTGCTGCACCACCCTTTTCCAGGAGGGAGGACCACACTGAAAAGAACCCTGTAGCCACCTCGTGCTGCAGCATTTTATTTATTGGCTTGTTCAACCTACTCCCCTGAGCTCTTGTAACTCAACCAGAATCTTACTCATGAAAGAAAAAAAGGCAATAGGATTTAAAAACCTCACAATTCCAGCTTTTTTTTTTTTTTTTTTTTTTTTTAAATTAGTGCTGTCTGACAATGGGCAATGAGCTTTGGGAAATGACCCAGGGAAAGGAAGGGTTTTCAGATGCCAGTTGGAAACGCTGGGGGCAGGGAAGAAACAACTGGAGAAGAAACAGGAGATCAGTGGCAGGGTAGCTGAAAAGTTTGTTTCTATAAGAAAATGTAATAGCTCCCTGGAGACACCTTACTGGGGGATAAAAGTGAATTTATTCCAGAATTACCAAGTCACTTTGGAAGTGCATTAGTGATTCTGGGACAAAAATGGTTTCACTTCTGCTGGAAGCCTCTCCCGCCTCGGGACAATGGCCATCTCCACAAACAGAAATCCCAGCAGAAACCACAGGGAATGGAACCACAAATGGAGGCTGCAACAAGGATTTTGATTAAACCAAGGGGCAGCTTTTCCCATATTCTTGTCCATTATAGGAATATTCAGGAGGGAGAAAGGCAAAGTCATTTGTACAGGACCGGTGGAGCTGCAGACTGAACCTGGACAAGCTGGATTTGCAGGCTGCAAAATGGATGTTGGAAATGGAGGAATTCCCACAAAAAATACTTTTAAACATCTTTAAACAGCTTCTACTCTACTCAAACTGGGACCACTTCTATAATTTTACTCCTATTTTACTACGGCACAGTTTGCAGAAATGACAGGAATAATCAAGGTCAAAACGAACGTAATGACTCAGCACTTCACCCAAAGGGCCAGATATTAAATATTCCTTTGCCTTGGCAGATTTTTAGATTCTTGACAGCCTCCTACTTCAAAAGGAAAAAGTTCAAAGTGGCAGCTGGGAAAAAAGAAAAAAAAAAAAGGAAAAATCCAGTCTTTCAAGGCAGACCCACTGAGCTTCTGATGGAAGTGTGACACCATCACATGGGTGGCCCTTGACCCCAAACGCATCCAGGTTTAGTCTGAGCAGCCCCACAGCTCTTTTGGGAAACACTGGACCCAGAAAGGCAAAAACTGCCAAATTCCAAGCTGGAAAGCACCAGGAATCTTGACCCCACACTTCCCAGACCACAAAATAAATTAATTCCTCCGCAAGGTCACCTCATTTTCAGAACCACCAAAACACATCTTATTTCAGAGCGACCAGAGTCGAGCACAATAAACTGGCAAAGTCAAGGGCAACAAACTGGGCCCAGTTCTCCAGATTTTAGGTCACCAAAGCACTCCTTACCGTGCTAACCCCATTCCAAAGAGCTCCCAGGAGCAGTTTTCCCACCCTCCAAGCCCTGGCTGTGCTGTCCCCAGGGTTAAGGGAGCATTCCCAGGCTGCCAGGTGGATTCAGGGCAGGCAGGGAGCGTGTCCTGCCCTTCAAAGCACACACTTTGCTCTTCTGAAGCTTCCCCTGGCTGAGCCCGAGCCAGCTGGGCAGCAGTTGAAAGAGCTGCTCCTTCAGCAGCACCCAGGGGCTGGGGACTGCAGCCCAAAACAAATAGGGACATTTAAAATTCAAATAGACAGAAAGGCGATAAAAGGAATAAATTGTCCCTCACTGGCCTAAAGAAGGGAGCTCTATTCCTGCTTATCACGCTGGATCTTCCCCGAGCTGCCTTCCCAGGCCAGCTCAGCAGAGGATTTTGGGGGTGGGGTGAGCCCACGCCGGCCCGGAATAGGGACAGCAAGATTGCACCAAAATCCAAAATCATGTGGCCACAGGAGGAATGTCTTCCTCATTTCAGACACCTCTGAGCTGAGCTGGTCATCACTCCGGTCAGGAATGCCTGGTATTGTCCTTCCCTGCTTTAGGAGAGCCGTGCCCTTCTGCAGGTGCTTTGGAGAAGTGACAGAACTCATCAAAACCCCTCAATCTGCCCCAAACTGAGAGCAGGACAAATAATGGACCATCTAACCCCACCTCCAAAGCCGTGGGGAATGGCAATTTTAAACCCAGCCTCAATTTTAAGGCAAACACTGATGCCCACCCACTCGATTTTGGGTGCTCTGAGCTCATCCCTTTCCACCACAATTCCTGAAGGACGGGGAGAGTTGAGTGGATCCTGCTTTGCTCTTCTGTTTCCCTGCACTGGAGGCACCCAGCATCCCTCTCTCCAGGGAATTCTGTGTCACACTGCGTGCACAACAAGAATAATCTGGGTTTGGCCACCCACTGACCCATTTCAGGGGATCTGATGAAAAATGGGCCCACAGCTGAGCGAGCTGGGCTGCTTTGATTCTCCTCCCTCAGCCCCTCACAAGAATCACCTCATTTCCTGTTTAATACGGAATATTAAGAAGGGAAGAAGTTGAGGCAGCATCTCCAATCCCCGCTTTTCTCCAACCCTTTTCCCAGAAGATCCCAACCCAATCCCTTGGGGTGTTTTTACTGCACACCAGGAGCACCAGGCTAAATTTCACCCCCTAAATTCCAAGGAGCAAAGGAGGAGGGGGGAAAAAAACCCAGCCCAGCTTTATCTTAAATATCAAGAGCCAATTCCTTTCAAACCACAGCAGCCACAGAAGGCAAAGTCCAGGATCCATGTGCATTCCTGCCAGGCTGATCTTGGGGCTGGAAGGAGACCCAACATTCATCATGAGCTTCCACCCTGCTCAGGAAGAGGAGTTTGGACATGGTCTGGTGGAAGAGGGGGAAAAGGATCCCCTCTGTATCCACCACCCTTTGCCTCTTCCTTGGAAAAGGTGACAAAAGAGCTGCTCAGAGTTCACCAGGCACAGCGGGAATTATTTTGGGAAAACCTCCGGAGCTGTGCAGGACTGTCAGAGCAGACACCACCCCTGTGCCAGGAAAAGTGGGAGCAGAGGACCAGCACAGCACACACTGCCCAAAGACATGGAAAACACATTCCAGGTTATTTTTTTTTTTTTTTTTTTTAAATAAATCTATAAGAGCCCTACAGCACCAGCACATGGAGCACCCCAGAGAGCTGCGGGCACTAATGAAGAAAGCCTGTCATGTTCCTGTCTTAATTATCCCTGGAATTAACAGCTCAAAACTCCAGCCCTGGAGTCACTGCAGCTCCAGCTCTCAGCTACAAAAACTTGGCAGCTTCAGGGGGAGGATGCTGGGATTTGTTTCCCCCTCCAAACAGAAAGAAGTCGAGGATCACATCCAGATTTTGCTGCTACAGAGAACAGGCTCCTGTATCCCTGGAAACCAGAGCAGGAGGATGCTTGAATTCTTGCCCTTTCACATAAAACATGGAGAAAATAGACAATTCTGGAATGATCTGCAAACAGGCAATGGAAAACCATCCACCAAGGTACTTTTCCAACTCTGTGACTCGGTTTCACAGTTTGAAGTTCATACCGAGTTGAGGGCTCAGAGAATGGAGCTTTTCAGAGGCTGCTCTCCTTCACCCACTGACATTCCAGCTGGAGTAGGATGGGAATGAATGGGACAGCACATGCAAATCCCTCCATTTAAAGCCACTGAGCCCATCTGTGGAAAAGGGGTCCTGTTGTGGGCTGTAGAGCCAGGAGATTTTTCCCTCCCCACATCACCTCAGCTGTAGGCAGAGAGGCACCTCAAAAGGTGCCCCAAAGAAATTTGGGGTTTTAAGGGCACATCCTCTTTCAACCAGTGTATTTGGGGCCTTCACAAGAGCGAGGACAACCTAAATCCTTGATTTTTGCACCCCAGCCCTGCAGCAAGGTGATTTACAGAGTCGGAGCTTCTCCTTCTGCCCCCACAAGCTTTCTGTGCTTATCCTGAAATACAGAACTCCAGCTCTCTTCTGGACAGAGCTGAAAACTGAGCAACCATCCCAAAAGTAATTATTGAGGGAATTCCCTTGCACCAGCCATGAGGGAAAGCACTGCACAGATGGGGCAAAGTAGCATGGAATGTTCTGGAATAACCTCAGCGGGAAGGGAGCCACAAGGATCATCAAATCCAGCTCCTGCACCGATTTCCAGAGGACAGCAGACATCAGGGCAGATATTCCACATGAAACAGGAGCGGGACACGCCCATAACTCATTTCTGCCAAGTGCTGTCCTTCTCTCCCATTCCTACACCGGCAACCCGGCGAGGAGCAATCCCAAAGGGAACGGGAAAATCCACATGTCCCACAAACAGCATGGGCCAGAGGGAAAAGCAAGGCAGAGGGATGGGGAACCCACCAGATCTGTCCCACGTTGACCAGGGAGAGGTAGAGGAGCCACAGCAGGGCCATGAGGACCATGTTGGCACAGCCTGTCACCAGCACAAAGGTGGCCACTGCCAGCCCAGCCAGGGCCAGGCGATCCAAGGCGTTGTCCATGTCCGACCAGTCCAGGAACCAGAGGATGGTGGGGGCGTAGCTCAGGGCATCCAGGCCCACCTTGCCCTTGAAGAACCTCTTGATGTCCTGCAGGTAGAGCTTGCAGGGGAGCAGCCCCTTCTCGCCGATCAGCTGCTTGTTCTGGTGGAATGCCACCAGGAATGCCACGGCTGCAGGAAAACGGGGAGAGGGGAAAACCGGGTTAGGAATCACCCAGCATGAGGGATCTGCTCTGAACACAGAGTTAGGCCATTCTTGGGAGGAATTTATTCCCAAATCCCCATCTCCTCAAGCAGAAGGTTCCCTGCTCATGGCAGGGATGATTTATAAGGTCCGTTCCAACCCAAAACATTCCAGGATTCCATGATTCTATGAAGCACAAGGCATGAGGCAAAGGAATTCTATAAATCCTGGCTCTCCTTCACGCCAGGGAAGGGCACAGAGCCTGTTCTGAGAGAATTCCCTCCTCCCCAGCTGGAAGGGATGAGCCACCTGCCCCAGGCAAACTTCACTTCTGGGAAAAGCTCCCTGGAACCGAGAGACCTGACCCAGAGAAGGAGGAAAAGGCTCAGCCCTGCTCTGTCAGAGCCATTCCCATTTTCTGTTCATCTCCTCCACAGCACTGCAGAGGAGAGGGAAAGCAGGGCATTCATTTCCAGACTTTCACCCTGAATTTCCCTTTTGCAACAGAAAGGGGACACCAAGAATCCCCCAGGTCACCCAGAGATTCCAGGAGCCCACGGAAGCATCCAGAGGAGCACACAGAGCTCCCAGGGGCTCTGCAGCAGGGCAGCCTGTGCCAGGTTATTCCACCACATTCCCCACCCTCCCAGGGAAGGATTTCATCCCAATATCCCATCTGTCCCCGCCCTGTGGAAGTGGGAAACCATTCCCTGTGTCCTGTGCCTCCAGCCCTCGTTTCCAGTCCCTCTCCAGCTCTCTTGGAGCCCCTTTAGGCCCTGAGCTCTCCCTGGATCCTTCCCTTCTCCAGGTGAGCACCCCCAGCTCCCCCAGCATCTCTGGAATTGCTCCAGCAATTCCTCCCTGTGCTAAGGCCCCCAGAGCTGTTCACCCCTCAATTCTTTGGGCAGACAATGGTTCATGGTTCTCCAGGACACAGCTCTGCCATGGCCTGACCCTCTGGAACCTCACACAAGGTTGGAAATCCAAACTTTTTAACATCTTCCCATCCTCTAAACTGCCCCTTTCCCCGTGTCACTCCAGCTGTCCCATTTATAGCGTCTCTGCCCCTGCCCTGGACAATCTTAGAGCAGCCAGATGCTTTTTTTAACAGCACATCAGCGATTTAATTGCAGATTGTAGACCTAGCATTTGATGCCCTGCAGAGAAAGCTGGGCAGTTTTTAGGCATTATCTCATATTTTAGGCATCTCCCGCAGTTACCAATTTGCAGTTTGTAACTCCAGCAATCTCCATGTTTCAGGGGAAAAAAAAAAAATAAAAAAAATGAAGGCCAACATTTCCTGATTAGGCTGCATCCACTAATTTACCCATCTTTCAAACATTATCCAAACAGCAGCCACGTCACGGGCAGCAGCAGCAGAGCTCTTGCAAAAGGCCAATTTGTTCCCCCCCAATCCTCCTGGGTTAATGATCAAATCTGTTTCCTTCCTTATCTCAATGCTGGCATTCTGCAAACAACAATCCTGGTGTTCATCTGGTGTCTCTCACTGGGAGCACTGGGGGAGAGGCTGGGTGAAATCAGACCCCGAATTCCCATTTCTCTGAAGTCTGGAGCAGCAACCCAAAGCCTGCAGCCCCGGGGAATCCAACTGAAAGCGCCATTCCCCAGACAAAGGTCTCCAGTGGGTTCCACTTAATCCACTTAACGCTTCCCCAGCTCCCTGCACACATCCATGGATTTTACTCTCATTTAAAAACCACTAAAAGTCATCATCCAGCACACAGCAGAGGTCACTGGGAGGGTTCCCTTTGATTCCAGCAGACCCTGAACCCCAGGGATGACACAACGAAGTTGGGAGTTAATTGGTTGGGTCTCTTCCCATCTGTCTTTTATACAAATTGAATGGTTTCACAAATAAAATACACTTTTATTCAATTATTTTACTGAATTATGGACAGGGAGAGACATAAGGAAAGCTCCAGCATTACAGGATCAGTTCTGGAGCACAAATTAAGAAGTCTTTTCTATTTTATTCATATTTTTCTGTCAACACTCACTTCAGCACAACTATGTAATCAGAAAGCCTGACATGAAACCAGCAGAAAGAAAATTATTCTGAGATTCAGACAGCTTAATATCTTCATTTTTTTGCTTAAAAAAAAAACACAACCAAAGGCCAGTTCTGCCTTAAAACTCCATGGCTTGATTTCCCGTGATTAGCACTGCAATTTGCTGCACAGTTTTCCAAAAGTGCTAATCAAATTCACCTCTAAATGCTCCAGAATTGCTGCCCCAACCCATAAATGCTGAGCAGGTTTTTGCCTAAAAAAAGTCTAAATTAGACCCCTGCACCGTATGCAAGACAAACAAGGAAAGGGTAAATTAGGAAAAACAAACGGCAGCAATTCCAGCAAAGTACACATTGTACAGACAAAATCCTGCACAGCCTCTCCGAGCCTGGGAGCAGCAAACGCGGGGTTGGAGTTGCCATGAAATGCACATTTTAGGATGGCGCAGCTTGGCCTCCAAAGGGGTTTTCTCCCATTTCCCACTGCTGGGATTTCCCACATCGCCATCCCCGATCAAACCCCAGCAGGAGCAGCTCTGATTTTGGGAGGATTCACCTCATCCACGGCAAATCCCACTGTTCCACCCGTGCTTTGATCCTTCTCCTCCCAGGCCATTGGCGCTGCTCGCACACACACGTGCGGCATTCCCAGAGCTCCATCCCGGATCCAGCTCCCTCTCCTGGACACTGCCCACGCTGAGAGTGTCCAGATGACTCCGGGCTCCCTCCCCACCCATCTCCAGCAGCTCTTGGAGCACCTCTGAAGGGCTCATCATCCCTCGGGCAGCTCCCACTTCCACCCACCCATCCATCCATCCCTGCTCTCCCAGCTCCATCTCCAAGCGTTTCCCCCTCAGGAAGCAGTTCCTGGACACAGGTAAGAGCTGAAAGTAAAGACAGAGCCTGCAAAGGATTTCAGCAACACAGGAGATGCCCAGATCCAGGGAGGGGAAAAGGGAAGTTATTCATCAGCTTGTCATTGCTTCCTCTCCCCGAACCCCGGGAGAAACTGGATCCTTAAATTCAGTGTGACAGACCTGCTCCCTTCTCCAGGAACCTTCCCTTTGACCTTGGCTCGGTCAGGGGTGGGTAAAAAGTCCCTTTTCCCCCAAAGCCTTTGCTTCTTCCTCTTCCTTAACCCCTGTTCTGGAACCTCTCTCCCTGTGGCCTCGTGGTTTGGGATTTTCCACTCTGCATCTTCCACTCCCTCCAGCTCAAACAAGTCGCTTCCACCTTGGGCACTGCCAGGCACAGTCACCACCCTGCAGGGCTTGGGCACACTGAACCACTTCTCCTTGCTCCTGGAGCTTTTTCCCAGCAGTCTGCTCGCTTCCCAGAGTCCAGACCTGGCACAAACCCCACCACCCTTCCCATCGCCCCTGTGGCCGCTCGCTTTTCATGGACACTTCCAGGATTTGGGAGCGTTCAGCCCAGGGCAGCGCCCTCCATTCCACCCAGCTTTGCCATTCCTCAGCCTGTTTGGATGGCAGGAATGGAGCAGCTCCAGGTCTGCCTGCCTCCCACTGCGGAGCCTTTGACAGCTCACATGGGAGCACAGCACGCTGCTCTCCCTGCTGAGCTTTATATAATACATGCAAATGAGCAGCGCCTGCTAATAGACCTTCCCCACTTATCCTCACCTCAGAAGGTGCCTCACTGTACTTTTCCATTAACTCCCCCTTCTCCTTCCCCTCCCAGCCTCCCCTCTCCCCCCAAACCCAGCGTGTTCCCTGTTCAGTCCCACATGGTACCAATAACCATCACCCAAGCGACCCCATCCAAAAGGATTCGGTCCATCCATATTTCCCTGGCACCTCAGCTCCTTTCCCCAGTCATGGTAGGAGAATGAGAGAATCCCATTCTTCATGCTAAGGAAAGATTTAAAGATGTGAAATCCAAAACTTTCCGGTCATATGGCTTTTCCTCTCTTCCACCACCCCGTTAAAAGAAGTCTTAACTTTTCCTTAATGCTCAAACCACAAGAAGAACTGAACCGAGAGCACAGAGCTTTGCCTGAAAACCAAAGTGCATTTTGCACACACACACAAAGTCTGCCTGGAGCAGTTTATCAAGTGCCCCTTTGACCCAACAAGGCATTGGAACAGGCCCCGTGCTGGATGCTGTCAGCTGAGGTTGTACTACTGGAAAGAAGAAAGAGCAGAATATTCCTGGCATTTTCTTTATTACCAGAAAAATGAATCAAGTAAGTTTTCAATTGATGAATTCCCCTGAAAAGCTTTGCAACACCGAAGCGACAACACCAGAGCACTGAGCAAAGGGTGAAGCCAAGCACCCACCAAAAAACACACAACAAAGTGCTCTGTTCTCAACACCTTTTTTTGTTTTCTTGCCTTTCCCAGCCAAGCTGAAGCCTTTGGGGTGGTTGCTCAGGGGGTTTTGAAGTGCTTATCTCCCCACTGCCTCCTTGCTTGAAAAGGTGTGGAAATAGAAAAAGCTTCCCTTTGGGTCTGCTCAAAACCACCCCAGCCTGCAGCTGGAGGATGCCCTGGGAAGATCCCTGTGCTCCAGAGCAGCTCTGGGCACGGAGCAGACGGGGAGATGGATAACAGGAGTGGAGAAGGGATTTTTTTTCTCCATTCCAGGGGGACGCAGCTGCTCGGAGGACCCGGTGCTGACACGCTGCTGGTGCTGCAGAGCCTTGCTAATGAGAACTGAGCTGAAATAAAACCTTTCAGGGGGGAAAAAGTACCTGAAGACGCTCTCTAATCCTGACTAGGCAGGCTGAAAGCTACTGGGAGCCTTTGAATAAAACTGAGGGAAGGGAAAGCAGGGGAGATGGCAGAGAAAGAGAGGAGGAAGGACACCGGGGAGAGCCAGGAACCTACAGGAAGCCAAACCCCCCGAGAGGGCTTTAGATTTCAGATCTAGGAAGAAGGAGCACGAACCTCCCGTAGCTCTGGCTCTGGGGAAAGCAAATACTATTAAACAATACATAAGGAGAAGGAAGATAAACTGGATTTAAATAATAGTTTTTATTTCAAAGCTCTCCACAGAGCCTGGCTGAGATTGGGGAGGGTGGTATCTAATGACTCAAATTTCTACAGCTGGAATCTGATGATAGTAATCACCCAAAAAGGGCACTTAAAAATGATTTAGAAGGAGGGTGAAGGGAGAAAATAACGCACATTTGTTGTCAAGAGCTTTGGGACCAGCTATTTACCTGTAAGAGCACTTCCAACAAGACCCCAAAGTATTTCCGTATTGCCAAAACACCGATCCCTGTCACAAGGAACAAACACACCGTGCAGGGCCAGGATGGAAAAGCTGCAAATCTCCAACAGGCATTTGTCTAAAGGTCTGCCCCGCTCAGGTGAGACCCCACCTGCAGAGCTGCCTCCAGCTCTGGGATTCCGGCACAGGAAGGAGCTGGAGCTGCTGGAGCCAGGCCAGAGGAGGCACCAGGAGGTTCAGAGGGATGGAGCAGCTCCGCTGGGATTGTTCAGCCTGGAGAAGAGAAGCTTTGGGGTGACCTAACCGTGGCCTTCAGGACCTGAAGGAACCAACAGGAAATACGGAGAGACCATTTATAGGGATGGGGTGCCAGGACAGAGCTGCAAAGACCAAACCTCACAAAGTCCTTTCAGCTGGATCCACTTTCCCTTCCTTCCCACTCCTGCCAGCAGCAGGTGGGTTTGGTCTCTGACCTCCCCAAACCCACCCACCCTCTCCCACCTCCCATCTCCAACCTGCTCCTCACACAGCAGCTGCTTTGCCAGGGACTTCCCAGGCTTCGGCTGCTTCTGGAAAACCCCTCCAAAAAAAAACAAAACAAACCCCACAGAAAAAAGAAAAAAAAAACCAACCAAAAAAACCCCCCAAACAAACAAAAATACAAAGAAGAGGAGAGTTGTTACAAGCAGAGGGGGTGGGCAAGAAAGAAGGGTGGCCACGCAGAGGGACACTTCACACCTGCCCTGCTCTGCCTGTCCTCCTTCCACATGGGAAGATCCGCAGGGATCTGCCTATTCTAGTACCATTCCTAAACCCAGTGCGTGACTTCACATTTGCTTATCATTGTAAACATCAGACCAGAGAGTGTAAGAAACTGCTTAGAAACTAAGAAGTACCTGAAATTTTCTTGAAATTTTCTGCAGACAGTGGAAGCCAAATAAAATCCACCTTTCTAAAGCACACTTCTTCAAGCAAATACTTCAGCAAGCACCTGAGGAGATGATCACCTGAAAGCGTTATTCCCCTTGGGAATGGGGTGGGGAGCAGGAAGGAGGTGACAGACCCCCAGACCATACCTGGTGGTCACTGCACACCCAAATCATGTTTGTCTCCATCCCATCCTCAGAGTCCTTCGCTCTCCCAGCCATCCCTTTCCACCAGGGAGGGGGAACCAGCCCGCAGCCCCCAGAGCAGCCACAATCCCAAGGGACTGCCCACTTCCCCAACACCTCAACACCAATTCCCCCCAAAAGCTTCGCAGCTTAACCCAGCAGCAAGGAAAGGGTTACACAGCAAAGGGTGAAATGGAAGAAGGGGGAGCAACATCCCACGACTGAGGAATGTCAAACTGTCACAACGGCATCAACCATCTCCTCAGCGAGTCTGAGGCTCGGCGCGCGCGGAATCGCCGCGTCTGGGAAAAAAATCAGCTGTCACAGTAAACGCTTCCATCTCCAGAAAAAACCTGGAAGAGCAGCTTGGCACAGAGGCACGGAATTGTTTTCTGCTGTTTGTAAACTCAGGCTCTCCACTGAGATCAAAAGGCAACCCACCTTCCCTCTGGAGCATCCCAGGGCTGTGTCGGAGGGAATCTGCCTGCTCACTGCTCTCCAGACACACACCAAGGAGCTGCCACCCCACAAATGCTTGGGTTGGAGCTTGGGGGGCACCTCTGTCTGCCCTGGCAGCCCCAGCACTGCTCCCAGCAGGAATACCTGTCTCAAAATAGGTCCAGGATCCTGGCTTGGGGTCATTTGGCTTGGACTCACCCCAAAGCAGCAGCAGAGCTCCCTGGGTGCAGCCAAGCACAAGCTGCACAACAAGCAGATAAACTTCCCCTCTCCTGCACCTCTTCCCTTAACGAGGGACACAAACATCTTCCTGCTCTGCTCCTTCCAGCTCCAGCACCCAAAACCCTCCCTCTGAGACCCCACTCTCCAAAAGTTTTCCTCATTTCCGCATTTTGGGGTCTCTTCCCTCCTTCAGCCACTCCCTGGCATTCCCACTCCTCTCTCCTCCTTGAAAAAGTGGCACACAGCATTCCCCTCTTTTTTCTTTTTTTTTTTTGTTTTTAATATCATCCCACCCCCACTCACCAGCCTTCAACTCCATCCTCTAACCCAGCCCCTCCCAGCCTCCCTTTTTCCTTTTTTTCCCCTGCAGCCCATCAGTTCCAATCACCTCCACCTGTAACTCACCTGCCCCAAATCAGATCCTTGCTCCCCACCTCGTTGTCCCAGGTGTCCCACTCACCACAAGGTCCCACACCTTTGAATTCTACCAATTCCCACCCACCCTGCCACCCCCTGCTCCATTCCCACCCCCCACATCCCTTTGGTCCCAGATGTGGCACATTTATCACCCCAAATCCACCGTCAGGAAGCAGCGGCCTCCACCGAAGGCACAGCAGAGAACACTAATCAGTTTTTCATAAGGAAACTGCAAACTGAGCCACGGGAAACTCAGCAGCCTGGATTTACACACGGGGGAATATCGGAATCGCTTTCATTTTGACTGAAAGAGTCATAACCTCGCATTTCACTGAGAGCTGAAACCAAACTAGAACCAGAGCACGTGTCAAAACCATACGAAACTACAACTTCTGCATGGTTTTGATGCAAAATAATCCAAGCAGGCTGGCAGGCTACAAATTCTAACGATTCTGTGGACAAATCTGGGGCAAGTTTAGAATTTGTACCGTAGTGTGTTACTTGTCAGTTTTGGTTTCACTGTAAATATTTTTAAGCGGCGCACCAGTGGGCTCTGAGCACAGCTCTCAGTGCCAAAGCGAGAGGCAAAGGAGCACGGCAGCGGCTGGGAACTGCTTTTGCTGTGGAATATTTTAAGGTCGTGTTGACCCTAGGTTCTGGTTGTTGGTGGCGTTGGCACCCAGGGATGTCATCCCTCCCTCCAGCACTGCTGTTGCATGAGACAAGGAGTTCCTCTCTTGCACTGGGAGCTCACAAGTTGAAGGAAAAGGATGAGCAGCTCGGAGCAGCTCTGCTGAGAGGTACCAGCCCCGAGGTGTGAGCAACCTGCTCCCAGCTCCACCAACTTCCAGCATCACCAACCCCACCCAGGCATCAGCCACAGGGTCCCCAATCCACCAGGAAAATGGTAGTGGAAAACAAGAGAATCATGGAATATGCTGAGTTGGAGGGATTCACAAGGATCATATAATCACGGAATATCCTGAAATGGGAGGGACCCACAGGGATCATCGAGCCCAGCTCCTGCTCTTGCAAAGGACATCCCCAAGGATCACACCACGTGTCTCGGAGCAGTGTCTGGCAGCCTCGGGAATGCGCCCATTCCCTGGGGAGCCTGGTCCGTGCCCCAGCACCCTCCGGGGGAAGAACCTTTCCCTGATCTCCCACCTAACCCTCCCTGGCTGCTGTCCCGGTCACCCACGCGGGGACAGCGCGGGGGCAGCGCCCGCCGGGCACTCACAGTACAGGAAGGCGATGGAGCGCAGCAGCACGATGCGGGTCAGCCAGAAGGAGCCCGGGGCGAGCGGGG
>VZTX01031429.1:0-38653 GCA_013400915.1 Pardalotus punctatus | reverse complement strand
GAAGGGTCCAGAGAGTAAGTCCTGCGAGGAGCGGCTGAAAGAGCTCAGCCTGGAGGTATTCAGCCTGGAGAAAATGAGACTCAGGAGAGACCTTATCACTCTGCAACTGCCTAAAAGGAGGTTGTTGCCAGGTGGGGGTCTTCTCCCAGGTAACAAGTGACGGGACAAGAGGAAGTGCCTTCAAGCTGTGCCAGGGAAGGCTTAGATTGGATATCAAGAAAAAATTCTTCACGGAAAGGGTAGTCAGGCATTGGAACAGGCTGCCCAGGGAAATGGGAAACATCATCCCTAGAAGTGTTAAAAGAACCTGTAGATGTTTCAGGACATGGGTTAGTGGTGGGCCTGCCAGTGTTGGGATAATGGCTGGACTCACTGATCTTGATGGTCTTCGCCATCCTTAAAGGATTCCGTGACCCCGTGCATCCCAATGCTCCCCTGGCAGGTCTGTGTCAGGGAGGCTGCCCCCTTGCCCCTGCATGACCTCCACTGAGCCTTCTCTCTCCATCCCTGTGGGCTCATGTGGTTTCAGACCATTTATTCTCTCACCCAGTCATGGCCAGTGTGGGGCTGCATGCCTGGTCCTCCCCCAGCCCCATCTGCCAGGCAAAGGCAAGGCTGGCACCTGTGAGCCTGCCCTGTATATGGCCAAGCCCAGCAGACCACTCTGCCTGGGGATCAGTGTCAGTGCAGCAGAGAGGCAGAGGAAAAACTGATACAGCCCTGTGTAAAGCAAGAAATGCCCCACTGGCTGTCAGCTCGGCTTTCCTGATCCTGCTTATCCCCAAGGGCTGCTCTTGGCATGGCAGAAACAGCTTGACAGGCTTTGACAAATTGCTGTTGGGGAAGAGGGGGCCAAGCAATATCTCCAAAGCTTAGGCACACTCCATAGAGAAGCTGGGGTTTGGGAGGCAAAGTGAAGAATAGAAGCCGGCTCAGTAGGTGCGGAGTCTCAGCTAGGCTTTAGGTAAAAGTAAGTCAGCAGTGGGCAAAATATTTGGTGAAAAATAAGGACATAGTGAGGCTGGCTGAAGGGGGGCGGGATGTGCACTGGGATAGATTTCTGCCTGAGCATTGTGGTCTGTGATTCCCATGGCTAACGTGAGCTTCCAGAGCAGCCTCGGTTCACGAGCTCAAGGGCTGTTCTAGCACCGTCTAGTTTACTGGGGCTGGAATTGCATTGTGAGTGCCCAAGCTGTTGAATGTGCAAGCTTGCAGTTTCACACTGCCTTAGCACAAATACTCCAAGCATTAGATAAATGTCAAGCACAAGTGAAGAAAGCAGGTTGTTCTCATGTTATCTTTAACAGTATGTTGGATGTGCTTGAAATAGAACTGTCTATATGGACTGCTGTGAAATGGCTGGGCTATTTTAAGGGTTACTAAACCTTGTGGCTGGTGTCTTTTGGGAGACGGGACTGAGGCAGCGACACGGTAGGATTTGCTCTCTGGAGCAGCTTTGCAGGGTAGGCTGCTCTTCTTGGGGTGCTGCTGGAATTCTGGGGGTGACAGAACAAGTCCTTGAAAATCCAGGCCACTTGCCGCTGGATTTCTCCCCCTTGCTTTGGGAATTGGCTGCAGCAAGGCTAGTCTGAGCAGCTTTTAGAAATGGCTCTCTGTTTCCTTCTGTGTGCATAGAGGAATGAGAGACCCCAGTGAACGCTCTTTGTGCGAAGAAGTGGATCCAAGATACATGGGTTTGTTTTAAGATTATCACCTGGCTACTGTACTTGGAGATGCTCAGTAGCTTCCTATCTTGAATGAAGTATTTTCATAACTAATTGTAGGGATTGAAAACAGTAAGTCTAAAGCCAATAGAACGAACAGGTGAAAAATCCAACTAAAACCTATGATTACTGGTTTGGTTTTGTGTTGTTGTTTTGGGAGGTTTTTTTCCTATATTTACCACTGTGCTCAAGTCATCACAACAGTTTTGGAAGATATGCTAGCAAGATGTTATTGAGTGATACTTCTGTTGATCTCAAATGTCTATATGCTGTGTTGGTAGTCTCTTGTTAGCTGGAACAGTTGAGATGAAGGTCATTTCAGGCATTTAGTGCATCTTCATCCAACAGCACAACCAGAGATTAAGGAGTGCTGTCTATGGGTGCTGTGTTCAAAGAATGCAGAGCTGAATTAAATCTGATTGTTCCCTGACTTAGCAGAGAAATGCTTCAGGTGCTTTGTGGCAGAGGAACAACTCACTGCTGCGCTCACTTAATTTCCAGCATCAGGTACCTCAACAGTAGGTGAAGCATATCCTGATTTTTAGAAATGTTTTTATTCCTGGCATTTAATGACAGGACCTATCAGGGTTTCAGAATTTCTCTGCATCCTCTGTGCTTGTATCTATCTCTGGATAGATCATGGCAGACAGGGAAATGGGGAGATGTGAAGATTGCACGGTTGGAAGTAAGAGATTTGTTCATTTTTGAAGAGGAGAAGTGAGGAGCTAACGTGAGTCAGTGGAAGCAAGGAATGGCTTGAACAGAAGCTGTGATTCTATGATTCTGTGTGTCACATCCTGCAGTGCCCTCTTAGTTCTCTAATACTATTTGCCTCTGTCTTATCAATATTTTTGTGTTTTATAGCCTACATCACAGTTGCTGGTGTCATAAATGAGAAACCACAGAATACATTTTGCATAATCTAATATTGCACAGTTGGGAGAAATTGTTAGGAAATTATTTCTTATCGGTTTTGCTGTTTCCCTGTCTTCTTGGCTGTGTCCTGTGTGATCTTTAAAGAAATCTAAGGCAGAGCTTAATGTCAAGTGCACTTTTACTAAGAAATCCTCATAGGAATGAGGTTGAAAGGTGGTTTATTTATGTCCTCATTTATATAATATAAATTATCTTTGGAAATCAAATTTGAAATGCAACTTAACAGTGTCTATAATTGTAGGACAGAAAATACATTTTTTTTTTCTCAAAATATGTTTCTAATTCATATTTGCAGATAATGCACAGAGGGGGCTTGGAGGAGGAAAATGCTTTGGGAGAGAAGACTGGTGTAATGAACCAATTGCAATTAAGGCAGGAGAGGAGAATCTGGAGCTGGGCACAGAAAGCATGGGGAGGAGTGGGGGAGGCATCCTCAGGAGACAGCACTGTGCAGGGGAGGAGGGGAGGCTGGGCCTGTGTGTGTCTGAAAAGGGGCAAACAAGTGCTTGGTGATGGCAGGAAGACATCGTGGGGTCGTGGCCACTGGCAGAAGAGGAAGATGGGAATTTGCATGGATGTTTTTATTACAGTGTAGAGAAGAGCACCTGGGTTTTGAAAAACCCTGACAGCTTGTTAAATCCTGTGTTTTCCCATGCCTTTTAAAATATGACCCTGTAAAGATTACTTCACACTTCTGGTCATTCTCTCTTCGTCAAGTGTTCAGATGAGTGTTTGCTTTTCTTGGCTCTGAGGAGGGGCAGCAGGAGGCTGTGTTGGCAGAGCTCTGTGTTTGCTCTAAAGGGGTATCCCCAGACAGAGCCAAGGCGAAGTGCAGCCAACTTCCATCCCATTGCCCTTGCCACCACTCCAGACCTGCCAGTCACCTGGGAAGCGCTCATTTGGGGAAAAACTTTCCCAGTAATTGTAGGAAAGAACATTTCAGCATTGTTGCTTCAACCTCAGTATCTTTCTTGCAGTGCCAGGGTTTCGGCCTGGAGCTGCTGTTTCTCAGTGGACCAGATTAACCCCTTGGGATGAGCTGCCTTCTGATTGGAATGGCAGAACTGCTGGGACAGGGTAGCTACCTCCTGTGGCAGTGACAGGACCAGCATCCTCATACCTGGCTCAAGTGAACTTCCAAGGGTGAGGACAAGTTTTCCCAGCCTTTCTGACAAAAAAAGGCAGGGGCCTTGGTACAATGCCTGCTTGCTATGCCAAGCAGCTGTGCTCCTCTACCTCAGGAGGAACCAAGCAGAGAACTCAGAAGTAAGATTCATCCTCTTGGTCTTCCTAGATTGGGCTTAGTCTGAAGGGTGTTGAAAATATTGATGCTGGTGATAAAGACCAGTTAAGCTCCTTGAGGAGTCTTTTACAGAATCACTTAATCAAGAAGAGATTATGAGGAAAATATCAGTTAGAATTTTCAGGAATAACTTGTGACTGAGGCAGGAAACAGATTTAGATATGCAAAGCCTTCAAAATAGCTTGGAAGGTGACTTTGGTGGGCTCCATGGAAACTTATCTGTTCTGTAGCTTTGCAGAGGGCTTATACAAGAGTGCTGCCTGGCTTACAAAAAAGCAAACAGTTGCTTAAGGAAAAAAACTCAAACCTGTTATATCTGAAATTGAATCATGGCCTGTAGAAGACGGGCTGTTCCTGGGCCCATCTAGAGCACCCCTGCTGGAGCAAAGCTTACTGTGACTTTCTGTGTTGCTGACTGCAATTTAGGTTAGGGGGGTTGCTGCAGGAACAATCAGGTTTGCAGGAGGGACTCCTGTTATAATAAGGCTGCAGCATGGTCTCTGTTCAGGCTTTGCACATGTTCTGTTGCTGTAACTTTCATGTACAGAGCATGAAAACACCAAGAAAAAGAAATAACTTTAAAAAAAAAACTATTCAAATTGTGATGACACTTGGGAGTTCTGGAACGAGGTGACTGGTTACTGAATGGTTTTAAAGTGTCTGTGGAGTCAGTGGATGAAGCTGGACACCTAAGCTCTAAACTGCTTCATGCCAGGAGCTCCCTGTTGGTGGCATCTCTTTTCCAGAAGGTGGGGATAAAATGGGAGTGTGTGGATGAGCCAGGCACTGGGGTGGTCAGGTTGGTGATGGCTCTGGGTGTGAGCAGTGATTCCACTTGACTGAAGGGCTGGGGGTAGCCAGCTGGAGCAGAGCAACATGGCACTGCCCTTCTTCCTGCCCTCCAGCTACTTCAGAAACCTGAAACAGGAGGAAAGTCCTCCTTGCCAAAACTCACTACTATCCAAAAAGAAAAGGGACAGAGTGTAGGAATTTTATGTGTGGGAATTTAGTCCTTGTTCAGAGGCATCCCCAAATTTCTTTGGATTCTGCAAATGCTAAAACTGGGTATGGGGTGGGAGTGTGCTGACTGCATCTTTCAATAACCTAGAACCAAGAAATAAAAAAAGACAATTTTATTTATGCTGTCTGAAATGCTGACATCTCTTCTAATGGATGTTTTTCAGCTGGGAGAAAACTGTTAAAAATCAAACTGACCTGCTGTTTCAGAAGCAACCAGGAGGAATGTACTCTAGATTCTTAGATCCAAAGGAGAATCTCTGCAGGAATCAGCTGTGGTGACTTCTCTAAGATATGATCTAAGCCATCTGTTTGAGGAGTGAAGGATATCAGTTGCGTAACAAGATATGATGCTACAGAATTTTCATAGTTATGCCCGGATTTGCTGTGGGAGGAAAAGACCTTTTCTGAGCATTAGCAAAGAGCTTTCTACCTAGATTAGGGGGTTTCTGCTCTCTTGTGTCTAATTAGATTGAACCCTAGTGCTCAAATCAATGAGTCCAAATGCTAATGTTGCCATCCGCCCCCTTAGTGGGAAGCTGGTTGCTTTATGTAGGGATGCTTCTTTGGAGGTTTTTTGTTGGTATTTTGTTTTAATATTTTCCTCTGGTGTTTCTCAGAACTGATCTGAAGAGCATGCTCTTCCCTCTGGGTGTGTTCTTTTCACCTTCACTGCTGGCTCATGCTGTGTGTTCTCATTCATGCAGACAAATGGTTGTGACGTGTACATGATGTGTGCATGGCCAGGGCATGGCCGGGTGCGCACCCTCGGCTGCCTTCACCCAAGGTTTTTGGCTGTGGCTGTCTGTGCAGCCACTCTGAGGGGTTTTGTATGAGACAACATCTCTGCTTGCTCCTCTGTGTCCCCTTCCCAAGAGGAATGTGAAAATGTTTCCAGTTGGGAAGCAGGTGAATGAGGATAGAGCCAGATAACCTTCGCAGCGGGCATTCAAGGAAGATAGGAAGACCTGCGAGATGGATCATGTTATTTTGGCTTTGTGTCTGTGTTGCAGAGCCGGGTGACATCGTGGTGGCCTTGGAAGCATGCGGCTGTGGGACTGGGGGCCCTGAAGACCGCCTGGCTTGCAGGGAGGAATGCTACGGTGGGCAGTGCACTTGGAAGGTGGGCCACGGAGGGTGAACCACGCGGCCGTGGCTGTTGGGCACAAGGTCTATTCCTTTGGTGGGTACTGCTCTGGAGAGGACTATGAGACTCTGCGGCAGATCGACGTCCACGTTTTCAACGCAGGTAAACGTGTCCTTTTGGGGCACAAAGGACTTGGCTTGCTGGGCTCAGTTTTTGCTTTTCTTGCCTGCTGCTGCCTGACATGTTAGACTCTGTAACATGCTGTCTGACTCTTAATTTCCAAAAAAATGTTTTTAGAGTAGATGGGAGCCTCTTTCTTTGTGCAGCCTTGCATTTTCAGCTTCAGGGGCAGGACACAGAGGGGCTGTAGTTCAGCAGGCTGCTAGGATAAGGACTCACTGAAGCAGCAGTATAGCCAATGGCTTGGTTTGTCATTGTTCTCTGTGAACACAAACTCAGCCAGGTGCAAAGAGGTGATATTGAGCTGGCTCAGGTCCACCCTCCAGTTTGCAACATGTCCATGCTCGGCTGCCCATGGTGTTGAAAGAGTAGGGTGGGAACAAGTGCACTCAGTTGTGACCACAGGTGTAGACATCTGGACATGTGAGCTGTTTCCCTGTGGGGACATCTGACAACTGGTGCCAGCCCAGTGGAGCCAGTAAGGGCATGTGGCTAGGAGGGAGGCCTTCCCATTTTGGCAGCAGCTATCTTGCAGATTCACAACATAGCTTATAAAAGCATCTGCAACTGGAGCCATTTGTGTAGGGTAGCCAGTACCTGTTATGAGGCTGAGTTGGAGCCGTGGTTGTGCTGGCAGAGGCTGTGTTTCTTGATTGAGTGCTCTTTGAACTGAAGAGGTTACTGAGCTGGTTCATGAAAGTATTTCCTTGTAATTAGGCAGGTGGTTGAAAAACTGCACAGGTGCTTCAGTGGGTCCAGCTAAACAGAGCCAAGAACAGAGAACCAATGACCAGTTTTGGAGACTGGACAGCATGCTGAATGCTCTGCTAACACCCACATGTAGACAAATCTAGTTTGTCTGTAAGATGCAGTGAATTCACTCCTTTAAGACTGACATGTGCAGCAGGAATAAAAGCATTGGTTGCAGAGGACTGCCAAAGTGACTGCTCACAGTGTAGAGGGGAGTGTAGCTCAAGATCCTGTGAACAGTGACATTCACCTCTGTCCAGAAGGACTGGGCTTTCACGCTCAGCACCGTTGAATATTGTAGAACATGCCAAGTAGAGCACCACTCTTCTGGGGAAGCATAATGACCATGCCCAAAGGAATGCTCTTGTGTTGTCTTTCCTTCTTACCACTCCCAAATATTAAAGTGTCGGAATGCTGCAGCCACCACATGGGAGGTGGCAGTGGCTTCCCAAGCCCTTGCTCAGCTAGCATTGTCAGGTGCCAGTGCTAAAGCCAAGATACCAGATTTTGAATGATCTCTTTTTAGTCTTCCAAAGATGAAGACTGTGTTTTAGGTAGGAAGCATCCAGTCTAGGTTGACTTTAGCATTGGATGTTCTTCCTCAGTGCCCTTCCTGCCTGTGGGATAGATGATCACCTTTTGAGATGCCTGACTTTCCCTGTATTAGTATTTCAGAGGAGCTGCTGACTGTTTTCTGCTATATTTTATATCAGCTCCATGTAGAAAACAAACCTGGAGGCTGTATGTGAGGCAGAGGGAGGCGACTGCTCCTGTTATGTAATGGCTGTGTAACACTTGCTGTGGCTCTTGCATTGTCATTAAACCCTGTAATACCTGTTGACTGTCCTGGCTGCTCCTGGACATGGCACACAGGCTGCCAGGAAGGGGAACCTGTAATCACAAGGAACTCCTATTAGTAATACAAGGTTAGCTGGAAGAACTGGGGTGTGAATGGGGATAAAGGAGACAGACAGGCACCTCATCTATGGCTTGACAAATAAAACAGAAGCAAACAAACCGTGTTCCTACAAAACTACTGGTTTGCTTTACTTAAATTGTGCTTCTGCAAGTCCGAGTGATGCCTTCAGGTGTTCCTTGCATGTTATTGCAGTGAATTATTCCTGTGCTGCCTATTCTTCCAGCTTTGAGTATCTTCAGCAATCTCACTAGCTTGAAGTAGTGTCTGCATTCATTGTCACCTCCACACTTTTTCTTTTATTCTTTCCCTATTTTTTTGTGTGTGTGCCGTATCTTCACTCACAGTCTTGGATGAGCCAGTGGAAACCTTTTCAGTGAATTGTTGAAGAACAGAGCCTGCTTTTGTCCTCTGGTCCTCCAAAGGACTTCCTTCTGTATTTCTTAACTAGCTACTACTCGAGGTCAGACACAGCTTTCTCTTGTTTACTTGACTGCTTCTGCACCTTGTCATGGGGTAAAAAACACCGTGCGGGATGGGTTATGAACTGTGAGCAATTTAGCAGGCTTAGCATTTGACATGGGCTCAAACTTGTGTTTCCAGTGTCTCTGCGTTGGATCAAGTTGCCTCCAGTGTGGACAAACAGCCGAGACCACGTGAGGGAGGTGCCCTACATGAGGTATGGGCACTCAGCAGTGCTCATCGACGACACCGTCTACATTTGGGGTGGTCGCAACGACACAGAAGGAGCCTGCAATGTGCTCTATGCTTTTGATGTCAGTAAGTTCCAGCTTCTCACTCTTCCTTGTTAAAACTGTTCTTGATCAGACCTCTCTACACCCCACACCGCTCCCCAATTTGTTTTTGTGTCCCTCAGTGGCAGTTTGGAGGAGATGGTGTCACTGTCTATTTCAGCAGTTTTAGAAGGGGAGCAGGGTGGCCATTGTGTCTACATGCTTGAATCTCTGTAAAAGCCTTTGAACAGAGATTGCTGATTTTGTCTAATAGTCAAAATGGTTTTCATTTTTCTCATCTTTGTATGCTCTCTCTGATAGTAACTACAACTGAAGGGTTCTCTCTGTGTGATGTATTATTCCTTAATTGTGGCTGAAGGTTGTAGCAAGAAGGGGCTGGGCTCCTGAGGATGGTGGTTCCTTTCCAGTGTGGTCCTTCTTTCTGAAAGTATGAAGGAGAGTGAGAAATAAAGCACAGAAATAGTCAGGGACAGGATGGCAAAATGAGGGAAGACATGAGTCAAGTTAGATAACCCTGAAGAATAAACTCCTTGAGCCTTTTGGTTGGCTTCTCCATAGCACTGCTGGAGCACCTCTGGAGAAAAGGCACCATCAGGAACTGCATGGACACAAGTGTCAGGAAAGAAAAGGAGTATATGTGGATTCTGGAGGCAAGTCCATCTAAATCCTGGCCAGTAACTGTCTTGTTGGACTTGCAAGGAAACTGCTTGTTCTGGTGCTTGGTCAAGGGGTCTCTTTACCAGACTTGGCTTGGAGCATAGTGTTTCCCCCTTTCCCTGACACATGCAGCTGAGAAGCCACCAGTAAACCTCTGCCTACACAGTGGCATTGTAGAGGGACCTGCCTAGTCTCCCTGGCAGCTCCAGCACTTTAGCATTAAGTGAAAATTAACAGAAAGTCCTGGTCTAAACCCTGCAGCTGTCTGTACACACAGCCCTGCCATTCCTGGAAAGTAAGGCTGGCAGTCACAGTCCCATGTCTGTAGTGTAAGTTCCACTTGTAGGAGTCACGTCAGGCTAAGTAAGGTCCTGTCTGAGTGCAGTTTTGTCTCTGAGGTGCTGCGCAGATCTCAAATTGAGGTCTTTTCCATCTCTAATTTAACATGTTTCACGTGGGTGAGCTGTTGCTGATATAGAGTGACTGACTTTGGAAGCAGCCCCAGGAAGAAAAGGAACTTAATAGTCCTGAGCTGTCTCACTAGAGGCTCCCCAGGGATTCTGCTGACCTTGCAAGACCCTTTGTGTGGTGCCAGATGGAGCATAGGTGGACAGTTGTGTCTGCAGGCCAAGTTCAGAGAAGTCATCCTCATGCTTTGGCTCCAGTGTTACGATGTTCTGAAATAAGCACTGCGTTTGGCAGCCAACAGCAGTTAGGGAGGGTGGGGGGGAATATCTCCTGCAGCCTTGAGGCTTATCTGTGCCTTTCTGAGCTCTTGGGGCAGGTGCCTGTTTGCACTTGGCAGTTAGTCGCTGGCTTGGCTCTGTGTTGCCCTGGCATAGAGAGCAGTTCTGGCTGGATTTTAAGTCGTCTTCTAAATCGAGCCAACCCCTGGAGTGTGCAGGCTAAGGGGCTGAATCTGGCTGGTGCAGGCTCACAGGGAGCATTGTGAAGGGTGGAGAGTAAGGAATAGGGAATGAGAATGTAACAAGTGGAGCAGATAAGACAGGGAGGGCTGCACTGCAGAAGTGGGGATGTGCACAACAGCCAGTGTGGAGAACTTGTGATTAAGTGATTTCTGTCTGGCTTTGAGAGCTGTTTTTCCTCAGTCATGCTCAGTTACTGAGCATCTCCATGCTATGAGGTCAGTTGAGCCACTTAGCATTATTGCTTCATTGTAATTGAAATTGTGAATGCAGAGTTGATAAGTGACACACAAGTACACTTTGCAAGAGATTCAGAAAAATAACATTGCTCGAGCAGTGTTGTACTACTCACACTTAAAATGTGAGCTTTTTGACAGGTCAGGCAGGCAGCTGTGCCCAAAGAAGCTTACAACCTCTCTGGCAGAGCAGGTGCTGTGTGAGAAGGAGAGAACAATTTCTGCCTTAGAAATTAAGAGCAGTAGTAATAGAGCTATCCCTCCCCAACACCTACTGTGTTTTCTCAGCACTGCTTCTTGTTTTGTTTCAGATACGCACAAGTGGTTCACACCAAAGGTGTCTGGAATGGTCCCAGGGGCAAGAGATGGGCACTCAGCCTGTGTCCTGGCAAAGAGCATGTTTATCTTTGGAGGCTATGAACAGCTGGTGAGTAGTGTCTGTAACTGTTAATTGGTGAGCCCTTGGGAAAGAGGGTGTTGATACCCAGGACACTGATAGAGGCAGGACACAGGGGTGTATTTGTATTCATAGTCACTGTCATTTTGTAACTTAGCAAAGTTATGGCATTAGTACCCAGATTATGCTAACTGTTTTCTGGAGAAGGTGGTTGGAAAAGCAAGTCCAAAAAGTGGCGGATTTCTTTTAATTTGCATAAAACAAATTTACCATATAAAGGTAAAAATATAAATATTTTTGTATATTTTTTTTCTGGCTCATTTCTCAGCCAAATGTAGATACATAAATACATAACATTTTTAAAAAATATATATTGATGTACACTTATTATAATTTGGCTTAGAAATGAGCCAGAAAAATCACTTTCTGTTGTTGTGAGGTTTTGTCCTAGTCTGGTGCATGTCCCATGTAGTGTCTGCCTGCTCTGGTATCTTGAACCCCTTCAGCAAACACCTGGTTGCCTTCCCATTAAGAATACCTTGAGCCAAAGTTCATCCTGCAATAGCTGTCAGTGTGCCTAATGCTGTTTTGAGCAAATCCTTATGATCCGATCCTAAGAAGTGGGTAAATATAATTTCAACATATCACCAGTCTCCAGAAAAGCTGTGCAAAGTCACATCTGTTTGTTTGGAAGAAAGCTGGGGCTCTGTTACAGCAGTCTCTGGCTTATTCCCTCTTTTCTGAGGATGATAGCATGCCAAATCCATGATATTGTTTACAGCAGCAGGACCAGTCCAGATGTGTCTTGTTTTTAGCCAAGACCAAATAAACCTCTAGCTGTTTTGATGCTCTCTACCTTGCCTTGAAAAGCAGGAGTCCACATTGTGTGAATGCAATCTCTTCAAGGCAGCCAGCTGCAGATGGGTTTTGTGGGACCTCAGAACCCAGAATGTATTTGCTTCTGGATGTTCAGCTTCCCAGAAGTAGTCTTAGCTTCTGCATCTCATTAGGTGGCCTTAGCAGAGCCAGTTTGACTGTCCTGCTAGTGCTTCTTTCTTCTGCTGGTACATGGAGAGGATGCAGGTTCCTGCCATGAATATATTGTGTGCAGGACAGCCTTTGGGGGAGGAGCAGAGCACCAAATAAATAAATGGGAAAGCTGCAGGAAGAGATAGGACACCTTTGAGAAGAAATGGGCTTTGCCTTCCTCTTATTAAGTGATAAGTGCTGCCTGAGCAAGCACTTTATCTCTTTGGAAGTACTTACTCCAAAGGGATGCTCCAGGTCTGTAGGACAGCATCCTTCCTGGGGCTGGATGTGACCAGGCTTCTCAGTCCCTTTGTGACCAAGCTGCTTGTCTGTCTTGCAGGCTGACTGCTTTTCAAATGATATCCATAAATTGGACACCACAAACATGACATGGACCTTAATCTCTGCCAAGGTCAGTGTCTGTTTTTCTTTCTGGTTTGTGGAGGAACTTTTGCATCTGCTATTCTCTGGGGTAGCTGCCCACACTTGTCTCACAGCTTCTGGCCGGTGTGGCTGGGATCTGCAGGATGAGAAGTTCTCCAGGAGAAGGCAGCCACCCAACTTTCCCATTAAGATGTGTTATTTCCCTGGGTAATCTGCATTCTTTCTTTTGCCTTTGTTTTATTACTCTGTCCTTCAGGGTACTCCAGCTCGCTGGAGAGACTTTCATTCAGCTACCATAATTGGAACAAAGATGTACGTGTTTGGTGGCCGAGCTGATCGTTTTGGGCCATTTCACTCCAACAATGAGATCTACTGTAACCGCATTAAAGTATTTGATACAGAAACCAACTCCTGGCTGGACTCCCCTCCCACTCCCGTGCTCCCAGAGGGCCGGCGGAGCCATTCAGCCTGTGAGTGTGGGACTGCTGAGGGTGGAGGATGGTGCCAGGAAATTTCTGCCTGCCTTAGAAGGGGGTGTATGGTCTGTTGGGTGGGGCTGTGGGTTAGCAAGGGGTGCACAAAGCCCAGTTTCTGTGGAAAGCTGCTGCCCACCAAAAAGCCTTTCTCACCACACTGCACATGAAGGTGATGTAAGCAAAGGTGGACAACCAGCATCACTTTGCTTTGTGTTTGTTGTTGGGTCAGGGACCTGCTGTGTGGCCTTCTGATGCCTGTGCTTACTCCCCACAGTCAGCTACAACGGGGAACTATATGTGTTTGGTGGCTACAATGCACGCCTGAACAGACACTTCCATGACCTCTGGAAATTCAATCCAGGTATTTATGCTTTAAGCGTGTTGCAGTGACAGTGCTCTAGGCTCTTAGGCATGTACTCAGAGGAACATGCTGTCCAAGGAGTACTGCTTTGGGGGGGAATGGTTCTTCTGACAGCATCTTGCTACAGTGCCTGTTCGTCCTTAGGATGTTTCCAAATCTCAGTTAGAAAGTTGAAAAGGAGGTATTGCTGAAAGACATATTTCATTGGAAAAACTTTATCTTGTTCTTAAATATGCAAAAGTAGTGGCAGAAGAGAAAATATGGGGAAGCACTAGAGTTAGGGGAGGAAGAGACTATAGCTGGGGAAACCATTCAACTTGAGCTGCCAGGATCACCATATATTGGTACCATCTCAAACTGTGCAGTTAAAGGGGTGGTTCTCCAGATAGTAACCTGAATATCAGTCAGCTGTGAGCTGTTCTGGGGTCCTCAGTCCTAATTTGCACAGTCATTAGACTGATTTTATTTGCTAATTGCTTTGTATAGTAAAGTTACCTGAAAGTAGCCAACCTGCGGCTCCCCAGGCTGATCTGTGAGCTAGAGTCAGAGCTCCTCAAGGTTTCAATCTTGTGCATTGTCACCTCCCAGCATCCCTGCCACAGGGAGCAGCAAGAACAAAGGCTGCTGTCTCCACCTGGTTCAGTTCCCCACATCCTCCTCCCGCAGCTGAGCTGTCCCAGCAGCTGATGCGCCTCTGCCAGGGTTCTCTGTGATCACAGCCTGCCAGCAGAGGGAGCTGGTTCCTGGGGCTCTCTCCTCCAGATCCTGACCGCAGCAGGTTCTGGGGAAGTGAGGCTGCCTGTCTGCTCCTGCAGCTTTGCCCTGTGCAGCTCCCTGTGATGTCAGACCCACTGCTGCCGCAGCCCGTGGGTTCTGCTGCTCAGACTTTGCAGGTGAAAGGCCTTGATGGGGCTTTGAGCAGCCTGGTTTAGTGCAAGGTGTCCCTGCCCGTGGCAGGGGCTTGTAACAGGATGATGTTTAAAGTCCCTTCCAACCCAAACCATTCTATGATATGACCTGCAACTCTTGTCTCAGCAGGCAGAGCTCCAGAGCTATGACTGGCATCTAAGTGGCACTCCAGTAACAACTTCACAGAAGTGCATCGTTTTGCCACTAGTGAGGAGGTCAAGGGGGAGGGTAGATATTGGCTAGCTGGTATCTGTGGGGTAGCGGGCCTGTTTTTCCTGTGATCTGTTTAAATTCATAACCTGCTTATAGCTGGTCTTGGCCAGGCTCCTGCAACAAGCTGGTGTACTCTTTCCCTCCCATTAGTTTCTCTTTCTTGGAGGAAGATCGAACCCAAGGGGAAAGGGCCATGCCCTCGCCGCCGGCAGTGCTGCTGCAGAGTGGGGGACAAAATAATCCTCTTTGGAGGTACCAGGTGAGTTGTGTGAAGTGGCTCTGTGAGAGGCTCTGCCACTCATTTCAGCACAGTGTCCCTTCACGCTCTGATCCATGCTGTATCAGATGGACTTCAGAGGCACATGGCAAGTGTCAGTCTATCTGACAAGTCTAAGTAATCATGTATATCAGGGCTCCTCTGGAAAAAGGCCATGGAAGAAACTGAAGGTGTCATGTAAGCTTGTAAAGCATCTGGTGACAAGCCATCTTGTACATGTAGAGACAGAAGGGTGTAACAGGCTCTTCAGGAGGGGTTGTGCAGTGCTCAGACTTTCTGTGAAAGAGGTGGTGGGGATAAGGGAGAAGAACCTGCTGTCAGAAGGACACATATCTCAGCCTGCTGTGGTAGAGCAGACCTCAGACTGACTTATCTTTGCCTACATGCTGTCCTGCTTCTCCCACCGGAGCTTCTTTCTTCTGTTGACAACTGTGGGTTCTGCTGCCAAGCTGCAGAGGGATGTCAGCTCAGCTGGGAGCTCTTTGAGGCGCCTACACACATGACAAGACAATGTTGCCTTCTCTGCCAGTGTTCCTTAGAAACATTTCCATTCACAACAGGGACCTGGTGTTATGGATTTAGCTGTCAAACACTGGAAGTGATACCGTCAGGGTGCAGGGCAGCTGGATGTGGCCAAGAGCCTTAACAGCTGCTAAAAAAAAGGAAGTGGCCTATCACCAGGACACACTCTATATTGTCTGGAATGACAAATTGCAGCTCTGGAGCACAGTCCTGCTTGTCAGTATCTACCTTGCAGAGATGTCTTAAATGCTTTCAGCTCTCCACATGGTTTGGAAAGCCTTGGAGCTTTCTCTAGGATCCTGGAAATGGCTTTTTGGGGATGCTTCTGAAGCCAGGTTGGGGCAGAGGACCAGACAGGACAGCTTCTACTGATGGCCTGACCATACCAGTGTGTAATGGGGTGAACAGCCTTCAGGTTTCGGGGTTCTGGAACCAACATGCTTAGTCGTAGGATGTCAATGTGACTGTGAGGGAATGCTTAGTGCAGGTGAGATATGCAGAAGTGCTGAGTTTATCCGGTCTCCTCAAATGATAATGGCTGCTGCTCAGTACAGAAGGCTTGGTAGGGCTTTATGGGAGTTTTGGGTGGTCCCAGATGCTGTGCTGTGTGTAGATTTGTGTTACAGCAGTATCTGAACTCTGATGTTAAGCCTTAGCACTCCTAGGAAATGCTACCAAACCACAACAAATTTGACACCAGCTTTTTGGAGTTTGGTCCATCCTTGCCAAGCAATAATGCAGCAGTGCCTTGTCTTCTTCACTGAACCACTTTAGAATTCATCTTCTTTCTTAAGTCAGGCTCAACCCCAATACAGGCATGTTCATCAGCACTTAGTGTGGGCTAGGAAGAGCTGCTGGCAGCCAGGAATGCAGCCTGCTTGAACTGGAGGGAGGGTCTTGCAGGCTGGGGAAATGGGAGGTGGGGGTGAGCCTGTGCTCGCTTCCTGTAACAGTTATCAGGTGTATTCTGGAGCTGCCTGGCGAGATAAGAAGTTTTCCAGGAAGTCGTTGTAATGGAGAACTCCCAGTGGTCTGCCTCCTGACCTGTGCTCCCCTGGCTGGGGAGGGGGAGGGGTCGCCCAGCATGGGCTATCCAGCAGGGATTCTCAGAGGATGAGCCGGCAGGCTCAGCTTTCTAAGGAATGGCACTGGGGGATGGGCAGGCAAAACTCCTTTGTGTCCTGCCTGCCCTTCCAGGATTTACACATCCTGTAGACTGCTGAAGAGGCTCTTCTACAGGCTACTTGCTCCTATGGCATGCAAAAGCTTTGCTCCTTTGGTAGTCCTGCCCAGAGCCTGGTCTTTTTGCCCCAGCTGTGGTCCCTCACTGTGGCCAGGAGCAATGCATCACTTGTGTCCCGTTTAATGGACCAAGAAGCTTGGTGTTCCCATTAGCAATGTCACAATTGTGGCCCTGGTCTGGTTTCCTCCCAAACCCACCAGCACTTCAGTGTGCAAAGACCATCCACAAGGAAGAAGGAGGTGGAGAAGGAATGCTATGAAACAGAATTTATGTGAAGAAAATGCTGATGCAAATTTGGCTTGAGACTGTGTTTTCCCTGACAAGGCTTAGAAATGTCTGGCTCTGGTGAGGGAATAGGGGCTGTCACTGAGTGCAGGGTGAGTTGTTTTGCAGCTGGAATGTGCAGTTTTGCTGGGCTTTGGCTGGCAAAGGTATGTCCTGCACCCTGCTGCCTGGGAGTTGCGGGGGGTTGCCTGGTCTTGAACTCCAGGCTTACCCTGCTACTTTCCTTTTGGTGATTAAAACCACAGACGTGGTGCCTGCTGGCTTTCCTTTGATAGATAAGGGATCGTGTAGGGTTTCCTGTGACGTGGATGTGAGATTAGATTGTGATGTGGTAAGCACACGAGGTGGAATTAAGGGGCTCTTGCCTGTATCCGGGCAGATGGGTCCCATCAGCAACAGGTCTCTGCCAGCAGTGAGCTGTGCTCTGCAGTTTGGCCTGGGTTGTGGCGACCTGGGACGGCAGGTACTGCCTCTTGTCCCATGAGGTGTGAAGCTTAGTGGCTCATAGGTGGGGAAACAAGTGACACTGGGGCAAGAAGTCACTGCATGAGGTCAGTCGCAGCTAAGAAGTGAGGGCGCACTAAGTCAGTTTGTCACAAACCAAAGCAGGATTTAAAACACCTTTCTTTCAAATTCTCCAAACAACCATCAGCCATGGGAGTGGTTTCCCCTCTTCCAGCACAGGCTGGTCTGTCTGTGCTAGGAGATGCAGTGTCCAGTCTCTCGGGTGTTTTGGTTGTTCTATCAAGACCACTGTGGCAGGAAACCATAGGTGAGACTGTTCCCTAGAAATGCCTAAAGTTGTAGTTCCTCGTTAGCATTCCAGAACCAACATCAGATCGGAGTATCAGCAAGGAATTGGTTTAAAATGACTGCTCTACTGCTCAGTGCTCAGTTACAGTCTTCTGAAATGCCGTCCCCGTTTTGGCACAACCACTCCAGCTGTGGCTGGAGTCCAAAGTGATTCCTGAGTCAGACTGAGAAATGTCTGTGCTTGCCCTGCCATGCAGATGTTTTCTAGCTGCTTTCTCTATAGTCCTCTTGCAGCCTCTCAGTGGCCAAGCTGAAATAATTGCAGTAGATCTTAACTACAAAAGAACAGAAGTGATGGAAAGGTGAGGTGTGAGGGGGAGGTTCATGGCTGGAATCATCACAGTCATCCATGAAAAGGAGGCAGATCCCCCATGCTCTGCTACGGCCTGCAGAGGAGATGGTGTGGGTTTCTGTTCTGTGCAGCTCTGCCTACTCTGCAAGGAGCTGGGAGAAGATGACTTTGGGTGCTGCTTGGGGCGTCAGAGGGGCAGGAGGGATCAGAGGGCCCCTGCATGGGACAGGCAGGCCAGGAACATTCCTGGACTTGCTCAGCCCTTGGCAAGCTGGTGTATAAGAATTTTGGTACTGACTGACACACTGTGCTTGGTTTCTGCAGCCCATCTCCGGAGGAGGGAATGGGTGATGAATTCGACCTTATGGATCACTCAGATCTCTACATCCTCGACTTCAGTACGTGAGCACTTCCTGTCCAGCCTGTACCTCTTGCCACAAGGTGCCTTGTGAGCAGGCCCTGCTGTGAAGCACCCTGCTGTGCCCTACATAGCTCTGGGCACTGTGTCCCAGAGCCAGACAGCTGTGTCTGACCAGTGTACTTGGCTTAAGGCAGAGCAGCCAGAGGTGCAGCTATGCTTCATGCACTCCTGCATGCAGACCTGTTGTGGGAGCACAGAAAGCACCCCAGCCTTGTCCCTGGTGTGCATTCTGCCTTGCCCCTCAGAGGGGTGGTTGGGGTGCTCTGCCCTATTTCCTGTGGCACTGATTGCATGATGCTGGAGCCTCTACAGTGTCCAGTCAAGGCCTGCTGTAGCTTAACTGCCTTCCTTTCACAGGCCCCAGTCTGAAGACGCTGTGTAAGCTCGCAGTGATTCAGTACAGCCTGGACCAGTCCTGCCTTCCCCATGACATCAGGTATGGTGTGTCTTGCTGAGATGTCCTTCTGTGGGTGCTCCCTGTCCTTGAGGTGCTCCAGCCCCTGAGGGCTGCCCGGGGCCCTCAGCACTGTGCACCTTTGAGGTGGGCTGGGCTGGAGACTACAGCTGAGGCTGACTTGAAGCAAAGCTGCTGCAGCCCTGGGCACTGTGTTTGTGCTTTCTCTCAGTGTATCCTCTTGGTGTGTTACAGATGGGAGCTCTCAGCCATGACAACAAACAGCACCATCAGCCGACCCATTGTCTCCAACCAGGGCTGAAGACAACTCATCCTTCTACCACCCTGCCCTCGCCCCTCCACATACTGACCTCTTGCTCCACTGCCTGCATGAATTTTTAGCCCTTTCAAGCAAGGAATGTGTGAGCTCGGTTTGTCTTGTCCTAGCTAGGCCTCCCTCTGCCCTTGTCACGCTTCGGGCAGCACAAGTGGACAGGCAGAGCTGGCCACTGGCGAAAAAGCTGGTTGGCCCCAGCAGCACAGCTGTGACTCCTCTCCTTGCTGGTGGCTCTAGAGCTTCCTTCCCTTTGCCTGTGGAACTGCAGCCATGCTGTCCAGACCTTGGCCACTTTCCAAGGGCCTGAATCAACTCTTACCACCAGCCAAGGCCCTGGGGTTGATGTCAGGGTCAACCTGAACTGTTCCTGCATAGAGAGCAGGAACCTCTACACCTGCTCCTGCCAGCACTGATAGCTTACTGGCACTAAATATGGCAGGCCCCAGCTCCAAGGTGAGCCCAGTGTGGGGGCCTGAGCCCAGCTGGACTCTCTGCCCAGCTCCCATTGTAAAACAGCAACTGGGGACAGTTTTATAAATGGTGAGGCAGACATGGTTTCTGTGTGTCCTAGCAAATGAACTGGGGAAAAAAAGGTGTGAGAGGGGAGAGGTTCAACCAGGTGCTTTTCCATGAAGCTGCAGGCCAGTAGTAACTTGTGGCAGCAGCAGGCAGTGGCTGATGTGAGCCACAGCCCTGCCTGGGGTGGTGAAGAGAAGCTGGCCCCCGCCCACCCCCCCCCAGCAGCACTGCCCTGGGGTACCTGTCTCATGCCCAGAGTTGTACTGCAAGAGGACAGAAGGAAAATAGTGTATGTCTCCTGGGCTGTGCTGCCTCTGGCCGGTGGATGTTCTGTAGCTTCCAGCTTCGGGGCGGGAGGTGGAGGGATGCCTGCGACAGCGTTCCTGGGTGACACAGAGGGCTGTGCTCAAGCCTGTTCCCATGGGCATGAGGTGTCTGATGTGAAGAGGAGCTCCAGTGGCAACTGTAGTGGCTAGTGCAGAGAAAGCTAGTGAAGCACTCGGGGTGTTTCCTGGGATGCAAAGTCACACAGGTAGCTGAGATAGTGGTGGCTGCATGCCAGGAATGGGTGGCAGAGGGCTCAGGCTGTCTCAAATGCCCTGGGAGCTGGCACATAGCCAGGGTCAAGTGCTCATCCAGCAGCAGAGGGTTGCAAAGGTGCCTCGGCTCCTCAGCCCGCAGGAAGTGGCCAATGCAAGCACAATGGAGTAGTCTGGAGTGGCGTGAAATCAGTGAAAACCCTGTGGCAAGACAACAGAAGGCACCACAATTGCGACAAGAGCTTGTTCTTCACACGCTGGCAGCACCTCACTGCACCTCACCGTGATATAGGTGATGAGCATCAATGGCCTGGAGGGAAACAGGGTGTGCTGTGACAGCACATCTGGCTGAGGGAGAGCAGCCCCAGCCTGACCTCTTCCTTTGTGGTCCTTGGCACCTGCAGGTTACCCGCAAGGACATAGGTGAACATCTACCCTATGTTGTCCAGCAGCTCTGACTCCCCTCCTCAATCAGCTGCCTCAGCCACAGGCTCTCTCTCAAGCTGTGAAATAAATGGTGGAGTTTTTTTTGCCGTGCACTGAAGCACCAAGCTTACTCCTTGCAGGGTGCCAGGTGCTGGGAAACACCCCCTGAGCACCCAGAGTCCCTGGGCTGGGTCGCATGGTGCTGAGCACAGAGGCTCCCCAGTTCTCTCAATTCTGTCAATGAATGGCTGTCCCAGGGAAGAATCACAATCTCTATGTCATCGAGCAGAGACTACAGGCCCCAGAAGGGCTTAGCACCCCATGCCAGCTGCCTCTAGGGGGGCAAACCGTTGGTGGGGAGAAGTCTTCTCTGGGAAGAAAAGAAGGAGCTCATCAGGGAGAAGGGTTGCTGACACCCTACTCCTCTTCAAGGGTTCTCTTAGGTTCAAGGGTGCTGTGGCCCTAACCTGCGTCTGCCAGGACCGTGCTGCAGCCCTGGGCATGGGACACTGCTCACCACCTTGGTCCAGGTGTCTCCAGTGCGTTTTCTTGGCGTATCAGCTCCTCCCAGCACCCAGCTCAGTCATCAGTGATGCTGGAGAGCAGCTCCCAGGCAGGCATACTAGACACAGGATGTTCTGCTGGGTTGGCAGGAGCTGGGCAGATGTATGCCCCACAGGGGGATCCCTGCTGCCTTTCTCACTGCCCCCTCCTGAGCGGCAGGTTTGCTTTACAGACCCTGGCTTCCTTTTATTACTTCCCCTCTCAAATTGCAGCTGGCTGCAAGGGCTATTTTTAGCAGCCTGCTTTCTAAAAATAGCCCTGAGCTGTTTGGAGTTGCGTCACAAGAGGTAACTCTCCGTGAGTGGCTTGGCCTCTGCACCCCAGGAGGGTACAAAAGGAGGCCAGGAGCAGCAGGGTCAGCAGGTTCAGGCACAGCCAGAGGCGACAGAGGCAGCAGTTCCCCGCCAGCTTCAGGCCATCCCAGCTCCGGCAGCATGACCATCTTCTGCAGCCACTGCCACCGGCCCCTGCAAGCAGAGATGAGCTGCCTGCCCAGGGCAACCAAGCAGGCACCCAGTGCCTCGAGGCCATTCAGGTGAGCTCCCTCCTGCCTCCTGCCCCCCCTCAGGGCTGGGATGGCCCTCCAGAACCGCGGGACAGCTGGTGTAGGGTCTGATGGCCCTTGCAAGGTGCAGACACCAGCCTGGGACAGCAGGACTGCTGGCTGGTGCATGGGGAGGAGGTGCAGGAATTTGGAGGGGCAGAGGTATTTTAGGTGGTTTAAGAGGAAAGGCATGTTGTACTGGGCTGGGGTGCACATTCTGGCACTGGATGCAGTTTTCATCCTTGTGGGGTTTGGTGGGGAGGTTGCATCACATGGGCTCCCCACCAAAGCACAGGTCATTGTCCAGCCTGGTCCCATGCAGCAGAGGTACCAGCCATACCAGCAGCTTGTCCCCCTGGGTAGGCTTGAGCACCTCTGCCTGTGCCCACAGGGTTTGCTTTCCAAGAAGCAGCAGCTGGCATGGGCACTGAGCATCTCCACTCCATATCCCCAAGCTCACAATTCTTCCCATAGTGACAGGCAGGAAATGTCGCTTTCCCTCCCTGGACAAGTGTCCCAGATGGGTGGCTTTGCAGGTCAACCAAGAGTGCCTCCAAGGCTCGCCGAGACCAGATCAATGCGGAGCTGCAGGCACTGCGCTCCCTGCTGCCCATCTCTGCACAGGAGAAGGAGCGGCTCTCCTACCTGCACACCATGGCCCTGGTGTGCCTTCAGCTGCGGGGGGCTCAGCTCTTCCCACCAGGTACCCACAGCACTGCTGTACTCCACACTGGCTTGACTCTGTGTGGGGCACTGCTCCTTCCCCATCCAAGACAGCACTTTACCCGTATCCCCCTGCAGGCTTGGCTCCTCCTGTGGGACCGGCCCTTGGCACAGAACTACTCTCCCTGCTCCCGGGGTTTCTGCTTGTACTCTCAGCTGACAGCAAGCTGGTCTACATCTCAGAGAATGTGGCTCAGATCCTGGGCCTCTCTGTGGTAAGGCCAGCTCACTGGGCATTTGCAGTCACTGTCACCATACCATCCTGGTGCCTTTATTGCATGCATAGCACAGTGCCCCAGCAGATGCGGGGCTGTGGCTCCAGGAGGCTGTGCACCCACAGTGTCAGCCAGGGCACACTGAGACAGGGACAGTCCCTGAGAGCATCTTCCTCTTTGTTAGGTGGAGCTGCTTGCCCAGGGGGACACGGTCTTTGACATCCTGGATGGGCAAGTAGGAGAGGATGTGCACAAGAAGCTCCTCCTTGCCCAGGAGGAGCCAGGCAGGGGTAAGGGAGGCCTTGGCTGGCATCTCACGGGTCTTGCCACCCTGCTGTGGCCCTTGGCTGTGATTAGAGAGCCAGGGCCTCCCCTGCTGGGAGCAGAGCGAGAGAGCCCCTTACCCATTTTGAATGGCTTGTTTCCCTGCAGAAGTCACTTTTGTCAGTGAGATGCGCACGTCCAAGGCCTTCCGGCTGCAGCATGGGGGCAATCGGGTCGTGGCAGTGTGCGGGCGCTTTGTGGCCCTGCGCTGGCCACCCTCCCCCTCCACCACAGCCTTCCTGGCCCTCTGCACACCCATTGTGCAGTCACCCACAGATGACGAAGCTGCTTCCCAGGATGACATATTCCAGAGCATGCATCTCCTGGACATGACGTTTATTGATGTCACGGAGAGGTGAGGGGTGTCTACTTGCACCACAGCCCCACAGCTGTACATCTCAGGCACCATGAACAATTTCCCTTCACCAAGCCTGTGTATGGGATGCAGGCTCAACACTGCATGGACCACTGAGACTCTCACAAACACTTCCCAAACCTCTTCCCTCATATACAACTTATTTCTGTACCTCTGTTATTTCATTCTCCATCATGCAGCAGCTCCTCCTTGCTGACACAGCACAGGTGCTGGACACACTCAGTCCCCGCTCCCCTTTGTCTTCCCCAGTGTCACTTACCACCTAGGCTACCGCAGGGAGGAGCTCGTCGGTCAGTCGTGGTACAGCTTCTTGCACCCTGAAGATGCTGACCTGGCAGCTGCCCAGCACAGGGCCGTGGGTGAGTGTCAGGCCCGGGAACGTGCCGTGCTGTCCCCAGGCTCCATGGTCTGGATATGCCTGAAACGTGGCTATCCAAGGCAGCAGCGACAAAGCTAATTCAGTCCTCCCAGTTGTGCCTCCCTGCTCCAAAAAGGATGAGGCAGGGAAGTGGTTACACACCCCATACACTGTCTAGAAGGTCATAGGCAGTTTCCAAGCTCGGGGTGGGCATCCTGCTTTGCCACAGTGTACAGAGGAGGGACAACCCCACTTGAGCCCCAGCTCTTTGCAGGGGCAGGACTGCTACGGGCTTTGCACTGTGTTCCGCTGGGGCCAGACTAGTGAGCAAATGCAGAGGCCATCGGGGCAGCCTGTGGCCATGCATGCCCTGCTGCCGGCTCACGCTGTCCCTTCCCTTGCCCGCAGCGCTGGGGGCTGGGACCGGGACCGGGGCCGGGCCCGCAGCGGGGACCGCCGTGCTACGAGTGCTTCGCAAGGACCGCGCCTGGACCTGGGTGCGCGTGTGGGCGCGGCGGGACGGCGGCTGCATCACCTGCACCTGCCGCTGCCTCAGGTGAGAGGGGTCCCGGGGTGGGGCGGGGGCTGCAGCATCACCTGCACCTGCCCCTGCCTCAGGTGAGCGGGGGCTCCAGGCTGTCCCTTACCCCGTGTCCGCCACAGGGAGGAGGAGGCAGCCCACCTGCGCGCCCGGCAGCCCCGCGCCGCCGCCCCGCCCGCGGACCGGCATCTCGGCCGGCTGGCAGCGCAGCTCCGCGCCCTCGCCGATAGCCTCTCGCCGCCCGCCGCCGCCCCGCCCGCGCCCCGCCGCTGGCCCCGTCCCGAGGAAGCCGAGGACGATGCCTTTGTATGCCTTGGGAACTCACTGCTGGACACTCCCCAGTTCCTCCGGTTTCCTTTTGAACAGAAAATAGGATGCAACATTCCAAATGTGCTCCCACAGGTGTCCAGTCTACAGAGATGCTGACATCCCTTGGTCTGTTGGCTGTACCTTTCGTAATGCAGGCCACTGTGTGTAACCACATCTCCTTTCAGCCTGCTGGTCACTTCTAACAGCAGCATCTTACCCAGTTGGAGACAATGGCAAACTCTCATTTTATACACTTAGTGCTGTTTAGAAATTTTGTCTAGACTACAATAAACCCAACACCAGGTCGACTCAGTCCAGCCGCGCAGACGGATCCAGATATTGCACTTAAACACTTATTGACTATTTAGTTGGATATCGCCAAGGTCTTTGTGTACGTGACCCATCCCTCACAAAGGAATGACTTTTGCTATTGAAAAAAAAATAAAAAAAATAAAAAAGGACGACAATAAACGCCGCTCCGCCACGTGACCGCCTCTGCCTGCGCGTGCCCCGCTTCCGGTTCCGCCGGTGCCGCGCGGGCCGTTCCGGGGGTGCGGGGCCGGGGCTCGGGGGCGATGGGGCCACGCCAGCGGCCGGGACGGGGACGGGGCTGGGGCCGAGGCCGAGCCGCCGCTTCCACGGAGTGTGAGGAGGAGCAGCCGCTCGTGAGGCTGGAGGCGGCGGAGGGCGGCTCTGGCTCCAGTGACAGCAGCGACGACGACGGGAGCATGGCGGAGGCTGGCGGGAAAGGTGAGGGGGCCCGGCGGGAGTGGCTCCGGGACAGGCGGCGGCCTCAGTGCGGGGCGCGGCTCCCGGCGCGGTCAGGGCGTCACGAGCGCCCGTTCAGTGGGAAACGTGTTTCCAAATGGCTCGGTGCCCTCCCGTATTCCAGCTTCCTGCATCCCTCCCTCGCCTGCCCAGCTGAGCAGCTCGGGATCAACAGCAGGGCTGGCGCTGGAGCTGTGTGAGAGGTCCCTGGAACAAACACGTGTAGGGGCCTCTTCTCCCCAGTGTCCTTCCAAGTGCTTAGAATCACAGAACCATAAAATGGTTTGGCTTGGAAGGGACCTTAAAGATCATCCAGTTCCACCCGCCCTGCGGTGGGCAGGGACGCACCTCGCATTAGGCCAGGTTGCTGTGGAGGATGTCAGACATCTCAGGGGCAATTGCTCTGTGCGAGTTCTGATGTGCAGGAGCTTGAGAGGCCCTCACAGGCCAGGACAGTGAAAGAAGTAGGCAATGCAGTGTGGGCTGAGGTTCAGGGGGTGGAGGTGGTGGTTCTCATCCACAGCAGTGAACACAGTTTGATGTCCTCATCTCAGAACGATCCAGGTGAGAATGAAAACCTTACGAAAAATACAGCAAAAGCCCTTGAAGGGAATTGTGAGGGGGTGGGCATTGGTGTCAAATACAGGGCACAACACAGCATGTCATAGGTTTGAGGAGTCACTGGTTGCCTTGTGAAAGGGTCTCCAGGGCGTGTCTTTGTGGGGCTGTGGGGGAGGCACCTCTCCAGGAGTGAGCTTTTGGCAGTGGGATTCAGTGGTGGGCAAGGTGCCCCACCATCTGTTGGAGGCATTTTGTTTTCCTCTGGTGAGGAAATGGTGAGCAAAGCTCAGGGAGAGGACCACCAACAGGCACCCTTTCCTTCCCACAGCTGGATGGGAATGGGAGCAGCAGTTTTGCTTTTGCCATCTGTTAGGGCCCTCTGTGATCTTGTTTCTGGAGCAGAAGGAGTTATGTTAGAGTCCAGCACTGATTTTGTCTCAGTGGGGAACAACTGGGCAGATATCAGGCATTTCTTTAGGCCATCTGTTCTTGCATCCTGGACACTCTGATGTGCTCAGCAGGTTGGATAGCACCCTACAGGTTCAGCTGAGGAAGGCATAAGGTGTCCATGTGTCACAGGAGTCTGTGGGAGGAGAGGAAACATGAGGAGGCTGTGCTTATGAGCAGGAAATGCCCCTGTTACCAGCAGGTAACAGTAGCTTAAGCAAAAAAGAGGAAACAATCCACCAAATAATGGATGAAGGGAAAAAATGGCAGGAGGGAAAATAAAATGGACTACAGAAACAGCAGAGAAAAGGTAAGTTATATTCGAGGGGGAAAAAAGGATTGAAAAAAATGGGGAAATTTAGGCCTCAAGAAAGAATGCAAGGAACAAGGGAAATAAGCTAATTCTTCATTTTTAATTGTAACCTTTTCACACAGTTGCCAGATCTGCTGCCCAGCAGTGATTGACTGCTAGGACCATTCTGTGTTCGTTCTGCATTCAGTGGCTGCCCCTGAAAAGGCTTATTTTTTTGTACTGATGTCCAATGATGTTTTTATCACTATGAGTGGCTAATTCAATCTCCTATATACTAATACTACTGTATGGAAATAATTTTCCCCATGAGGTTTCAGGTAGTCAAGCTTGATCTCCTGTACCAGTATTCAAATACTTTATCAGTGGAAACTTGGAAACTGCATGCCTTTGCTTTGATTTATACCATATCTCCTTTTAATCCTTTACTAAGTGGTGCATATTTTTATGTGGTGTCTTTATCTCATTTTCACTGACATATTGTAAGCCTTTGCTATTTAAACAGTATTGTCTTGGAATTGCAGTCAAATGAAATATTGGAGTGAAAGTGATGGTGCCTTGTCTGTCTTCATCAAGTGTTAAGAGTATCTTCCACATCATTATTCCTTTCCTTTTATGCTTTCTTTGTACTTTTGACTGTCCTTGTTCAGAGTTCAGATAAAGGGGGTGTTTTGGGGAAGCAGTGCAATGAAATCATGCTGTATTCACATTTCTTTTGTCCCTTGTGTAGCAGACTGGATAGTCACTGTTCCCGTATCCCACCTCAGAGCACTAATGAGCATCATCAGAGCAGAGTTCCTGAGCTTTCAGAGCAAGCAAAAAGAAAACATTTCTTGAGGCAGCTCTTGACTGTGCCCATTATGTTTTCTGGATGATGAGAGTAGTTTCTGAAGCAGAAAGTCTTAGTTATTGCCAGGATGAGAGTGCTTGGGATGAGTCCATGCTCTGAGTCAGTGTGATTGACCTCATGTTGCTTCCTGAATTTGGCAAAGCACATGCAAACATTGTTCATGAGGCAGTGTATCGTGTTTGTGTGGCAAGGGTTTCGGAGTGAGTGGGCTACAAGAGCAGCTTGGTGGACACCTGGCACCCAGCCATGGCCACCATGCCACAGACAGGCTGTGATTGTCCCTGCTTGGCCACGGTTGGGGTGTTTTTTATTGCAAAGGCTCAAAAAGACCATGTGCCTCTCACTGCTCAGAGGTGCTGGACAGGCAAACACCACCTAAGTCAGTTTGCCAAGGCTTTCCCTTCCAGAAGTGACACAGTGCATGCCCCTTCTTGCCCTTACGAGGGAAAGGAATAAGCATATCCAAGTGCTGACTGAAGAAGCAGTTCCAGTTGTTAGTTCTGAACTCCTAGAGGTGTAAATTTAAAAAGAATAGTATGATAATAATGATGATGATATTTTTACATTTTGGTTATCAGAAGTGTTAAAGGTTACTGGCACTAAGGGGTATTAAAGAAACAGCAAAGTGGGAAAGTCAGGGCTGCAACGTGACCCCTCAGAATTTGCAGTGCCAAATGTAGAGCTTGTACTGCTCTTTGTACCAGGTAGAAGCTTCATACTGGTCTTGTGTGTGCTGAGTAGAGAGAGAAGCAAAGACACACTGGGGAGAGGGGTAGGCTGCTCTATTCTAGTGTAAAGACTGAAGTGATTATTGAGAGAGGAATCAAAGGCTGAGGGATGCAGTGGTTTCTTTCTGCCATGCAATTGTACAGGGATGGCACCACTATGTTTGTGTCACTGTCTCAAGCTCTGAGACATCCTTCTTGATGGAGTTTGAGGGTGAGAAGTGCCATGAGAAGCTGTTCAGTTCAGGTGTGCCCTGTGCTTTCTTCCAGATCAATCTGACATGTCTTTTGAGGAACTCCTGCGGTTGCAGAGTGATTCAAGGACAAGAGTGAGCAAGAAGGTGACTGGTGGGAAGAAAACTGCAAAGCCTACCAAAGCTTCAGTGAAGCAGCAACAAGGCAAAAAGGGGTAAAGAGCTTCTTTTGTGATCAGAAATTTGCATGTGTGCTCTCTGCGCTCCAGAAATTACACTGGGAGCTCCTCACAGCAGTGGTGTTGCCTTGGAGCTGGCAAAGATCTCCTTTAATGTATTAGATAATAATGCCTGTCACTATAGTGTTTCATTTGGGAATGGTCTGGTGCTGTTTTCAGAGCTCTTAATATCCTGTCCTCTTCAAATCCTCAGCAGCCACCTGTCACTTGATAGTTAAATTGGCACTCAATGCCTTTATACTCTCTATATTAAGGCACTTGTAACCCTCGGCATGGTGTGCCTCTGAAGCTCTGTGATAGTGTCCACTGTGACCTGAAATAGTTGCCCTGCTGGTTCCTAAACCCCTTCCAGCTTATCAGTCTCTTCTGCCGGGTTCTCACTGGCTGGAGTTACAGCCACAGACAATTGATCTGGAATTTCATTCATCCTTCTGCTGCTGTCTCATCTGTGGCTTGTCCGTGTTCATTTTCCTTTTTTCCCTCTCTACAGTGCTTACCATCACAGACTTTTTCCTATATTCAACACAATAAAAGCTATCATACCTTTTTACAGTTCTCCACAGGCCCTCCACTGGTAACAGTAATACCCTTACCCTTTATTTGCAGTATTTAGCTGGTTTTCAGTCCTCAGAGTGGCATCCAAGTAATTTGAATGAGTTTCCTCTGTTACGCTGGCACTCCCTAACTTATTTTGGAATCTCTGCTCAATACATGAGCAAAGAATACAAAATATGTTTCTCCTGCCATAAAGAGTTGATTAGGATAATATTTCTGCTTTGCTTTTTACCCAGGACTCTGGGGGATTTTGTATAGTGCAACATCTTCTCACAGTGTCTCTTTTTCTGCCACACAGTTTGCATAATTCTGCTTTTGTTTAATTCCTCTAATCCTTTAAGTGATGTATTGCTGTAAATCCCACATGCTTTTTCTCTCATGTTTTTGTTATGGAAGTGAGCTTCTTAAAGAAAGGGCTTCAGGAAAATCCCCTGGCACTGAGCTGGCTTCAGCCGTGCTGTGTAAAGCTCACTCCAGAGCATTGTGCAGGGTTGTAGCCACATCAGTGGATGTGAGAATACACTGAACGCTGCCCTAAGAGGAAAACTTGTGCCTGTGGGGTTATGTTCCTGCCCCAGTGTCCCTTGTGGCTGGCTGTGGGTGCTCTCAGCACGTGGTTCACAGGTTTCTCATGCTTCTGAAAACCTGCCTGATGTACTGACAAATCAGAGGATGCAGCACCCAAGTAATATGGTGAGAGTAATACCCTGTTCTCCTACCTTATCCTGGTCCCCTCATATGCCTGAAACATCAAGCTGTGAAGGCCTGTATTGCAAGAACTTGTTCCCTTAATTGTTGTCACTGTGATCCTCATGGTCCTGATTCATCTTGGAGTCTCTTTTGGGATATGTGCCATATGCTGTGCAGCCCATTTTCCTGGGGGCTGACTCTTTCCTTACTGTGCTAAACTGGGATTTCTCAATGAGCCTGGCCACAGGGGAATTGGCCTGTCTTTTTAACTACCAGGCCAGTGCAGAAATTGCCAGCTGAGGGAGCTGGCCAATGTTATTATTTAGCTACTCTCCATCATCTTTGAAAGAGCATGGAGAGCAGAAGAGGTACCTAAGGCCTGGAGGGAAGCCAGTGTCCTTCCAGTCTTCAAAAAGGGCAAGAAGGAAGGACTTGGAAAACTACAGACTAGTCCTGGAAAGTGATGGAGTGCTTCGTTCTGGAGGCTGTTTCTAAGCATGTGGAAGAAAAGAAGGTTCTAGGAAATAGTCTGTATGGATTCACTAAGGGGAAATCATACCTGACCAATCTGGTAGCCTTCTGTGATGGCATGACTGGCTGGGTGGATGAGGGGAGAGCAGTGGATGTTGTGTACCCTGACTTAAGGTAGGCTTTTGACACTGACTTCCTTAACATCCTCATAGGCAAGCTCAGGAAGTGTGGATTAGATGAATGGACAGTGAGGTGGATTGAGAACTGGCTGAATGGCAGAGCTCAGAGGGTCATGATCAGTGGTACAGAGTCCAGTTCGAGGCCTGTCACTGGTGGTGTCCCTGGGGGTCAGTACTGGGTCCAGTATTGTTCAATATGTTCATCAATGACCTGGGTGAAGGGGCAGAGCGTCCCTCAGCAAATTTGCTGACAACATAAATTTGGGAGGAGTGGTTGGTACATGGAGGGTTGTACTGCCATTCCACGAGACCTGGACAGGTTGGATAGGGAAGAAGCTTCTGAAGTGCAACAAGGGAAAGTGTAGGGTCCTGCATTTGAGGAGGAACAGCCCCAGGCACCAGCACAGGCTGGGGACCGACCTGCTGGGAAGGAGCTCTGGGGAGAAGGACCTGGGGGTGCTGGTGGACAACAAGCTGTCCATGGGCCAGCAGTGCCGTGGGGGACAAGAAGGCCAATGGGATCCTGGGCTGTATTAGCAACTGCATTGCCAGCAGGTCAGGGAGATGATCCTGCCCCTCTACTCAGCCCTGGTGAGGCGCATCTGGAGTTCTGTGTCAAGTTCTGGGCTCCTCAGAACATGAGAAACATGGAACTCCTGGTGTGGGTGGGTCCAGCAGAGGGGGAAAAAAAAATATGAGGGGATTGGAGCATCTTTCCTCTTGACAGCAGATTGAGGGAGCTGGGACTGTATAGCCTGGAAAACAGACAATTGAGAGCTTATCACTGTTTACAAATATGTTAAGGGCAGGTGTCAAGAGGATGGGGCCAGGCTCTTTTCAGTGGTGCCCAGTGACAGAACAAGAGGCAATACTGAAGCACCTGAATATGTGGAAAACTTCTTTACTGTGAGGGTGACTGAGCACTGGAACAAGCTGCCCACTGAGGCTATGGAGTCTCCTTCTCTGGAGATACTCCCACCTAGATGCAATCCTGTGCAACCTGCTCTAGGTAACATTGATTTAGCAGATGTTTCTTCCATCACCAGCCATCCTGTGACTCCATGAGAGGAATAATCAGTACAGCACATTTATTGATGCAGGTGGCGTTTTCACGTGATACAGTGGAGCTGTTCTAGGTTCTGTGTGGGGTTGTTTTAGCCATGCATTGATGTATTTGGTTGTTGGAGCTTTCTGTGGCTCTTAACTGAGTCACTTTGCTCTCTATAGGTATCATGGTGAGAGTCTGTTGTGCAGTAATGTTCTTCTGAGGGTCTGGCTGACCTTCCAGCATGTTAGCTTGGGCCTCATTCTGATGTCTGCTCCTCTTAAATACATTTTCCTTGTTTTCAGGCCACTGGAGATGTCTGCCAAGAAGCCTGTACCTTTCCTGCGACAAATTATCCCTGTTAGGAAGAAGGTGGGTGCTGCCCCTCCCAAGTACATGGCTTCTCTTAGTGCTGCTGACAGAGCATACACATGGGACTGGGGCTACTGCAGATGGCCCAGGGTGCTTCTGGAGAAAAGGGCTGGACCACTGGGGAGTGCAGACAGTGATAGTGTTTCCCTGGGGAGAACAACAGGTGGGTGCAGGAGCAGCTGGAGGTTGAGAGTTTGTGACCCAAGTGTTTCTAGAAGGTGCAGTGACTGCCACCAGTGACAGTTGCACTGCAAACCATGGTCATTGTTCAGTACTAATCCTAGAAGTTCAGATGTTTGTCTACTTTCCAATCTGATTTTAACTTTTGACTTATCATTGCTGGTTCATCTGAATATGGTAATTTACACAGTTAGAGACCTCTTTTTGTCCCTCCCTTTTTGCATGACCTGACCCAGTTAATCTGTGAAAATCTATATAGGTTTGTGTTCCCAAATCCATCATCTTGACAACACATACTCAGCCAGCTCTTGGTCTGGGAGTTGCAGGAGTTTGGAGGCAGCACTCCCTCTGCTGTTCCTGGATACTTCTGGGTGGTAGACTTGCATATGGAGCTGTCTGTTGCATGGTAGACTGGATGCAGGCATGACTTTGGAGATGCCACCTTGATCATCGCACTTGGCCTTTGCCAGCTGCAGATGTTTCAACGGTGGGAGCATAATATTGCTGGGGAAAAAAAGGGCAAGGTCTGATCCATGAAAGGAGAGTAAGCAGGCTGTTAACAGGGTTAACACTGGCTACAGCTCTTGTCTTTGCCTTCCCTGCTTTCAGGTCCAGAGAGACCCTAGATTTGATGACCTGTCTGGAGAGTACAAGCCTGAAATATTTATGAAGACATACAGCTTCCTGGAAAGCATCAAGAAGCAGGAGAAGGAGGTGATGCTCTGTGCCTGTCCTTGCCTGGAAGAACCTTGTTTGGCTCAAGCTACTTCCAATGCTCTTCCACATTGGAGGTGACAGGCAGGCAGTCATGCAACTTTCTGCTCTCTTCTTCAGATGGTTCAGAAGCAGCTGAAGAAATGCCGGAACATGGAGCAGAAGGAGAAACTTCAGCGGCTCCTAAACCGTATGGTGAGTTCAGTGCAGCATCTCCCCTCTGTGAGGCACTGGAGGAGAGGATGTGTGACCTGAGGTCTGCCTCAATGCTAACACAGGCCATCCTTTTTGTACAGACACAGCAGGAACAGGCACAGAAAAAACAGCAGAAGTTGAGAGAGAGGGAGCTGTCTTTGAAGAGACAACAGAGGGAATTGGCCAAGCAGGGAAAGAAACCCTTCTTCCTAAAGAAATGTAAGTACTCGGTGTGAGCATGCTGCAGGAAGATGTAAAGGGAGTACTGCTGACAGGAATTCACACACTGGAAGCAAGGTGTCCATACTATTCCATGGAGCTGTGGAGGGGTTGTTCTAGAGCTGGTACTCAAGGGACAAGCTAAGCCTGGACCAGGGAGGGAGAGGTGAGGAGGGGCTGCTCCGTAGAGATGTTTCGGGCTTCAGTATAAAACTTGACTTCCATCTCTCCTCTACAGCTGAGAAGCGGAAATTGGAACTAGCTGAGAAGTATGCAGAGCTGAAGAGGAGTGGAAAGCTGGAGAGCTTCCTGAACAAGAAAAGGAAGCGGAATGCCATCAAAGATAAGCGCCATCTGCCCTCACAGAAGAACTTGTGACTGTTGGACAGTCATGCTGTTGCCTGGCACTGGAACTCATTCTGCCTTGGCCAGGCCTGGAAGAAGGCTATCCCTCTTCCAATATCTGCCTTCCATTGTACAGTGATGCTGTAAGCAGCAGAGCAGAAGCTGAACTGAAGAAAATAGTGGGGTTTTTGTAGCTGAAGTATCATCTTTGCTTGTGGTTTAGATCAGGCCTGGGTGGTGACAAGTGTGTTGTGCTGATGGTGGTGACAGCTGTCTTTGCGCTTCACTTGCTCATTTCTAACTCTAGCAAGGAAAGGGTGAGTCCTGCCCTGCACTGCTGGCTCTAGTCCAGGTTTTTCAGACTTCCATCGAGGCAGAAAAGGACGTGGTACAATGCCTGCTCAGAGGAGGTCTAGCCCTGACTTCAGATCAGGTTACCCCGGCCTGCTTCAGTGGGTTCTGGTAATGTCTGAGGACAGACGCCCTCACCTTTCTTGCCCTCTTGCTCTACTGCTTCAGGTTCTTAAGATGGAACTTTTTGTTCCCTCATCCAGGAAACCTGCCTAGTGTTAGTCCATAATTATTGTCTTGTTCTCAGTGAAGTGCCTGGCTCTGTCTTCTCAGCAGTTTTGTTCCAGGTCTGAGGGGTGGGAGGTAAAGGGGTGCTGAAAGGTCTCCCCAAAGCCTTTTCTTCTACATTCGGTGAATGTAAATCCTGTTCCCTCAGCCTTCCCTTGCAGTGCTCCAGCCCCAGACAATTTTCACGTACTCAACTGGAGTCAGCCCCGACAACCAACATGTATCTTTTGGTGTCCCAGCATAGATCAGTACTGGGATGTAGTCTCACAAGAGATGAATAAAAGTGAGAGGATCACTGTGCTTCACATGGACCACTCCTGGTGATGCATATCTAGGTGTTGCTGCCCTACCTCATTCACGGGGCATGCTGTGACTGTTCAGGTGTTACTGCTGGGGATCTCTTCTTCAGAGCAGCTTGGCTTCTCAGGGTCATCTCCACAGGGAGCTTCTAGGAAACTGATCCTGTATGAAATAAAGTACCTGTGTTCCTTTATTCCCATTGTCCATGCTGTTACAGTCAAAAGTGTTTGAACTTAGGGGAGTCAATGCCTCTCTCCAATATCATGTTTGAACACCAGCTCTCTTGTTTCTCCTTGCTCTGGCTGCCCCTGTGTGCCGTGGCTGTGCTGACAATGGCATGACTCATGACCCCAGTGTGACAGGTCAGAGTGTGTGTTGGGAGAGTGCCTGTGCCTGTGTAGGTGGCCACAGGTATTTGGGGCTGGGGACAGGTCTTGCTGGGAGCAAAACATGGAACAAGGAGCAGGTCAGCTGGCCTGAGGGTGTTGCCTCCACTGTAGTTCTCTGGGTCATGCAAGGTCTGCTCCAGTGACAGGTCTTAGTGGAACTGGGAGTAGAGAGTGGGCAGTAGACAGGGGATGTGCCAGAGAGACCTGCTGCCAGGGCCTTGCTGAGGGGCCACATGGCACTGTAAATCCATGTGTCCCCATCCCCTGCTGCGTGTAGGTCTGGTGCAGCAGGTGGCATGGCTGGTGCCCCCCCAAAATGGCTTTGTTTTCCCCTCCTGTCCCTCTGGGGCTAAAGGTCATTGTCTGCTAAGGCCTGTGTGCCTGCCTGCAAGGAGGACATCCTTGCTGGAATGTCACCTGCTGCTGCTGAGCACGGTGGTGGTGAGCAGTGAGCCTGTGGCCTGTGTGCCTGCCAGCTCCTGGGCACAGCACATGCAGCAGGGGAAGCCCTGGGGCATTGGCCAGCTCAGCCAGGGGTGAGGTGCCACTGGGTATTGGGCAGGCGGCAACATGGCAGCACCAGCTCCAAGGGAAGGAGATGCTTCCAACATCTCCAGGCTTTCCAGTAGCCTCCCAGCCTCAAGCAGTTGGCTTATTTTCCCTTGTTTCTAAGATTGTTTGGGCAGACCTGCACTGTCTGTCCCTCCAGGTGGAGTGTGGAGTCCCTGGGCATGACTGGTCCCAGTTGATGTGACTGCATGGTCACACAGGCGGTCGTGGCTGACAAAGCTGCCGCACACACCCCACCAGTGACACCCTCAGAGCCCACCAGACACTCACAGGATCTGTGGGCCACGAGGAGTAGCTCCAGACCCAGTTGCCTGGGATTGTCTCCCCAGGCTGAGGTGGTTGCTGAGGGAGGCTCTCCACACACTCTGCAGCTGGACACCCAAGGGACACGTGAGGGACAGGCCCCCACAAGAGTGGGGGGGATTTGCCTGCTGGCAGGAACACAGACATGAAAAGGCTGCAGGGCTCAGGTCTTTTATTGCAAAGAAGGAGATACAAAAAAAGGACAGTCACCCCATTTTGGGTCCCCCCAGGCCTGCAGCTGGCTGAGAGGGGTGACAGCAGGGGGAGGCCCAGGCCTTGCTCCCCCTGCATGGGGACCTTGGCTCACAGAGTGGGGAGCAGGCTGCTGCCAAGAACCACGCTGGAGCCAGGGCCAACCACAACAGCAAAGTGGGTGACCCACTGTATCCTTGTGTGGCACCCTGGCTGGCCAGAGAGCAGTGCTGTATGGGGATCACTGGTAGGGAGCCTGGCACAGGGTAGGGCTGCCTGGCCCCAGCCAGACACAACTCATGGCAGGTGACCCTGGCCTCCTCCTCTGCTCTGCTGTTTTACCAGGTGGGGTGCTGAGGTTCCAAACTGCTCTGCAGCCTTGCAGAGGCTGCTTTGGGGGCCCTCGCCATGCGCCACTCAGGACCCTGAGCAGCTTCACCCAGGGAAGGAGGGAGCAGGGCTGTTGCCCTCTGTCCAGGCTCAGTGGCCTGCCCCAGGTTTGTAGGTACGGCCAGGCATGGGGATGCCCAGGCTGTAGCTCCTGCTGGCTTGTCACGTGTTGTCCTGGGCCAGTTCCTCGGGGCAGGCAGGTTGGTCCCGGGTCTTGCGCAGCCCCGTGGATGGCTGGGCTGGGGTGCTGTGCTGCGGGTCCGGCCCCGGGGGGGTGTGGTGCTGGTGCCGCTGGTACTGCACAAACATACAGACCTTCATCCCAATGGCCAGCATGTTCTTGCCCATGAAGATACTGGAGACCCGGGCATCCCTGAAGAAGACCATGTTGCTGCCTCGGATGAAGATGGTGGTGATGTTGACGGTGAGCATGCTCAGCATGGGGTACAGCATCATCCGGTGCGGCACGATGCCGATACCCTGCATGCTGATCTCACACAGGGACACGCATGGCAGGACCAGGAGCAAGATGTAGCAGTAGAAGAACATGATGCCCTCAGCCCAGAGGGGCAGCCCCTTCTTCTGAGGCTCCCACAGGTTGGCCTGGATGTCCAGCACATCCAGCATGTCCACAATGACCCAGAAAAGGCGGTTGCGGAGATCTTCCTTCTTCTTGAATGTTCTGACATACTCCATGTGCTCTGTGGCCACCAACAACACGTAGAGAGCTGGGATGCAGATGGAGAGCAGCAAGGTCAACGCTTTGCGGGCTATGAGATCCAAGCTTTTCCGGTCAGCTTTATAATTCTGGTATACAAAGTAGACTTTGATCTCCAGAACGAAGACATACAGGAACCAGAGGATCATGGCATATCCTCGCTTAGCTGTTTTTACCTCTGCCCCAACCCAGATAGCGACATAGCGGAGGACCAGCAGGAAGCATATGTCACCCACTGCCACCATGACACAGATGCCCAGCTTCCTGGAGCCCTGGCTCTGCTCCACCAGGTAGGCATCCATGAGGACGAGGCTGGTCATGATGAGCACAGTGGAGAGGCACACATGGGGCTTGCTGACAGGTGGTGGGGGAACCATCCTGCACAGAGGAACAGGCAGGGTCATCAGGGAGTTGCTGAGATTTCCTATCCCCACCCTTGGGCCCCCTTCTGCTGCCCTCTTCTCAACAGCTATGGATGGCTGAAAGAAGGGAGGGAGCCATTCATAATTTCTCCCATCCTATGTGCCTGGCTTGTTCCAAACCTGCAGATTTCTAGCCAAAGAGCTCCTGAGACTGACCAGACCATCTTGGCTGAAACCCAACTCCTAGGAAGCACATGGTGGGGCAGGCTGGACACTTGGGACACTTCAAGCAGTTGGGATCCTACTGCCTCTTCAGATAGCTCATCACGCTGACTAGCCTCTGCCACCATGAAGGGTACACGCCTTATTTTCCGTGGGATTTCCCAGCCAGTGGGACTGCTTATATTTTTTCCTCCCAAGGCATGTAAGACCAGATTTAAAGTGTTTAACCCAAGGAGGCCCTTAACTGCTATAAACCAGGACCAGTCTTTTCAGAGTCTTTCTTTTCATGTATAGCACAAGACAAAGCCTGGCTTTTTTAGCCTGGCTGTCCTGGGGGGTGGGAGGGGAAAAACTGGCCCAATATTCAGTTTCCTTCAGGTTCACACTCCCTAGAGGAGCTTTGCCTAGAGCTACTTGCCCATGCCCACCCTGCCCCAATACCATAAACTGAAACCAAGGAAAAGCAGCACAAGCCCAGAACTCAAGGAGCTCTGCAACAGGCCCTGAATTTCTGTGGGATGCTCAGCTTTCCTGGGCTGGGGCAGAGCACACTGCTCCCAAAAGCACCCTGCCTGACTTGGATAGCACCAGGGCTGTCAGACTCCCTCCCCCTGACCAAGCACAGCTGCAGGCAGCTGCCTTCAGAGGCAAAGAGGGAAGGACAGAGCCGGGGCCTCACCAGGCACAACTTGGCAGCTGCTCTGGAGGGGAGCCAGCCCCCCGGATGAAATGGAGGATGAAACTGGGCTGATGACTGTGTGGCACAGTGCTGCACGAAGGCTGCCCACGCAGAGCCCGCCTCTGCCACGCCTGGACCGTGCAGGGACCCTGGGACACCATCCTGGTCATCCAGGGGGCAGCGTACGGGTGGCACTTGACCATGGAGTAAGCACTTGGGAGCAGGATGGAGGCCGCACAGTTAATGGTCACCCCTGCACATGGATGCTCCTGGTGCTGAAACTGATGGCACAGGGCCCTGGGCACAAGCTACCTGAACTCCTGCTTTTTGGCTGAGGGAGCAGGCGTCCGGCGCAGTCGTGCATCCCTGGGCCCAGCAGCATCCTGGCACGTTGCGGGAGGCAGCGAAGCCTGAACCTGTCAGACACAGGTGCCTCTCAGGGGGAGGGATCAGAGGCTGGTGGGCATGGGGGAGCCCGTGGATGTGGCACATCTAGAGCATGCCACACGGCCGGGGGCTCACCCACCTGGCACCCCACGGCCTCGCCGAGCCTCCGCGGGGGCTGGCGGTACCCCCGGCTCAGCACGGCCCCGCCGGACGCACGCCCGCCCC
>VZTX01031427.1:469-38944 GCA_013400915.1 Pardalotus punctatus | reverse complement strand
TCAACTCTGGACCAATGAACTTTCTAACNGTTGCTCAACTCTGGACCAATGAACTTTCTAACTTTCTATGGGTTTTGACTGTATAAAGTTTGGGGAAAAATCCTGTAAAATCCATGTGTCGTGGAATGATTCTCTCTGTACACCCAGGCTATGTGTGGATGAGATGATTTCTGTGGTACATCCTGGCCAGATAATGAAGTAATGCCGTGACTCTAACATTAAAAATGTTGTTGGATGGTTTTTGTTTTTCCTGCAGTTTCGGTGACACCTGGACATTGCCACCTGGCCTAAGCGTATATTAACCCATGGAATTCTGTGCTTTTTGGGGGGACCATCACCACCAAGAAGACCAGCTGGAGAGGATCAATGCAACATTGATTTTTTTAAAATTCTGTCTCTGTCCCTCTCTTTCTGTCCCCCCCACTTCTTTTCCTACTTCTCCCTTTCCCTCTCTCTCTCTCATATTTACTATGAAATAAAACCCATACTATTGACTGGCATATGGTCTCTGCACCTTAATTTAGGCAGAGGTATTTCTAAAGAACCTTAATAATTGGATCATAACAATAGCAGACATCTAAAATGAGGCAGATCAGATGTCATTCAGCTGCACTTTCCTTCCAGTGACTACAGAAGACGTTTAGACAATTAGCTCAGATGTAGATACCTGTGTAGTAGGTCTCTAAAGGCAGATGGCATCCACTATCTCCCAGCCCTCTGTTCCACCAGTGTGGGACATCATTCTCCATGACTTTTTAGCTGTGGGCCACAAAGGATTTAAAACTTCACAGCCTTTTAACCAACTGCTCCCTAGCAAACCTTCTGGATATTTTGAAACAGCTACTTTGGTCTATGTTAGGTGCACCTGAGGATCTGGAACTCAGATCACCCATAAGACACAGGGTAAGGAAAAATGGAGGTGAAGAAGAGGTGAATGTTTGGGGCAGAATAACATATGGAGGGCAGGAGAGAAAGAGGATGTTGGCACATGGTGATGGTCTCACATCTCTTGCCTCACAGGTTTCGAGGTCTGAATTATTGACATCTGCCATTTGTGAAAACAGCAGCTTCCTATGGAAAGACTTGGTTTCTCATCCTGGCTTTCTCCTTCCCTGACAATAGTGAGGCTTCTTACCGAGCACTCTATGCCTTACAGGACTCTGGCTCCCAGTCACATGTAGTCTTCTACCCTCAGTACCTGAGTGCACTAAGCAAATACTGGCATGATTATGGTTTTTACACCCATCACCTCTCCTCATGTTTCACGCTAGTGAATGCTGCCCTAGAGTTATGCCAATACATTACACTCTACGGATTCTGGCCCTTCTCTTTGCATCCAGACGGCCATTCCCTGTCCTATCATTACTATGACAATGTGCCTCCCAACCAGTGGCTGCACATCATGCCTAAAGAGTTCACTTACTATGTGGATAGGCACTTCCATGGTGTGCTGCTGCTGTACCTGGGGCACTGCTGAAGGCTCAAGACAAAGACAGAGGGTCTAAAGAACAAATGGTTTTAAACTAACAGAGGGCAAGGTTAGACAGGTTATTAAAAAGAAATTCTTTATTTTGAAGGTGGTGAGGCTCTGGCACAGGTTGCCCAGATAAGGTGTGGCTGCCCCCATCCCTGCAAGTGTTCAAGACCAAGGCTTGGAGAACCCTGGTCTAGCAGAAAGTGTCCCTGTCCATGGCAGGGGGGTTGGAACTGGATGATCCTTAAGGTCCCTTCCAACACAAGTCATTCTGTGATTCTATGATTCTATGAATAAGGTTTCTGCTGTTGTTATTATTAATTTTGGGATCTTCTAGTGGAATCACAGACCTAGATGCAAACCTAGGGACTCCAAGGATGAAAAGCATGTCTCCTTCTCTTTTTCACACTGTTCCATTCAGTAAGTAACACTAACATCAGATATTTGTAACGTTAATTTATTGGGAGTCACTAATTTTTATCTGTTAGTGGTTAAAGCTTAATTAAATTTATATTAAATAACTTCCTTTCTTGCCAGCAGTTTGAATTTATTATCTGCATTTCAGAATTTGAGCACCCCATCTCAAAAGCTTTTATTTTTCTAACACCACTTGTCAATAAACAATAAAAATCTTGCCACATTTTTATTATAATTTGTTGGCTTCTGTTTTCTTCAATCAGACTAATTTAATCAGAATAATTTTGATCCATTTATTTAGTTATTTTATCAGCATTAGTCAAAGCATTCAGGTCTGCCTAATTCTCATATCTATGCAGTTAATCTTCATTAATGCTTTTGAAGATCAGAATTTATCTGTCAGTCCACATGGACTGGTGGATTGCCAGCTGGGTGGTGACAGGTGTGGATTGCAGGTGGGAGGCTCCTGTGACATGGAGCAGTGTCTCTTCCCCCAGCACATGAACGAAGAGAAAATCTCTCCTACATTCCAGGTGATTTAGAGAGTCATTATGTATGAGAGATATAAATGTTTCTCCACAATTAAGGAGCAGACAGTATGGATTTAACAAAGGGGAAAATCGTGCCTCTTGCAGCTGATTGACTTCTCTGAGGGAAGTGAGGTGGATATTGTTTATGCCTTCAGGATGGATTTCAGTACTGTGTCCCATGACATCTCCACTGATGAACTGATGAAGCACCACAGCCAGTGGACAGTCAGGTGGAGTGAAAACTGTCAGAATGTCCAGGCTTCCAACGTTGTGAGCAGTGGCATGAAGTCCAGCTGCAGGCCAGGCATCAGTCAGCAGTGTTGTACTTGATATCAAGGTCAACACTGTTTAACATCTCCATGAATAAGCTCCATGACCAGATAGGGTCAGCCACAGAAAGTTTGCAGATGACACACAGCTGGAAGGATTTGTTGATACAACACTGTGGTGACCTTGACTAGATACCAGAAATGGGCTGAAAGGAATCTCATAAAATTCAGCCATGGGAAATGTGAATCACTGCACCTAGGGAGATAAGATTTTTGAGATTGTAACAACTAATAGCTGAAGGATGCCAGAGAAAATGCACTGGCTTGAAGATCTATAAAATTTTAAGATAAAAAGGTGAAGAAAATGGGAATCTTTCTGTCCACATGAGCTGGAGGCTGACCTTTCTCCATCTGACTAACAAAGATTTTGGTTGTGTTACTGGGGCAATGACAGTATTGTTGCTTGGCCTCATTGCTTTTTGCTATCCAGTGAGTACAACAGCCAAGAAACAATTTCTATGTACACATCCACATCCTGCCTGCAACATCTCTTAATCCACAGTAAAATTCAACCAAACTGTGATCTTGAAGGAAATTATCGTAATGGAGCAAACAGACATCATTGAGTCCTGATTGTTATGCTTATGAGAGGGACAAAGGGAAAGAATTGTGGGAAAATTGTTAGAGAAATACTGAATCCCATCAGTTGGAAAGGACATCTGTAATTCTCTAGTGAAATCTCTTGCCTGAAGAAACAAAGTGGATTGCCAGTAGACAGATCATTCAGAATTATTAGTCCCCACCAATACTGCTGCATTAATTTTTGAACGCTCATTGGATTCTCCAAAGAACGGATAACATATTTTTCTACTCTGCATTGCATACATGCATAGTGCACACAGGTATGTGTTGTCTACTGATATTATTACTGAAAAACCTCTCAGACAAACACTTATTGTGAAAAGGGAAAGAGCAGCAGCAGGGTCTTGAATCATTCCATTGTCAAATGAGAGTGGAATCAGCACTGCTGTCATCCAGAGGCTTATTTCAAGATGGAAGGTTACAAACCACATATGATAAGATGGAATTAGTTGTTCAGTTTTCACAGTGCATTTGTTAATTATTCTTTCTATGTTTGATACCTTCAAGCATGCTGGAACAGGACCAGATTTCTTAGGTTTGTACCTCATTGTCTTGGTTATCAGAATGTGTAGGTAAGGCGGAACAAGGAACCTAAGACATGTCAATGTAAGCACTACCAGCAGCTGTCTGGGCAGGAGCAGAATTCATTATTTTGACTCCTTGCCTTTTCCATGAGAACTTATGCAGCCATGAATTTGCCAGACTATCCCTGCTCATCCCAAACATCTCCTTCCCTGAGCCAACACCCTGAAAAGGACCACTCTGTCCTGCCAGAAACAAGTCTGGACCAAGTATCAGGTTCCACTATGCCCCATGCCTCCCTTTGGCCTCCTTCTTCCCCTTTCTTTGGGAGTGGAAGATACTTTTTCTCCTTTTCATATGCTGTTCCTTGCAATAAAACCAGCAAACTCATAAGCTTTGTAGAGAGTAAGGAGTTAGATTATTTGGCTTATTGGCCTGGAAGTGAAATGTAAAGTGAGTGTTTGTCTCTCTTTTTCAATCAGGAGTATTCTGCAAAAATGTGGGTAACAGAAGAACTGGGGAATGGAGGAACCATGTCCCTAAGAGGCCAGCTCTCAATATGTCCTGCTCCTGCTTACCCGTCAGTCCTGCTAGAGGCTGTAAGGTTGCTAGCTCTGCTAGACAATGGAAAAATGAGGTCCCCCTTTGGGGGTGGGGGTTGTCCCTGGTCAGGGCTTCAAGTACAGATTTTTATTATTTCAGTCCTGTTTTCCAGAAGACCCTGCTGCCCCAGTGGCATTTCAGTGGAGAAGTGGGCCAAGAGTTGGATAAGGACAACGGAAGTCTCTTTAGGGGTCAACGGCAAAATGTTTCTGAACACTTTGGCCTTTCTCAGAGCTGTCGTTCTCCCACTGACTCTAAAGAAAACGCAAAGGCAACAATTCTCATGCATGAAAACTCAACCCTTTGGAGAAAACAGTGGAAGAGTGTGGAGAAATGGCTCGAGGAGCAAGGTGGCCATGGAATGCCAGAGTCTCTGTCTCTGCAGATTTTGCCCCTGCAGAGCAAAGACAGGGCATTGTGCGAGCAGAAGGTAGAATTTTGAAGATAACTGCAAGGACNGAGGTGTCTCCTAAACGAGGTTTCCTGCAACATTGGTGACAGTGTGGATTTCTTACAATACGTGTTGCCGTTCTGCAACAGAAGAGGACCTGTTTCCAGAAAACTTTAGAAAGGTCCTGCTACAAAGTGTCATGATATCAATAGCAGTTGTGGTCTGAATGTTCAGTCTGTGTTTAAACTTGCAGTGTGGGCAAAGAATGTACTGCTTCTGTCTAGTGGTTGCTTGTTGCACATGGATTTGCACCCCATCCACACTGGTGGCTGATGTGTTTTCTTCCCAGAACCAAAGGAGAAGCTGTGATTTGGAGGAGATGACATCTTGGTGCTTTCTTGGAGCTCCACAAAGTGTTTTGAATTGGCCAGCATATTGTGCCCAGGCAAATAGACATGATGCACACCCCAGGCCAAACCTTGATCCACAAGGATTCCCAGGAAGTGGAAAAGGGACAGTGCCTGTGACATGTCCCTAGCCACAGGATATTGCCTCTGGTCCTTTGGACGGCAAGATTTGACCACCAACATGAGCAGCATTCAGCATAAAGTCCTCGCTAAGGCAATGGGGTGGGATTATGAAGGGGTTTAGAAACCTGCAGTTAGACAGATTTTGCGAGAAATCAGGCCAGGAGTGGTTAACACTTTGCCCAGCCTTGAATAGCAGCTCTCAGTGGAACAGTGGATCTTTCTCTCCCTGAGCCAGTCCTTCTGTGGTCTTTCCTGGTTGGAGTGGATCTGGGGTTAATGATCAAGAGACACATCTGAAGAGTCCTCCAGGCTGAGGCCCTAGCCTTGAAAGAGACAAACCTGAGAAAGGGGACATGGGCATGGCTCAGCCCCTCTGTGTCCTGCCTCCAGGGGCACTGTGGCTCTCCTTGTCAAAGCATCTGCCAGTTCACAAAGGGAATCTCAAAAACAGCACCAGCATTGAGGACACTCTTGGAAAACTTGGAAATATTCACTTTTACCTTCACTTGGCCTTGAAGCAAGACTTTGTACCAGAGACTAGACCTGGTGATGATTGTACACACACTGCATGCTGCTTTCTTCTTGACCCAGCTGTGCTGCTGAAGGAAACTGCTCATTTCCTGCAGGCAAGTGCTCCCTCAGAGTCTCTGTCTCATAGAGACAGAACTTCACAAAATCACGAAATCACAGAATGGTTTGGGTTTGAAGGAATTTTACAGACCATCTTGTTCTAACTCCCTGCCATGGGTAGGGACATTTTCCACTAGACCAGGTTGCTCCAAGTCCCATCCAAGCAGGCCTTGAACACTTCCAGGGATGGGCAGCCACAGTTTCTCTGGGCATTCTGTTCCAGGGCCTCACAGCCCTCTGGGTAAAGAATTTCTTCCTAACATCTAATCCAAGTCTATCCTTTTTTAGTTTAAAACCATTCCCCTTTGTCCTCCCCTATCTGCCCGTGTAAAAAGTCACCGTTCCCTCCCATCTTCCCTTGATGCTTGTATACAAGGCACTCAAAGTCTCTGTGACCATGGAAGACAGTCAGGCATAAATAGGCTCAAATCAAGTCCATCGTTCTTGTCCCACTCCAGTCCATCTCATTCATGTGAAGGACTGCTTAGACTGTACCCCAGAACAGACTTGATCATATCCTTGGCTTTACCCATGAGTGGGGGATGGGATCTGCCTTCCACAAGGAGAGTGGTAGTCAGGGCTTGGCATTTGCCTTGGTGTACACTAAGGCTTTACTCAACATCAGAGCCATCTGCATGGTGCCTTTGCTTACCTCTCATCACTGCCTCCGATTTTCTGCATTAATGAGTCCCTAAGGAGGCTTTGTCAATAATGGCCCTCAGTGGGGCCAGTTAATATTCCAAGTAACTTCAGAATTTCCTTCTGACTGTCTTTTTGAGCAGTTTGTTTAACCTCCTCTCAGTAACAGATTCACAGATTTACAAACAAATACAACATGGGGCTTATTAAAATATTTTTCTTCAAGTTTTTGAGAATTGTAGAGCTAATTTGAGAAGTTATAGGGGAGTAGTGAATGATCAAGTTTTCAATGACCATTTAAAAAGAAAGGATTTTTGCTTTTTAAGGATATTTTTATAATTTTTCACTTTATAGAAAAAGTTATAGCAGCATGCTCCAATAGATATTGATCCAGAGGGCACCTTAGGGAGATCTGGATGGGCAGAAAAAGCAGTCTTCTTGAGGCCAGATGCTATATCAACAAACCTCCCCATCACCTTCCTGTCACGTGCCCCCTGGGACTTGCGGCACTTTTCCTTACATCAGACTTCTCCCCTGAAATCTGCAGTTTTACTGGGATGTTACAGCTCCTTTACACCAACTCCTACCTGCTTTCCTCAGAGGACTGCCTGCACACAGGCACAGGAAGATTTCTATTAATTGTGAACAAACAAAAGTTACACACAATACAACTTAGTGAACAGGAAAACACTCCTTAACTCTGTGCTAAGTCCAAGCTGCATCTAGTGATGTCCAAAAGGGACAGTGGAACAAGGACCTTTTCAGGAAGAGAGATAGGAAAGGCTAGATATAAACACAATCATGTAGATTAAAGAGTAAATGAAGTTCCTGACAGATGAAGAAAGCTTATAACTCCCTGAAGCTCAGAGCAGAAACTAATTGGAAGATGTGAACAGAAATGAACAAAAATGAATGGGAACAGGAAATCTGGACAGACGTCCAGATAGTCTGTTGACTATGCTCTCTTAGACATAGTCCTTTTGTTAGGACAGGCAGGAATACCTAAAAGATGAGGTAAATTAAATATGCTGCGTAACAGCCAAATACTGGTAGTACAAATATTAATACACTTCCTGGAAATCCCCATTCTGGCATGGTGGAAAAAGTTTGCCATTTGATTAGAAGTACTGAATTGTTTCAGCTGATGAAAATGTATTCAAATTCTTTTGAATGCTGAAAAGAGTTGTTCATCTTTCTAGGCAGATGTCAGGTGTCTGACCACAAACATCCAGTGCCACTTTTTGGTGCCCTGATGTACCTTAGGTGTTATTGTTGCAACTTTTAGAGAGTTCCTGTGGGAAAACAAAGACCCTCAGGAGATGTGAGTCTCGGAAGAGTGTCCCGGGGCATTGATGTGAGCACCAGGTGTCTGAGTTCATGTAACTGCCAGACATTTGTGTCTCTGAACATGTTTATTTTTCAAAGAAAGTAAAAGGAGACACAATCTCCCCAAAGATCAACACATTAAAACAGTAGAGAACAAACCCCGAAAGAATTTTAAAAGCTTTGATTTAAATCTTAGTCTTCATTTCTTTGTTTCATTTTTATTGGCATTAATTACTATATTTCAGGGTAGCAACATTAAGAAAATGTTATTTTGTATCTTACACAGAGCCCCATGCCTCCAAAACTATCCCTGCCCAGGACTCTCCACTACGCTCCTCAATCTTTGCAGACAGCAAGTCACACTAAGGTGCCAGCTTCTCTTCACTGGTTTAGGTGTTGGTTTAGATGTTGATATAGATGATTGCATACATCATAGGAATATTCATGCCCCCTAAACTTCTGCTCTCCACCCATTAGAAGCAGGGACTGAGGGTTATAAGATAGCTAAGGTTGGAAGAGACTTCAGGAGGTTTATAGTATAGCCTGCCAGGAACAGGGTCAGATCAGAGTTGTTCAAGAGTTGATCCAGTCTGATTTTTAAAACCTCCAAGGACAGAAACTGCACAACCTTTTTGTGATCTGTACCACTTCTTGGCTGAGCTCACAGAAAAATACATTTCCTTATGTCCAGGATGAATTTCTCCTTTTTCATCTCAACACGTACCACAGTGTCGGGCCCTATCTCTTCACCATCTCCAGAGGCAATGTGAAGGCTCAGACCAGGCCTTCTTCCCCAGCACATTGTGCCCTGCCCTGCACTCATGGAGAACCCAAGCACAGCATCATAGCCTTGTGGGAGACAATGTCTTCAGATTTTTTTTTCTATTCAGCTTTGAAAGAATGTCCAGACACAAGCACTGAGGAAATCCCCTTTGTTACAGAGCTGTGACTTGGAGGGCCAGTTGTACCATCATGGTAGACACCTCTGTGTGTTGTACAAGGATTCAGCTTGGTTCATGCCTCTGGAGAAGTGCAGTGGATGCAGACATTCATAGGAAACCAGGATCTGTAATAACAGATAAAATTAGAAAAGCCCAGGAGGTTCGCAAGAGACTCAGGCAATTTATTCAGCTGAGTCATCTGTGCAGGTTTCTCATCCTGGTTAGAGGTCATGAGGTTGATGAGAGACTCAGATCTTCCTACTGACAAGAGTAAGGATTCTTTTTGCTGAACTCAGGTGCCTGCAGGCCAGCCCCTTCCTTGAGCCCTGGCTGTGACCAGTGGCAGTCAGTTATTCATGCACCTGGTGATATTTGGAACATCTACAGCTCTTGCAGAGCATTTGAGAAACCTAAATCCAGTCTGAGTACCAGCTTCAGGGCAGTGTGGAGGGGAATCCTTGGTCACCTGAGATTATACCAGAAATTTAGGGCATCTGAACATCTCTTAGACTTCCATAGACTTTCAGCTAACCAAAAGATGGAGTGAACCAAAAGGAGGGTCAGATTTCTCATCTTCATCCACCACACTCACTAGAGCTCAGCTCATGACACAACTAAGATATGCACATCCCTGCACTGCAAGCACCTGCATTAATTCAAGGTTCTCCTTTTAATGGCAGAAAAAAGGGCTTATGCCAGGTGCCTGGAGTACCCAGCACAAACACATATGGCTAGCAAATAGTGCATAGGATGGCCAGGAATCTGTGCCCTGTTGGAGATGCTGTGAAGCATCCTCTGAAGGTCTGTGAGAAAAGAAAAAACAGGTCTTTGCTCAATACTCCTAGAAGTCTCCTTTTGTCCATGTGCCTGTGCTCTTCCCTCCAAAGTGGTGGGCCATTGTCCTTCTCTGGTGTAATCCATATCATTCGCCTCACCTCACTCTTCCCAGAAAGTGAGCCAACAAATCTCATCCTAAGAAGGCAGGAAGAATATGGGGGAGCTTCTCCTGTGCATTCATAATTCACTTCACTAAGACAGTGAACCTGTAAACCCTGTAAACAATGAGACATGCAAAAAACCACCTTCAGTTCATTGTCAGCTACAAGTCCTGGTTCAGCCTGCCCTGATGTTTCTTTTTCTGCATTCCCAGCTACAGCAGAATGAAAGACAAACCAGTTAAAAGAAAACAGAAAAAATAAATTAATTACATCTTAATGTAGTTTTTCTTATTTCATGTCCTTTGTTTAAGAGGAAAGTTGGAATTAACTCACTTTCTCTGGTTTCTCACAAAGAACTATAGCCACACAGACCAAGCATGCAAACAGAACCAAAGAAAGAATAGAGGAAGGAAAGCAAGAATAATTCAGTGCATGCCAAGGTAGCCCTGCCCAGCAAGCTCTTTTGAAAAGCCCACCTAATTTTCTAGAAATATTTTAATCCTTATTGGAGGCCGTATCCTCTCTGGTTGAAGTTTATCATGGCTCTGCAATGGTGGATGCTATTTCAGCTAACATTCATTGTTTTATGTAGGATTTGGTCTGACTACACAAGAATGTGGGATGAGGATGAAGAAAGCTGAAAGCATGTTTTCACCTGTAAAACTGAGTGGTGTTATGAAATAGACATGAATTCATCCTGGCTTTTATCACATATGAATGTAGTTGGAGATGATTCCATTGCTGAGACTGAGTCACAGATACTTTTTTTACTCTTCCCCTTTCTCTCTGCACCTATAGACATGCTCACTTAGCTCCTCCTATCACTTTTGTTTCATTCCTTATAAACTTCTGACATCATCCAGCTAGATCTGTGGGGAGGGTAGAGATCCCCTGCAGCAACTGGATCTTTATTAGCTTTGCTTTATTTCTACACCAGGACTGGAGAGTTGGATTTAAACCTGAGGGGGATCTTCAATATTGTTCATATTCCGTAAAGAGAAAAGACCCTGCCTCCAGCCCCTTTAACAGCACTCCTGGTTTCTCTGGCTCCCCAGAGAGCCTCTCTGTGCTGGTGGAGTGGAGAAATGGGAACAGCTCTGCTTGCTTCTGAGTGAAACTTAGGTCACCCTTCAATGTGTGTACTGAGCAGGGAACCAGGGAGCTCCCTGAAGGACTTACAGCTCTGAGGGTCTCCCATTTATCAGTGCAGGTATTGGAGTGTCCCCCTGCACACCCAAAATATGTGGTGGGTGTGTAATTCTCCTACAGCCCCATGGCCCATTTTGCCCAGGGCAGATGATCCTCCCAGATGGAAGGAACACCACAGAGGAACAGGGAGACTGCCTGTGCTGTTTTTGTTTTAGCCACACTTCACAGTTATATGGACATATAGAAGCCAGAAGTGAAAATCATCCTGCTCCCTCCCCAAATCTGGTAGCTTGGTTGAGGATGTGGCAACACTTCTGTTGAGGGAAAGAGGATATCATTCCATGGGAGAAAACCTTCTCTGCATTGCCAGGGGTGTCCTCTCCCAGTCACCCACACAACCACAGTCATCTCCAGGGTCACAGCCTCTGCTTGGAGGCTCAGAGATACTATGGGTGGGGATAGGGGGCCCTGGGGAGACAAGAGAGGTCCCTGCGTTTCTGGTACAGTCTGAGTAGTACAAAAAAGGAAATGTGGTTTCCTCCCCCACTCAGGGTAGCAGTGATGCATGTATCCAACTCCCCCATGTATGAAGTACCTGCAGCTATAAAGGGTTTGCTCAGAAGAGGTTGCAAATCTGCTTGGAGTTTCAAGGAATCCTGAGCCTTCAGTGCTGAAAGGACAAGACATTTCTCTGCTGACTCAAAGAGAGGAAGTTCTGAACCTTTCCCACCCCACAGTTTTACTTTCCCACTTCTCAGTGCACCGTGCAAATTCCTCTGGAGAAGTCTGCAATGCTCCTCTGGATGTTGGTCATCACTTTTCCCGCAGCCCTTAAAGGTGAGAGCTCTCCCTTTTCTGGAAATAGGACACAGACATGGTGGGGCTTTTTGNGGCCATCACTTTTTCTGCAGCCCTTAAAGGTGAGAGCTCTCCCTTTTCTGGGAACAAGACACAGACGTGGGGGGTATTTTTGGTGTTCTGCTCTGTCTGGAACCTGTATCATTTCCAAAATACTTTGTCCTTTCCTGCCTTCCCATAGGATGTGTGGAGGTTGGAGGACTGATAGAAGGATGGAGGTCTGATACAGCCCTGCAGTACCCCACTGCTGCACATAGAAGTGATGTCCTCCAGCCCCAGGCCTAGAAAGGGATGGGAGTCTAGGCTGGCTCTTTGTGACCCAGACAGATCTGAGCTCTGCCCTGCCATGGTAGTTTAACCCATCTCTCCAGACCCCCAGAGCATGAACTGACCTGCTGGGGATGGGAAGTGGGGAGAGCCAGGTTGTCTCAGGGCTGGCTCCACCTGCAGCTGGAGGAGAACGAACAAGAGCAGGAGATGGTTCTGATGCTGTCATGTCTCCCCTTGGCAAGAGGCAGGTCCTGAGAGGGGTCTCAAGAACACAGGGCTGTGTTTGGGTATCTGGGCCACATTGGGCTATCCAGCCCATGGAGAAAGACAGGCTGAGTTGGGGAATGAAGACAGCTTTGGAGCTCCTCTGTAAAAGGGAGAGGAGCAGGCTGTAGCCCCACAGCTTTTTCCTTTCCCCCTACCAAACACCATGCCTCTGCTGAATAGGCTGTCAATAGTGGCAGGGAGTAATCCTGATAGAGTGACACAACATGAAAGTGATAGTAGAGCCTTTGGGCACCTTGCATGTGTCCTCTGTTGCTGTGACTGTGGCCACATGCGTTGACAGATGAGAGCCCTTAGGTGTGGCAGGTGCAGAGGGGCTGACAGCACACAAGGGCTCAGTGCATCTCTCCTGCCAAGCCTCTGACCTTTGGGTTTCACTTGTGTAAACAGAATTCATGTGGGGATTACCACGTTTGTCTCCTACATCAGCCACAGTTCTTCCTCATTGCAGTTTGGGGCTGCTGTTGACACACAAGCCACCACTCCTAGGAGCAGCTCCCAAAGCACACCTCTAGTTTTGTGCATCCTGCATCCTCAGGACTTAACACAGCTTGCAGGAGCCAGACAGAGACCAAGTGAAATCCTCCCTGGATCTCTGCTCACCCCAGGACTGCCACATGCAGTGAACTTCTGCCCGCCCTCTGTCGCCTCCTTCCTTCTCCACCCCAGGGCACTGAGATTCCCTGCACAAGGAGAATGAAGCATCAATGGAAAGAGAGCTAGACATTCCTGTGGATGCAAGGGGAAGAAGAGGAGGGGTGCTTCCAGGAAAGAGGGACTAGAGCAGGGGATGCCTCTCTTTCATCTGAGCCAGGGCTGGAAGAGCCTAGTGGAGCCCAGGAGGGTGCAAGCTCTGACCTGTACTCCTGCAGGGAGTCATGGTCTCACAAAGGGTGTAGATGAGCACCGAAGGTAAGAGGAGGACCAGAAGGGTCACAGGCTCTGTCTGCTCAATTCTTGACTCGCAGAAGGGAGAGGCAAGACCAGGGTTCTGCTCCTTTCAGTGTCCCTTTGGGGCTTATTTTCTCTTGTCCCTGCCCCAAAACAGAAGGACATGATCCCAAAGGAGATGGTTTCTTGGCTCCTGACCTTGTCCTGCACAGCATTGCTGGGAGGTGAGAGCCATGAGGAAAGGGCAGAGATATTGGCACTGAGAAGGCTTAGGCTGCCCCTGCCCACTTTGGCCCACAACCACCCAACTCTAAATGGCACTACACAAGATTAATCCATTCCTCCTAAGCTGGAGTAGAATGCTGGTGCAGTGCAGATGGGGGAAGTTTTCAGAGATGTTTCTGAGCATGGACTAAGGGGAAGACATGTTTAGACAAAGCCAATAAAGGAGATGCACACTCTCACTCTGAGCAGTCTTCTTATTTTCAAGGGCAGGCCTGGGAAGGTTTAAGAGCCCCAAGAGAAGGTTAAAAAGTTTCTTGTCCCTCTGGTGCTCATATGCAACTGACAAACCAATTCCCTGTGTGTCCATGCCCAGCCTGTTCTCTGCAACCTCTGCATGGGGATATGTGTTCAAACATAGCTGGTGAAAGGACTGGGAGGGGTTGGGGACTCCATGCTGTCCTTCTGCTAAGCTTCTGGATTCATATTTAAAGCCACATCTTAACCAGGATTTACACAAGTTCTTGTGAGTCTCTTGCCTAAGCAGTCCTTTTTTCTGAGATTGTGCACCTACAACTCCAGGATGGACTATTAAACCCATGAGCTTTCTCAGAGACACTCAAATCTCACACCTGCCCTATTTCTTTCCAGCTACCCTTTCCCCCATAAGGATGGTGGCATCTGGTTCTAAGGAGGGGAAGGTCTCCGGTTCATTCTCACTCACTTGTACTGTAATGGGAACACCTCTGGTTAGCTCTTGATATGACTGGAATTGTGTCCACCAGACCCCAGGGGGGCAGCTGCAATTTGTAGGCTGGATCTATCCTTTTGGGAATAACACAGGCTATGCCCCAGACTTCCAAGACCGAGTCACCTTTTCTGCAGATAAAATCAAAAGCAAGGTCTCCCTGCAGTTGCATGCCCTTACAGCCTCAGACACAGCCACCTATTTTTGTGCCAGGCAGCACACAGTGATGCCAATGCAGGGAGAGGAAGCACAAAAAGGGGGAGGACTGTGGTGGTGACAGGGTCCTTTCTCAAGATGACAGTTGCCTGGACTTGCTCTGGGAAACATCAGTGAGATCTGGGATTGATAGATGTTAGAACNGCTCTGGGAAACATCAGTGAGATCTGGGATTGATAGCTGTTGGAACTCCTTATCTATCCATCAGTAACTGAATTTGCAGTAAATTTTGACCTTTATAATGGAAATCACATATAAAATTTCATGCATGAGTAAGTTCCACGGGCAGATCAATCCCCAGTTCCTCAGATAACACAGACACTTTACTTTCATTCACAGGCTTCCCCATCATCACCTCTTTTTCACAGCTACCCTGGTGCTCCAGTTGCAGAGAATGGGGACAGAGGGACCATCCCAGGGTATCTCTCTGGGCAGGGATGCTGTTTGAGCCCGTGTGGGAGCTGCGGGAGAGCACATGGCTCTTTCTCTGTGCAGCCCAGATCTGCCCCAGTTGTCTGCCCAGCATCCTCCTGAAAAGAAGGGCATTGTACCCTTGGGGGATTAGTACCCACACAGCTCTGAGCATGGGGAGGATGGATGGATGCTTTGTCACACATTGGGCTTGGGGAAGAGAAGGTTTAGATGAGGGGAACTTACCAATATATAAATACCTGAAGGGAGAGTGTACATACAGAGGACAGAGCCAGGCTCTTTCTTACGGTGTCTAATGACAGGACAAGAGGCAATAGGCACAAATGGGAACACAGGGGGTTCCGTCTGAACTTACGGAAACGTTTTGGTTTTTTTTTTTCCATGAGAGCAACCCATCCCTGGCACAGGTTGCCCAGAGAGCTTGTGGAATCTCCCTCCTTGGAGATACTGGACATGATCTCTCTCTCATGGCAACTGTCTCTACTGGCACTGCTTGAACAGGAGGGTTGGACACAGTGGTTTTCAGAAACCCCTTTTGACCTCAACCATTCTCTGATTCCGTAATTCTAAGCTGTCTTTTACAGTTTCCAGTTTAGGTGTACAGCTAGGCTGAGTGTGTATTGCCCACAGGAATGGTCACTGTGTGCTGCTGGCCACACAGACCAAAAAACACAAAGAACACAGCACTCATGCAAATAAGAACAGCACAGCCTGATACTTTTTCCCTCTCTGCCTGATCAGGATGAAAGGCAGTTAATTGAAAACACATACATGCATATATTCACATGTATACACTATGGAGACCTCCAGTAACTGAGGCAGGTGCTGAGGTCTATGTAGCTCTGAAGCCCATCTGGTCTCCCTCCAGTTGCTGGTTCCCAGACCTGTGCACCTGTTGGAGACTGAAATGTTATAATTTATGGCTTAAACATCTTCATGAAGACTTTTGCCTATGTCTTGGGTTACATGGAAGATATAACCAAAAGTTTGTATTCTATTACCATCTTCATAAGCTGTTAAAACAGGTGGGGCAGTGTTCTTTATCTTCTCCATGACTCAGCCCTGATAACACCCTCAGGGGCCTGTCTCCACTAATGGGCCATCAAGGTTTCCCAGTATGACTCATAAAATTACATCATTCTAATTGTGAGATGCTCCACCTAGGAGGAGGAACTGAACATTCCTACCTGTATATAAGATGGGGCTTGGAACACTATGGGGATTCCCACCACTGGATTCCCAGAGAACAAGAGCTCAAGAACCACTACCGGACCTCAAGAGTTGCACCAGTCTTTTCTACAGGATCACTGCTTCAACACGACTACATCCATCACTCCAACAGGACTGCAGCCATCATTTAATTGGACTGCTCCCATCACCTGACCAACAGGGTGTCATATCATATTCTGACTTTGTCAGTTTAAGCCAGTGTTTCTGTATTTTTGCTTTTAATTTTCCTATTAAATTGTAGTTCTGACTTAGAATCTCTTGCAACATATTTGTGTGGGGTTAATTCTTCCCCTGGTTTGCTTTCAAACTAGCACAGCCTATTATAGCAAAACTGTACAAAGCTGCCGAGAAAACCACCAAAGCCCTGAATTGGGCCCTGAACTACAGTGCTCACTGCCCGTTGATGAAAATAAGATAAAGTGACTCAATTCAGGTCTGGGGAGAAGAATACATTCACAGAGGGATCATGCTTAGCACCTTGGGGGTGGAGACCATTGCCCTAGGGTTATCAGCTGCCAGGCTGGAACAGACCCTGACACCAGAGGGTGGGGGGGAAAGAGGCTTTGGGTGTGTAGTGAAAAAAGCCTCTGCTCTGAGGCAGTGAATCCCATCCTTTGCCATGCAGATGAGCCCAGCTGCAGGGGCCCCTTCACCCTGGGAAAAGCTGATCCAGGACAGCTGAGGGGGTGTCATGGCCCATCAAAGGCCCCCCCAAAGGGGTCCCCAGACCCTGCACCAGAGCACTGAAACGTGATGCAACAGATCCATAGTGTTGCAAGGGACAGTGTCAAAACCCAGCCCCCTCAGGAGGCACATGGGCATTCCCACATTCCCAAAAATTGTATTAATCCACTGGATTCTATGCTTTTTGGTACTGCGGCAGTGGTGGGGTATGGTTTGCTTTTCTGTTATTCGTAGGATTTGTGGAAGCAGGTAGAGAGGTCAGGCAGACAGGCTCCAAGATGGCGAAGAGAGCCCTTTATTTACAAGAAGTTCCTTTTATACACAGTAATAAACAATTGTCTATTGGCCAAAGACAATCCACCCCTAAAGACCTATTGGTTATGGCTTGTACACCTCTAACACTAAACACAGAGATTAAGAAAGTACAGTTTATCTATATTCTCCATGAGAGAGAAAGAAAATCCTAAAACACTGCAACTACAGTGGGGGACCCTTACCACCCAGAAGACCAGATGGAGGAGAACAACGAGATGTCATTGGGACCCGTAGAATGATGAAATATTTCTACCTAACTCCTGCCACTCTCTCCCTGTCCTCCCAGCCCTCCACACACACTTCTTTTTCTATTTCTTTTCTCTTTCTTTCTCTCTGTGTCTTTTACTATTAAATAAAACATATCAAGCTTTTCGGCACCAGCATCTAACCTCATTTGGTTTTAATCATGTTTTTTGGGTATATTTAGAACCTTTCCGGGTTCAATCCATTTTATTAATGGAGACTTAGTTTCCTTTGCTTTTCTGTGTTTAAACCAGGTTGTAACAGCACCCACCCACAGACACACAAAAACTCCATGGTCCCCTTCCAGTTACAGACCTCAGACATCCAGTCTATGCTGTAGCTGACCCTGTATCCCCAGCCTCCCAATTTCCTCACATTCAAAAGAGCCTCTCTGCCAGCTGATCTTACTTCTGGTCTACTCAGGTATTCAGTTTGAACCTCTTGCCCCCTCCTTCCAGTAGCATAATCTCAGATTCCCTCATTTCTCCAGTGCTTGGCCCAGACTGAGGCCTGCCAAGCCTCTTATCCTCCTCACTGACTGGTCTGGCTTGATACTCAGTGCTGACTGCGCACAGTGACGTTACACACACATAATGTGCACTTACTCCAGTCTCTGCAGCTGCTGGTGCCCCAGACACAGGGTTTCTTATGACTTATGACTTCCCCTTCAACTGCTGGCATTACTATGGCCCAGGCATTTATGATCCATAATCTTTTCCAGTTCCTGGCACTCAGATCTTCACACACACACATGCATACAGAATAGAGAGTTCCATCACTGAGGAATATAGCTAGAAGTGGATTTAAAAAAATAGTAAAGAACAGACTATGGAGATCACATGCAGGGCATGGTTAAACAAATGAACTGACCAGCCTCCAGTGCACAAAACTGGTTCTTTTCTCTGCTTCCCCACATTTCTCTCTCCCTGAACCACCTTAATCCCTCCTTTGATCCACATTTTTCTCTTCCCTTAACACCTCTCTTGCATATTCTCACAATCCTCTTAGAACACTTTATAATAAAGTGTATTCATAACCAAATCCTCTTCCTGTTATCTAATAAGTCACTGGCTTATCATTCTCTTTTTGTTTTCAAGGCACCATTCTATGAGTTCCCATGTTTCTTAACATGATGGATAGGATAGGATAGGGTAGGATAGGATAGGATAGGATAGGATAGGATAGGATAGGATAGGATAGGATAGGATAGGATAGGATAGTGTGAAAAACGGGGTTCACTTTTCCTGTTAAATTTAAAAGTTTTAATAAAGGACAATAGGGGATAAACAATAAGGCAAAGAAACAGCACTGGGTGCTTGGCACTCAGCCAAAAGGCACCCTTGCTATTGCCAGGAGACACCTTAAATACTTTCTGTACTGCATCAACCTAATGTCTATTCATGGACATTAATGCATATTAAAACTTTTCTAAGAACTGTTTAGCATGGCTCCTCCTTGGTCCCGCCTTTTTAGAGCATGTGTGTTTTGTAGCTTGTGGTTTTTTTCAGTTTCTTGTTATCTTCTCCAGCTGTAGCTCTTGCAGATGGCAGTTGTTGATAGCTGACATATCCGTAGCAGGGGTCTTCCTGGCACCGTTCTTCTGATGTTATGCAATCCAGCAGACAGTTTGGCTTCATAAAACTAGTATATTAACCATTTCGCAACTATATCTACATTGAATTAGTAACAAAACTAAGGACATTAGTTATTACAAAACTATAACAAGGCTTCTCACATAAGATCTAAACTACACATTCACAATATCCATTTTAGCACTTGCACACAAAAACCAACACTATAACATATTTTTCATGATCCCATAACACACTTTTAGACTTGCAAAAAGTCAATACTATAACACGCATTTATCACAATAGGATAGCATAGTTCAGTTGGAAAGGATCCACTGCCTGACCACTGCAGGGCTGACCACAAGTTAAAGCATGTTGTTAAGGGCATTGTCCAAATGCCTCTTCACCACTGACAGGCTTGGGGTATCCACCTCCTCTGTAGGGATCCTGTACCAGGGTTTAACCACCCTTCAAGTAAAGCAATGTTTCCTATTGTCAAGTCTGAATGTCACTTCATGCAGCTTTGAGCTCTTCCCACATGTTCTATCACTGGATGCCTGGGAGAAGAGCTTAGCACCTCCTCTTCAATACCCTCCTCAGGAAGTTGCAGAGAGAAATTAGGTCACCCATCCTTCTACTATTCTCCAAAATAGATAAACCAAGAGTTCTCACATGCTCCTTATGAAATGGACATGTCTTCCACCCCTTTCACTGCTTTGTTGCCCTCCTCTGGACATGTTCAAGCACACTTGTATCGTTTTTTAAGCGTGGAGCTCAGAACTGCACACTCAATGTGAGGCAATACCAACTCTAAGTACCATGGGATGATCATGTCTTTTGTCCATCTGGTTCTACTGTGTTAGATACACCCAGGAAAGGGTTTGTCCTCCTGTCTGCTGGAACAATGGGCCAGCTCACATTAAGCCTGCTGCCAACCAGCACCCCTCAAACCCTTTTTGCAGGGTTGCTCTCTAGCCAATCTTCTCCCAATTTACAGTCGTGTCCAGTATTACCCCATTCCAGGTGGAGAATCCAGGTGATTATCTGCCCTCATGAAGTGGATTCAGGGATTAGTAGATTCTCTGGGCTCTGTTTTGATTATTTAGATAAGTATTAGGTACTGGATTAATCTAATCATTCCATCTTTGCTCAGTCTGTGTTCACAGTGATTAGATATTAAATAGATAACATAACACTGGTCATGTAGAGAGATTTATTAACTGTGCTGTTGACACTGACTGTCTGCAGCCTTCTAGGCTTTGGTGCCTAGCTGGGAGTGCAATGCAAGAAAATGCCAGTGATTGCCAGTGTTTGCAAATCTGTGTTTTGTAAGAATCTGCAGACATTTCCTTTTCAAAGTAGGACTGAAGCTACAGTGTACTTGGCTTCATCACCAGCCTGAACTACTGCCTGTTGGAAGAGATTGTACTCTTTATCCCCAACCTTCATGCCTGCCTTTGTCTTTTCAGATGCATTTTACCAGACACTGGTGAAGGTGTTTACCCCCAAGGAGAAGTTAATCAGATCTCTCAGTCAATCACAGCAAATTTGGTTTGCCCATATACAGTGATGTCTGTTTTGAACTGGATCTGTCAAATTCTTAAGGCACATCAGAGTTGTAGGTGGATCTGTTCAAAAAATTTTATTGAGGCACAGATTGACTCTACAACTAATGAATGTTGTAAAGTAGGTATGTTTATTCCAACACTGGAACGCATGGGGGAATATTTTCCTCCGGAAGTGTGTACACCATCAGTGGCACTTTCCTTAGTTTTTATCAGGTTACAAATTACATATGCATTAGATTTCCTAATACACCTATACATATTCTTTACCTAGCCCCGCCCAGCCTCGCTTCATACTAATAATCAGTTTGCACATCATTGCGCGTGCGTGCTGCCTCCTGGTGGTCGTGGGCAGGGGTCCCTGGGATGAAGTAAGAGTCTTCTTCAGATGAAGTAAGGAGTCTTCCTCGGGTTGAACACTTCACCTGCCTCCTTGTGCATACTCCTTGAGTTCCTGCTCTAAGGCCAATCTCTCAAGCTGGGTCAGGCTGATTTCAGAGTCCCAAAACCAGGATCTTTGGTCACGGTTGCTTCTCTTTATCAATACTCTGGCATCTTCTTAATATCCTCCCTCTTTGCTTGGCAAGCACAAAAATAATGAGCAAGCTACATATGCTGTTTTAGCAAGTAGTTCCTAGTAAATCATTATATACCTTGTTTTAACAACCATCTTCTAGTAAATCTCATAGCCCCCCTAAATCATTATAAACTCTGCCCTGCCACCCAAGCCAAATCACTGTCTCTTCTGACAAAGCAGGAACAAGATCTCCCTCTGGATGTATGCTGTATCACCTTGTGGACACTTCTGTGCCACTCACACTGACATGGGGAGGATTGTATCAAAACAGCAGTGTTATGGATTGCTCTGTTTTGGTGGGGAAAATGAGCTGAAAGGGTGCATCTTAATAAGACACTTTATTATTCTTTGGCCATTGTGAATGGGAGAAAAAATACTACTGTATTATGGATTTATGGACTTCTGATAGGGAGGAATAGAGCAAGATATTGAAGAAAAAAAAATTACATAGCAATAAACAATATACTTGAGTGTCTCACCCAGCTATGCTTGGAAAAGGTGACTGTGCCATGATCTACTGTGAATCCATCCATTTATCTACTGCTCTAAGACTTGGACATCACATCCTTAATGAACTAAACTTCTGCCCCCTGGAAAAAAAGTGTAGAATTCAGTCTTCTTCGCCACTGGCATCTGCTGATGCCTCCTCCTAAAAACCTTCCTTTGCAAACATTCAGTAAATCCTAGAAAAAAGAAATTGATTCAGCCTTTTCATCACTGTTTTGAAGCAGTCACAAATCAGAGAACAGGAAGATTTTGCAGTAAAGAGCGGAAGAGGGAGATAAAGGTTAAAAAGTGAGAATTTGTGACACAGATTAAAGCTATCCTTGGTAGTTCTGAATCTGTAGTGAAATGCATACTCTGTGCCTCCCCAGCATAACCTAGCTTCTCCTGATTGCTCCAGGTCTCTTCCCCCATGAGTGAGACGCTGAGGATTCCTGCCTCCTTCTGATTTACCTTCATGTGTGAAATTAATCAATTTCTTTAGAATAAATGTATTTATGAAAGTTGTGTGTTAACAAAGAAACAGAAATGTTTTTCCTAGGTGTCCATAGGTGCTTCAGTGTAGAAACATTTGTTCTCTGAAGAGTTTAAGGCTTTTCTGATGTATCTACGTCTTTTCTATTTGTTGATTCTTCTTCCTGCCTTGTTCTCAGATGCCTGTCAACCTTGTAGAAGTTGTCCATGAGTGGGACAAACTTTCAAAGTCTCTCTCACACCAAAGGGTTTTGTTTTTGTTGTTACTTGGTAAGTAACTGTCCCTTTATAGACTAGACTTGTGACATAACTTCGTGGATTAACCAACATACCCCAAAGAAACTAGTAATATGTTGAAAAGGCTAATAAACAAACTACTAATAGTAATAGCATTAATACACAAGCAATATCAAGCTCAACTTGTACTGTTTAATGTTACTATTGATGCACAAGTCTATTATTACCAGAAATTTTATAAATCACACATAAGAACTAATAAATTGCAATTCTTTTGTCTTTCCTCTTACACATTAAGATAAATCTCTTGCTCCTTACAAGTTTGCCCTTTCCTCTTTAAACTTCTCTCTTGACCATAGACCTCTTGGTGAATTCACCATCTTGTTCAAAGTTCTTCTTTATGGGATCCTGGAGGGCTTGGATCCACAGTTCCCCATGACCTGTAGATATTCTACTGCCACATGTTTCTCCCGCACAACTTTATACCATATTCCCTATCTATTTCTTTTCCTGAATATCTTTGCACCTCCTTTTTTTGCTTACCACACTCTTCTCTGTCACTGATAACCTTTTTTCTCAATGGTCCTAATTTTATTCCTTTCATATGCAAACTTGATATTTGTGACAATATTATCTAGGAATTGTGGATTGATATGGTATTGCTGACATTTTTCTGAAGTTGAAGGCAGTGTTCCATCCCAAGGCTCCCTTCTGAACCTTCAGTTCATGCCAGTTGCATGTTATTTATCATGTTATTAAAACTTTTTGTGAAGAATTATCTCGTTCTATCCCTGATTCCCCTACCTGACTCTAATTAAGCACTATCAGTTTCTCATCATGCACACAAACAGCTGCATTCCAGAGAAATAAAATAACCCATTTTGTGTTCATGATACACCTTTACCCTTGAACAGTTTTTATCACATGCCTGGTTCCTATCAAAGGCCTTAGATAGTTCTGAGGCCTGTAATTCCTGTTAAATTGCAGACTTTAGGAATAAAAGGAGAAAGAAATATATGCAGTAGATGCATCCTTGTGATGCATTGGGAGTACCTACTGAAAAGAAACATTTTGACTGAACATATAGATGACCAGTGGTCTATTTTCTGCTCCCCTTTTTTTCCCTGTTTATCAAGGGCTGAAGCACCAGCATCAGTCCTGAAAATCAGGCAAAGTTTATGGGGACAACTTTGTGATTTGGAAATCAAAACTAATCTCTGAAGAATTTGTGCATCGCAGACTTATTTTTCCAGAGTATTGACATACTAGAGGTGTAAATAATTTTAGGGACAGAATAGTCCTAATATGCATGCAGTTTGGGTCACCACAATATAAGAAAGATATTAAACTATTAATCGAAAGGAGGGCAACAAAGATGGTGAAGGGCCTCGAGGGAGGAGCAGCTGAGGGCACTTGGCATGTTCAGCTGGAGGAGACTGAGAGACCTCATCACAAATTACAATTTTCTCATGAAGGGCAGTGGACTGGCAGCACTGATTTCTGCTCTCTATGACCAGTGACAGGACCCTAGGGAATAGTCTGAAGTTGTGTCAGAGGAGGTTTAGGTTGGATATTAGGAAAAGGCTTTTCCCACAGAGGGCGATCAGGCACTGGAAGAACTTCCCAGGGAATAGTCAGAACCCCAAGGCTGCCAGAGCTCCAGGAATGTCTGGACAAAACCCTCAGCACAGGTGTTGGGGTGTCCTGTGCAGCGTCAGGAGCTGGACTGGATGATCCTTGTGAATGCCTTCCCACTCAGCATATTCTGCGATTCTGTGGAAATAGCATGACAGTTAATGTGTCTGGTTCTTGATATTCTTAAGAAAATATCCTCCCTTAAATCTCTAGAAGTATATTAAAAATATATTTGGAATCAAGTAATTTGAGTTAAAAGGGCTGTTACAATCCAAATTGACCCATATGCAGTATCACCAAGTATGGGCAATGTTTCAGTAAGAGTTGTATTATTACCTTAATCTACCATAAAGGTGAAGCTGGTACTGCTATTTTTAAAAACAGCAATTGCTGTGTGGCTTGATTTTCCAGCAACAAAAGGGCTGAGGAAGACAAAATGCAGCATTCAAAAGACATCAAAGAAGAGGTGTCACCTGACACTGAAATTAAAAGATATTTTTGTATGACTGTTCATCACTGTGTGGACTAGATGCCACGGTGGTTAAAGGAGGCTGAACCAGCTTGCACAAACTGACTTCTGGAACAGGCTTAAGTTACAACACACTTCTCTTCCTCACAACATCATTTTGCTATAGACAACTACATCCTGAAGAACACATCTGGCACTGACTGGGATTCAAGCTATGGGACAATCACTACATGCCATGCCAGTTTTTCTGGCACTCAGATACAGATGTTGGTTTCCAGATAATTTGATTTTGAACCTATAATTATCAAATCCAATTCTGCAGATTGTTTTAACTTTTGACAGTTTGGAAATTTCCATCTAAGTTATGCATTCTTTCCATCTCTGTTTTATTTCAGCGAAACAAGTGGTTCTAAAAAAATTTGTCTTTCCCAAGACAGATAAACTAGCTCAGTCAATTGCACTTGGTGCATGACTCCCTTCGCAACATTCAGATGACTCCCGCAAATGCAGGCCCTGGGAGCTAGGTAAGAAGATTCTAACTCCACATGGCACATCTGTTTCTTCCTGACCAGCCCTACAGTCTATTACTGAGCATCATCACTGAAATGGGCCCTTCTATCTTCCTCTGAGCTCACAGCAAACAATGCCTCTCTATCCATGACCTCACTCTAGTGTTAAAATTCTCCCACCCTTCCTGCCTTTTCCACATCTGTTTCTCCTTCAGTTCAGTGATTGAAGAAATCATGCATTAATCCCCTCTTGAACTGCATGATCAATGTTTTTCTCCATGGCCCAGATTGTGATCTTTTCTTTGCCCACAACAATTGCAGTTTCTTCCCATTCATTATTTCCTTAGGGATCATAGCAAGGAACATTGTGTGATTTTCTGATAATACCAACATGCCTCACTATCATAGCAAATCTAAGTTCATGCATTCATTCTTAAACATCTTCATGGGTTATAGATGGCTGGGGGAGGTGGGACCTGCAGAATCTCATTGCTGCTAAACTAAGCAGGCCTTAGGTCTTGCCTGGAGTCACGCAGGCAACTAATAGCTTCAGGGAAGAGAGCAGGGCCCATCCACTCTGGGACCTTTTCCTTGGTGGCCTCTTTATGTCATGGTCAGTAGCTCGAGGTGCCCTCCTGCCTCCTTTTTGTACGTTTGTTAACTCTCACAGACAACTTGCAACACACTACTTTAATAGAGGATCAGACCAGCAGTTTTGCACCCTTTCTCCTTGCTGAACCTTCCACTTGAGTAGGTAAATCCTATACTAGCTCAAGATTGCCTTATAGTGTCCTGACCCAAGTAATTTTTTTCAGGATGTTAATAAATTTCTCTTCTTTCCTGCCCCTCTTCACCTTGACAGCAGTCAGAGATTGATATTAAATCATATTTCCTTGGTACAACATCTGTTACTAGGTCTTCTTTTTCCCTATAAAGCTATTAACATGAGGTTAGCTTAGAATTACTACCTCAGGGTAAGAGAACCACGGCATGTTCACTTTCTAGGATTGCTCTGTTTTAACACTGTCTAGGGTGGGGGAAGAGGTACTCATACACTTATCCTACTGCAAATATCAAGAGATTCATGTTTCAATTACAGGTGTTTTGCATGTATAGTGGCTGTTTGCATCCTCGCTATCTTTTATAGCCTCTTAAGTAACAGTCAGGCAGGATCTCACCACCACAGCTTCCTGTTCTTATTGAAGTGGCAGCTGCTTTGCTGTCCAGCCAACACATGATGGATGTATTCAAACAAAATTTATCTTTGCCTGCATACTATGTTCCACACAACTCTTCAGTTTCAGGTGGCACTAAGGATGCAGAACTTGCCCATCATACAGGATTTGATCAATCCATTTTGCACCATCCAGAGCAAAATCTTGGTTTAATAACTCCGCCTATGGAACAATGTATCTCTATCTGATAAAGAACAATAATTTATTTTTCACTTTCAAAAATACCAAAAGCATGATAAGGACTTCCTGAGCCAGAAAATGACCCTCAGCACTGGCCCATCAAGAATGATGACAACTCTTAAGACCCAGATTGAGTGTATTCCTTTTCTTCCTGAGCAACAAAAAGTAGAGCATAGAGAAAATAAACAACATGAGAAAAGAACATGTCTGTAGCCCTGACAAGTTTTGCTAATTACTGTAGGATAATACTCAGATTGTGTTTTTCATTAGACTAAAATCTGAGCCTTCACAGGGCAACATTACAATCCTTCATTATAGTCTTACAGATCCTGAGCAGATTTTTCTTTTCTTTTCTTTTCTTTTCTTTTCTTTTCTTTTCTTTTCTTTTCTTTTCTTTTCTTTTCTTTTCTTTTCTTTTCTTTTCTTTTCTTTTCTTTTCTTTTCTTTTCTTTTCTTCTCTTCTCTTCTCTTCTCTTTTCTTTTCTTTTCTTTTCTTTTCTTTTCTTTTCTTTTCTTTTCTTTTCTTTTCTTTTCTTTTCTTTTCTTTTCTTTTCTTTTCTTTTCTTTTTTTTCCACCTTCAGGTCCTTATTTTAAAGTCTATGTGATTTCTTATGTGGTACATATGGGATATGACTCCACGTCTCACATGAAATGTTGTACAGGAAAAAGGAAGGAAGCAGCACTTTTTGTAACTAAGTATATCAGTGTGTTAAGAACTTGGAGTAGCACAGTGACACAAACACAGTGAGGTCTCATTCAAAAACCCCAGGCTGCCAAAGGAACAGTATATTTTGAGGAAGAGTGGGAAAAGAAAACGTATTGAAGAAGAGAACAGCAGAATTCCTAGGAGTACTTACTTTGGAAGTATACTGTTTACTGAGATAATAGAAAAGGTTTCAAAAGCTTTGGCCAGGATCAAGTTGTTTAAAATCACAATGAAATTAATGTTTTCTGCCCTCATGATTTTTGTTACTTTGGAGCAATTCATGGCAGTCCATGTCTGGACCATTTGGACAAACTGGCAATTTGGCGTTATGTATCTTTACAGTATGGTGAGGAAGGTGGGTTTATTTGACTGTGTGCAAACATTGTGGCAACAGACAAACTCGTATTTGGAACAGGAGCCACTCTTTCAGTTGAGCCAAGTAAGTTCCACTTGTCTTACTAATAATATGTTTTTGAAGTATGTGGTGAGGTGCAAAGGGACTGTGTGATGTGACAGAATAATGACAGCATAACATCTCCTGACTCAGATCTCTTGAACATGCATTCTCCAGCCAGACGTTTGAGTTCAGCTGCTATTTAGTTTTAAAAGGTTTCAGGAACAACGAAGACAGTCTCCTAACAGAGCTAGTTTCCTAATAAACTATAATAAATAAATAAACCAGCATTACTTCAGAGATTCTCTCACAGTCACTATGCTAAATTTTGTTATTGGTACCCAGTGGGGATGAAGTCTTAAGCCCAGCTTCAATGTGGGGTGAAAGAAGGTGCTTACTTTCTTTTTTTTTGTAACACTGAGTGGTGTGGGAAGTTAAAAACAAGCTGTAAAGAGTTTCAGGAGAAAGTAGTTCTCGTGGTATATTAGGGTTTTCTTGCAGCAACTGCTTGAAATGTGAGCATGCCATTAATATTTAGAAATTTCTGGGATATCATCTTAGTAAGGATGGGCCATTTTCCCCAGATTTTGTGTGAAAGTGCAAAAGTTTGGGCAATGGGTGAGTTTGTTGCATTGATTTTTATTGTCCTAAAACATTCAGTTGCCCACAACTCCCCAAATACATGCTCACCAGTCAGGCACGGGACTCTTCTAGATGCTAGCTCACATCTGAAAGCCTCATATGACTATTCAGCTACCTTTGAAATTTAAGGACTCTTACTTGCCTATACCGGGATAGATGAATGCAGCTCCAGTTCGCTTGGGTGTAGGGAATACAAAGAGGATTCAAATTCCAAAGGACTTAAAAAACACTGCAGGAGCTATGCCTCCTGAGAATCTTCAAACACGAAAGACACAATACTTCCTTTAATCACTACATAATTTTTAAGACATCTCCTCCTGACAATTCAGTAAGAGAATAGCTAAGGGATTACTCTGTTCATTACCTGCATCTTTTCATTGGAGGAAGCCAAGATTTACAAAAGTGGGCAATGTGTAGCCCATTCTGTATTGTGTAAAATTAGAAGGAAATAGAAATATGATTGTTTACGCAAGTCTATAACTGTTTTTTATGTGCAATAAAAATATAACTGCTCCTTTCTCACACCCCTTCTCACTGTAAAGACACCTTAAAGTTCTATGAGAGATCTGTTTCTTTTGGAAGGGACAGACACACAGAAGAGAGAATAAATGGTTTGTTTTGAACGGCACTGAACTCCTCTCTTAGACACCCTAGTGTCCTCCTTTAGGATGGCTCAGCATGATGGTTTCACAACTTGGAAACTTCCCCAGAGTTCACATAATATTGTTCTCTTGTCAAAAGATGCTTAGATGCCTGGGTCAAGGTCCACACAGAAATACTATAGAAGTTTTCAAAGAATGGAATTTGGAAAGATAACCTCCTGGAACAGAATACTTGTTAATAAAAAATTTAACCCCATATTACATTTTTGCAACAATATTTTGTATCTTCAAGTTATTCCACTCACTGGAACAGTATTGTAGAGTGGAGTAACAAATTGTCTTCTCTTCCTGTGTGCCATGGTTAAGCGTTTTAGCCATATAAGGTAAAGGATTGTTGGGTAATTAAAAAACCCCAAAATCTGTTAATATGGATCATGTTACAAGCATATAAGGCTGCTCTTGAAGTAAATAGTTTTCTTCATATCTATATTGTTTTAAATTAAAAATGAATATGAGAATTTATGTTGTAGTATTAAAAGTTCCCTTCCTCATTTCAAGGTCCCTCAGTTAAAGGTATTTATATATTTATCTAATCTCAATCTATCTATATGTATGTATGTATATAAGGTCTAGTAAAAACAAGCTCAGGAGCCCAGGCGATTAAAAGCTGCAATGAAAAATCCCACCCTTGTACTCCCTTTCTTTGATCTGTGGTTTACATGTTTATATCGTAAACAGGAGAAAGAAATAAACATAGAAAGACACTCACCTGTCAGGGGGCAGATGTGGCTGGACTGTATCTGAACTATAGATGATTTAGTTCTCAGAAAAATATGCAGAAAAATAGTCATCACAAAACAATGTTTCTTTTTCAGAGAGTCAAGAAGAGTCTGCTCCAGAACTCATTGTGCTCAAATCAGAGGAGCCTAAACAACATGACAAAAAACTGAACATGGCTTGTTTGGCAAGGACTTTCTATCCTAAGAACATCAGCCTTGATGTGTCCAAGGGTGATGTTTTGTATGACCTGAAGGCACTTGTTGTCACATCTGAGGGGGTGTACAGTACAATGAAGGTTGTTGGTGTGGAGCCAGGTGCAGAGGTGACCTGCAAGGCTACGCACAAGGGAAGCAAGAGTAAAGCCAGCATAATTCTGCCAGGTCCAGTGTTGTGGTCCAAATGCCATATGATTCTAAGAGATGCATCTTCCATCATTTTTTTCCTGCCCTTTGATGATCCAGGAAGGAAAATAAGTGCAGACAGAAACATATTTAGGCACTTAATTAGGTGAAGACAAGGCATTCAAAAACACCTAGAATATGCGACCTTAATTCAAGAAAAAAAATAAACTAACCTAGAATTCCCGAGTCTCAAAAAAAGAATAAAAACAATCCTCCATTATTGGTGAGTTTACCTTTATCTAATACAATATAGTTGAAGGGTTCACATGGGTTTACATACCTGCCAAAAGAAAATTCAAAATATCTTCTTTGAAAACATAACATGAAAAAATGTAAAAAGGACATGTGATTTTTCCCCAGATATTTTGGTTACTTTTTGATCACTTTTTAATATGATGATTTTCTTCAAAAGGGAGAGAAAACTAAAACTCAACAATCCTGAGGAGGCGTTTCTGCAATCACATGTAAAAAGCTAATTTTTCAATTCAAGTTAATCATTAATTAATGACCTGCCATCTGATTCTCCAATACAGCTTAACTACTGCTGTGAAAAGAGCTATAGGCATGTTTTGTGTAATTCTTGTTTTGTATAGTTCAGATACAGCATATAGTCTCTATTTTTCATTCAACAGAAGAGAAAACTGAAGAATTCGAAACAGTTAATATTTGCAACATTACAGATGCTTCTAAAAAAGGTTAGTTGCCTGAAGGAATATCAGTGTACTGTTCTTTTGTTGGGGATTCAATAACAATGTAGGAGTATGCACTGTACAGAAATGTCTGAATTGGTGATTCATATTAAGCAATAGGATGCACTTTTTGTGGACACAATACCAAAACATGAACAGTTGCTTTCTCTGGTGCAGAAATATCAGAATTGGAAATACTTATTGAGACACAACTTGCCACTTCATGCTAACAAATAGCCTGACAAATTTGCATGGGATAAAACTGGAATGTAAAATCAGTCCTCTGCTGATTCCTGCACTTTATAAATTCCACTCATATTTTCATTCATTCCTGCTTCCCTCATCCAGCTATGATTTGTGGATTTTCATTCTTTTTGGGGTTGACTGGGGCTGCATGGTGATAATATCAAGATGACACTTTCGTTCCTTGTTTTTTGCTTCTTTTTAAAGCAAGTATCAAAATGGAGAAAATGAATATGCTGTTTATGGCTGTTTTGAGTTTGAGAGTCCTGCTGGCGAAAAGCATCACCTTCAATGCACTCATGACTATCAAGCTATTACTCTTCTGAGGTGGGAAATACATTGTTAAGTCCCTGGGAACTAAGAGGCAAAATCAGTGACCATATGCATCCTTCTGTAACCCCACAAGGAGTGACATCAGTTCAGTTGTTCCTGTTTCTACTGGATGAGTTAATGTAACCTCCAAATTGCACCTCATTCCCAAATCAGGCTAATCCAGAGCATCTCACATCCTATTAGAAACCTGCTGGTTGTTTCAAGTGGCAAAGCACAAAGTCTGGATAAATGTCCAAATCAGCAAGAATATAAAAGGAGACTCCCAAAAGCCAACAAAAGTGAAAAAAGAGGCAGGAAAAGGAAGAGGGAAAATTATGAAGATTAAGTAGCTGAATGACCAAAATATATTTGCCCTCTCGATCCCTGATTAACAGAAACTCAGTGCCACTGCATTAGATGTGAATAAGAATTTAAAAGAAACATTGTTTGCTGTTTCAGGTACTGAGACAGCAATGGGCTGAATAAGAGCAGGAAAGAACACACATCAGGATAACGTGTCATCCCTGCTACTAGTAAACATCTGAAGAATCAACAAATTCCCCAGTTTCTGCAGATCTGTGAATCTCTTTACTTCACCAATGTGCTCTTCAGTCAATACCATCTGGAATCCTTATTAGACACTGAACACTTGCCTAACTTAGAATCATTAATGGAACAATTTCTGTTATTTCTTATCTCTCTCATCCCTCTGTTAAGCAAGAATACTTGGCTCTCCCACTCCTGTATCTATTGCACTGATGCAACGATTACTTCAACTGTTTCAAAAACTTGAAAGTGAACTTCATACTTAGCATGCTTTAAAAATACCACCCCTGGTCATATTATGTTGTTGTCTACAGAAGTAATGTTTTTCTGCTTTGGGAGCATAGGCACAGGGGGAGTATTGCATAAACGTCATTTTTTAGAGGATTTAATCAGTGGCAATTTTCTAGGGCAGGTAACTAGATTTCATTTGTACTTGAAGGAATTCACTTCAGACAGGTGTACAGTAATTTTTTCATTTCCACTTTTTCTTCTAAGCATTCTTGTCTTTTTTTAAGTATATGGTACCTCTATTTTAAGTTTCCTAATACAGACCAAAATAAAGTTTTATTATGTTTGCTTTGCACTGTGACCTTTCTTCTGAAAGTTGTATGAAAATCTTTGAAGTTCCACTGTCCTACCCAGTGACCACTGAGAACTAGAAAATTACTTATTACAGTCTAGATTTCAAGATTTCATTTTTATTAAATTTGTCTTCTTTCGGCTTTCCACAAGGAAAGAGGAAGACTCCTTGATATATTTAAAACATTCCAGGACACCTGTGAATTCTGGCCCTATTGGGTTTAAAGGAATTTTAATTTTTCATGGCCCTTTCAAATTACTCAGACTCCAAATTGTGGATCACAGCAAAAAGAGAGATAAGTCTAAAGAGAAAAGGTGAGAAAACAGGCTGCTAATTTTTGACTCACCAATACTAGGAAGGGGCCAACAGGAAACACTGGGGTGTTCTGTAGATCACCAAGCTGTTGGCTGGCAATCACAAAAACCCAACATTGACTTCTGTCTCAAAAGCTGCAAGCTGACAGGATGCTTGTGGTTCAAGCGCACCAACTCTATCATGCTATTCAAGACAGTCCCCCTTGTTTTTAAAAATGTGTTAACCACTTCCCAGGGTCAGGGCTCACAACATTCCTCAGATGCTGACTGAAATACTGTTACCCCAAAAAGGCCCCCAGAAGGGTGCATAGCAAAATCTCTTTAATTAATCTTGACAAGTTTAGTCATTCAAACTGTCACTTAAAAAATCATGACTTTCTATGGTGAAGACACTGTCTCTGGGTCCTGCAGCTCTGTGGTTTGGTCTCAGGAGCACAAACTTCATGTGGAAAAACATGGTAGCTATATTTTTGTTTCCTAGGCATCCCAAGAGCCAGATGGACATGTGGAGCAAGCTGACAACAAATGTCCCTTGAGTCAGCCTTTCTGTCCCAGTTAAGCAGTCAAAACCAGACTGCTCTCACAGCACCCATCTTCTGACGCATCTTTTCATTTCAACACTGGCTGCTGAGCTTGAGTTGATTTCTCTGCAGATGGTGACCAGCACCCTGGTGCCCTTTCATCCCCAAGCATGGTGCTGTCCTGGAAAGCTCTTTAATGTTCTCCTTCAAGTGGGACAGCTCCAGGTGAAACTGGCCTATGTGACATAGAACCTCCAGAAGCAGAGAGCTGTCCTGCAGCATCCCTGAGTTTTCACTATAATCCCAAAAGCTTTGTGAGCGGGGTCTTTGCATGGTGTAGATGTTATGTACCTCATTGAACAGGCAACTTCTTCCTGTGGCTCTTTCGCACAAGGGCATTGCTCCTTTTTGCTTCTGTGCGTCCAGTGCAAACTCACAGAATCACAAGATTGGTCAGCTTGGAAAGCACCACAGTGGGTCATCTGGGCCCACTTACCTGCTCAAGCAAGGTCATCCCAAAATGCATGGCACAGTATTGTGCGTAGACAGTTCTGGAATACCTCCAGCGAGGGACACTCCACACCCCCTCTGGGTAATCTGTGCTCAGTCACTGCACAGAGAAGAAGTTCCTCCTCATGTTCAGGTGGAACTTCCTGGGCATCAATTCCTGCCCATTGCCTCATCCCATTGCTGGGCCTCACAGAGCAGAGCCTCATCCATGCTCTGACCTCCCCCTGCATACACTGACCGAGGCATGAAGTCACCTCCCAGCCTTCTCTCTAGGCTGAACTGCCCAGGCTCCCTCAGCCTTTCCTTGCAAGGGAGATGCTCCAGTCCCTTCACCATCTCTGCAGCCTTCTCCTGGACCCGCTGCAGGGGTCTGCAGGTCTCTGTTGTCCTGAGGAGCCCAGACCTGGACACAGCACTCAAGATGTGCCTCACAGGAGTGAAAATAGGGACAGGACCAGTCCCTGACTTGCTGGCAATACTCCTCCAAATGCTGCACAGGATTCTTGGTCCCCAGGACACACTGCTGACTCAGGGACAGCTGGTTGTCTACCATGACCCTCAGCTCAGCAGAGCTGCTCTCCAGCAGATCACTCCCAGCCTGTGCTGGTCATTGGGGTTGTTATCTTCAAGTGCAGGACCTGCATTTGCCCTGGTTGAATTTCATACAGTTCTTCTCTGACCATCTCTTCAAGCTGTTGAGGTCCTTCTGAAGGGCTGAATAGCCCTTTAGGGGCATCAGCCACTCTTCACACCTTTGTGTTGTCAGCAAACTAAGGAAGCATCTGCCCCTTCATCCAATGAATCTGCCCTTTCATCTGCCCCTTCATCCAACCCAATCCAATTCATCACTGATGAATAAGTTAAGCAATCATAGAATCATAGAATATTCTGAGTTGAAAGACACTCAAAAGGATCATCGAAGTCCAGCTCGTGGATGTGCACAGGACAGCACCAAGAATCTCACCCTGCACCTAAGACTGTTGTCCAAACACTCCTTGATCTCTATCAGGTTTGGTGCTGTGACCACTGCCCTGGAGAGCCTATTCAGTGCCTGACCACTCTCTGGGTGACAAACCTTTTCTTAGTATCCTCCACTGACACAGTTTCATGCTGTTGCCTCAGATCCTGTCACTGGTCACATAGAGCAGAGATCAAAACTACCCCTCCACTGCCCTTTGGGCTCTACCGATGAGCTCTGCTTGCAATCTCCTCTCCTCCAGGCTGAGCACACCAAGTGATCTCAGATGCTCTTCATATGGCTTCCCCTCAAGGCCCTTCACCATCTTTGTAGCCCTCCTTTGGCTGGTCTCTAATATCTTTAGATATTTCTGATACTGTGGCACCCAAAACTACCTCAAGGACTCAAGGTGAGGTCGTCACAGTGCAGAACAGAAACAATCCCCTCCCTTGCCAGGCTGGGCCTGATGCCTCCCAGGACGCAGATGTCCCTTCTGGCTGCCAGAGCACTGCTGTGTGATGTTCAACTTGCCATCAAACAGGATCCCCAGATCCCTTTCCATGGTGCTGCTTTCCACCATCTCATTCCCCAGTTACATCCCAGGGTTGTAACATTACATTCTCTCAAGGTGGCAGAGTCCATCGTTACAAGCCAGGGAAGTACTTCCCCAGGGAAGAGGGAAGGTCAGCCATTGCTTTCTGTCCTGGCACATCTCTCAGTCCAAACTGCAGCTGGAAATGCTTCATGGTAATGATGGGCTCTGGCATGTTGAGAGAATGGGATGATGCTATCTATAGAGTTGAGAAATCACTAGAGTGTTCTGTCTAGTTTGGACTGCAAAGGGAAGATGAAGGCTAGCATTGGCTTTTTATTCTAGGACTTTTTTGCAGCAGCTGCTGGATGTTTTGAAGGGCTTTGGGATGTGCAAGAGTGAGAGGGTAAGATGGTACACAGAGAAAGTGCATATCTCCTGGAAGCTGGATGCAGGTCAGTGGGTGTGTTATATGTTGAGCAGCTGATCACACAGAAAAAGTTCTAAAATAAAGAGGCCATACTGGAGTTGCCTTTGCTTTTGCAGCCTATAAAATGCACAGCCAAAACCAAAATTATTCCTCTTCCTTCCCTGCTGAATGCAGGAACACATTCAGGCAGTCTCCAAGAGCCAGGATCCACCACGGAGCTCTTCCACGAGTTGCTGCTCACACACGAATGGGGCCGGGCCAGAAAAGCACTTGGCTTTTGCCTGGGCGCTGTCAGCGCTTATCAAAACAACCACACGATGGCGGTGTCGACTTGCAACAGAAGGAAACGCACCGAGCCCGGCTCGAAACCGCCCCAAGGGCAGGGCCAAGTTGGAAACGTCCCTGCTCTCGAGTTAAGTGTGTCAGGACAAAAAGATTGGTCTGATCATCCTCTTCTGAATGTAAACTCATTTCCTTGTCGTTCCTGACCATTCCTTTCTTTTGCCTCCCTGACTCATCTATGTCCTTCCTGGCCCTTCCCATCATTCCAGTGCCTTGCATTGACTTGCTCACCAATGCCCCACCTTGGCTTCCCTACCGCTCTTATCCTGGCCTTGTCGTGCATGGAATATTTGTCTTAGGACACCATTGCCTTGTCTACCCCACCCTCACATTTCTTTGCTTTGCCGTTCTTATGAAGCCTTGCATTTCCTTGTCATTCCTAACCATTCCTTTACTTTGCCTTGCTTCCCCATGCCTTGCACTGCCTTGTTGCCCCCTCTGTAGTCTTCCATCGCCCTTCCTTCCCTCCACTGCCTTGCATTGACTTGCTCAAACATCCCCCACTTTGGTTTCCCTACCCATTTGTTCAGGCCCAGTCTTGCCTTCCCTTCTCATTCTAGGACTCTCCTTGCCTTGCCTACCTCTCCCTTGCCTTGCCTTGCAAAGCCACCACTTGTCTTGCCTTGCCCTTGAAGCCCTTCCTTGCCTTGCATTTTCTCGCTTGCCTCTCCCCCACCCAGTAATCAAGCCCCATTTTCTCATGATATTTCCCAGCCTTGCCTTGTCCTGCCTGCTCCTCCTAGGACTCTTAAGGGTCTCACATATCCCCAGTGTTTCAGGAGCATGTGAAAGGAAGGCTGGGGAGGATGCATGCAGCCAGACCCATCTGTCCTAGCAGCTTTTGTCTGGGACCAGTGCTTGCATGTCTTGAATTTTGGACAGGCAGTTCACATTTTGCCCTTGGGCTCTGTGACCAGAATGAGAGTTGTTTTGCATAAGAAGGATACCACATAGCCACAGTGTTTCAGGTGCAGATTAGAGGCAGCCTATGCAAGACAAAGAATGAGAATGGCAATGCTTTTTATGGGAAAAAAAGCAACATAAGCCCCACTGTTGCAAATGCAGAGAAGAAGCTGCCCAGTGGAGGTCGAGGGTGTCAGCAACTTTCTGTCCTGGCACATTTATTGTGGAAGCACTGCCTGAATTCGTACAATTATGGAGTTGGAATCCATCTTTGGAAGGTCATCTCCTGAACATTTCAATTTGGCATGTGGTTTCCACTTCTCACAGGTGGCCTTCTGAAATTCCAGCAGCAAACGTCTTTTGGACAAGGGAAGCAACTACACTCAGTCTTGGTGTGCAGCTGATCTACTGCCCCTGGCAAGTAATTCCCAGTAAAAGTGTCCTGTGGGAGGGTNGTACAATTATGGAGTTGGAATCCATCTTTGGAAGGTCATCTCCTGAACATTTCAATTTGGCATGTGGTTTCCACTTCTCACAGGTGGCCTTCTGAAATTCCAGCAGCAAACGTCTTTTGGACAAGGGAAGCAACTACACTGAGTCTTGGTGTGCAGCTGATCTACTGCCCCTGGCAAGTAATTCCCAGTAAAAGTGTCCTGTGGGAGGGTTATGCAAATGTCATCTGTGTGATTAGCCAATGGTAGTGTGCCTAGTATGCATAATTAGTAGTAAGACTATATAAGGCGCTTTGTAACACAAATAAACCAAAGCTTGCTTATCACTCATATTGAGTTGTGTGTCTTGCTTCCCTCACCGTCGGCAAATGGTGTCCGAACAAGTGACAAGGTTACAGATGTCGCACAGCTGCTAGCGGGTGGACACTGATTCCAGCAGTGGACACGGAGACCTGATAACGGAAACGGAGCCTGATGCGGTGAGAGTGGAGAAGCACCGGTAGCAGCGATCAGGGAGCGCAGATCAGCAGCACTGTTGCGGTGAGCCTGATCCAATCGCTTGGACTGTCCAAGAGGAGCCCGCCGTCCACTGGGGCGAACCTGATAAGGCTGCAGGGAAGAGAGATCCCGAGAACGAGGACGAGCCTGGAAGGAGGCCGATCCTGGGTAACACATTAGCTGGCTGAAGAAAATGGATCGAGAGGTAGCCCTTGATTTATTACAGCGCTTTTTAGAAAAGCAGGGGGTAGGAACTGAAACCTTAAAGCAACTAGCAGGTCTAGTGGCAGTAGGGAAAGCTAAGGGATTTTTTGTAGATCCTAACACAGTCTTTGAAGACCATGAGTGGCACAATTATGGTGATGAATTGTTTGAGGCAGTGATAAATAATGACAAGACTGCGAAAAGGCTTAGTAAGCCATGGAGGGAGGTAATAAATTGTCTAAGGCGATATAAAGCAGAAAAGAAGATTGCGGCAGTAGCAACAGAAAAGTTAGTGGGCACAGGCGGCAGAAAACATTCCAGGAAGGCTTACGTTAGAGGGAGGCTGTACAGCAACCCCTCCGACCTGCAGCTCACTCCCAGTTCTCAGAGTGCAAGGGTTCCCTCCCCCACCACCGCCACTGACAGGGGAAGAAGGGGCTTACTCGGCCCCTCCGCCGGCACAGCCAGAGGCAGACAGAGTCCAGCCCTCGGCCCCTCCCAGGGAAAGACAGGAGGGTGTTGCAGAGTGTGGCTGTAAGTGGAACGCAGACTCCAGAGGGGAGG
>VZTX01031426.1:0-10679 GCA_013400915.1 Pardalotus punctatus | reverse complement strand
ATAGCAACAGCATTGCCTCCAAAACANGGAGAGAATCCTGTGAGGGGAAATCAACCCATCCAGAGCTGTTTACCTGAACATGGGCTGCACCATAGCAACAGCATTGCCTCCAAAGCAGGGATTTTGTGGCTGAATTAGAAAGCCAAACTGCATTAGAGTGGCAGCTTTTAGTCAAGATTATCCCATAGCCCTCAGGCTGACAGGTAGTTCCTCCCAGTCATGGGTAAAAAATACTGATTTTGAGTGCTGTGAAGGCTGAGCCCTGCTGAGCCCTGGCTCTCTGTGTCTGTGTCTGTGTCTGTGTCTGTGTCTGTGTGTCTGTGTCTGTGTCTGTGTCTGTGTCTGTGTCTGTCTGTCTGTGTCTGTGTCTGTGTCTGTGTCTGTCTGTCTGTGTCTGTGTCTGTCTGTCTGTGCAGGTGAAGGTGGCAGCCCCGTGGCTGCAGGGCCTGGAGGGCTCCTGTGCCGTGGTGGGGGAGGCTGTGCTGGTGTGTGTGGACACGGCCACGCGCTCGCTGCACGTCTGCGCCCTGGACACGGAGCAGGACTTGAGGCAGATCCCACTGCAGGTGAGAATTGCTGGGGGAACATTCCCTGGAATTCCGTGCTCTGCTGATCTGGTGCCTGGCTCTGCCTGGGGATGATTGGAGGTGGGGGGGATCATGATCCATAAACTGAGGGCAAGGTGGGAAAGCTTTTTGTCTGTTATTCCTTCTGGATTGATGTCTTCTGAGCTTTGCTCCAATCGAGCCTGGGCCTTCCTGCTCTGTGCCCTGACCTGAGGGAAGGAAGGTGTTGGATGTTGGGGAAGATGAAACAGGAAGGCCTCGTAAATATGATTGCTTAAATTTTGAGTATATGAAATCTGTGAGTGAAATAGAATTGAAAGCAAGTTTCGATCTCTAAAATGCCAAGCCCCAGTTACTGAACAACTGGAAAACAATGCTATGGCCAGCTGTCTGTAACACCCCCTTTTTGATTAAACAATGCCCTTCTCCTTACCCAGAGTCCTGGGGTNCCTCCCCCCACCCTGTGTCCCCAATAAACCTGCATGCTCTAAGACTGGACTCTGGAGAGCTCTGTCCAAATCACCGGCACGTCACAGAGATTCCTACAGCACCCCGAATCCTCCACAGTTGGTCTCAGGGAAGAACAGCTCTCCTCTGCTTGTCTGCCTTGCAGTCCCTGGAGCTGGAGTTTGCAGATGACTTCCAGGCCAGGATCTTGGCCACTCAGCCCAGTGTGACGGGTGCTTCACGGACTCAGTTCTTCCTGCAGCTGTCCCCGAGCCACTTCTCCCTGCTGCAGTACAAGCAGGGGCTGCTCAGCCACCTCCGGGACTTCCAGCAGGTACCAGGGAGAGAGCCAAGTGCAGCTGAAAATCCTTCAAACTCTTGGGCCAGCTGATAGGTTTTAAAAATCTCAGTAGCTGTGAGCAGAATGGCTCAAAAACCTGTGGCAGATCAACTGTTTCCATCTTTATGAGAAGTATTTTCAGTCTTTTTTTTATTATTTTAAATTTTTTTGTTTGGGGAAACAATACAATTTAAAATTTGGCTGTGGCAGTTCATCTATTTATAATTCCACTGTGGTTTTATTTACTTCCCAAGTAGTTTTTGGTGGGGTTTGGGGTTTTCATGAGGGATTTTTTTTTAAAATGATTTCATGCTATTTTTTTTTTTTTTTCCTTTCCAGGCAGCTCTGGTGAGTTTTGCAACGACCGGGGAGAAGACGGTGGCTGCTGTCCTGACGTGCAGGAGTGAACTGGTCAGCAGAATTTCTGTACTCTGGGGCCAGCCCAGCTTTGGGGGTGCCCACTGAGGGTGGGCTCCACAGGTCAGGGATGGGGAGTCCCTTGAGGGAGAGGAGGATTTGATAAATTTCGGTGATAACACAAGCAGGGCTTGATTCTGTCCAGCTCAGGCTGTGCCTGGCTCAGTGAATGTCCTGTTTCAGCCCTGTGGAAGGTGGGAAAGAATTGGATTTACCGATCCACAGAGGAGTTCAGTTCCTGGGGATACCAAACATAGTTTCATTTTTCTCAAAAACAGAATAGAACAGAGCCATTTCCTGCCTGATGTCACAGTCAAGCTGAGCATTGTCAGGCACTCAAAACCCTGATTTTTTAATGCTTTTGCTGGTGTCTGAAGCCATGTTACATCTTTTCTCATCCTCCCTGCAGAAACCTGGCAGCTCTGACGGCCTGCATGCTGGCAGTGCTCTGGAGGATGCCCGGAGGCAGGTACGGGCTGCTCTGTTCCCAAATTCCTGTCGGTGCATTTTATTCCTTCACCTGCAGGGACAGAATGACAGAGGTCTTACACCAGCTCTCCAACCTAAAAATGCAACCTAAAAATAGCTCGAAGCCCCAGTTTTTGCTGGCCATGGAATTCTGCTGGATTCCTGCTGCAGGCTTTGGTGTGGTGTGTGTGTAACCCCCGTTCTCTGCCCCTTGTTCCAGGATTCCTTAACCTGCTCCAACCAAACCTACAACATAAACCTGTACCTGGTTGAAACCGGACAAAGGTTGTTGGATACCACGATCACCTTTAGCCTGGAGCAGGGAGGGGCCAAGCCCCAGCAGGTGAGCAGGGAGGGGTTATTTCAGTCCTTGCAGTGCCCTCTCTTCCTGGAATTGGCAGGATTGGAGCCTTCAGCCAAGGGGAAAAGCATTCCAGGGATTACAGCATCACCCTGTTTGCCCTTGTTTCACCTGAGTTCTGTGTTCTCCGAGGAGATGGTGTGATCGTTAACTCTGCTGTTCTCCCTGCCTCTTTTTATATTTTTCCCAGCTGTACATCCAAGTTTTCTTGAAGAAGGATGACTCAGTGGGCTATCGAGCCCTGGTGCAGACAGAGGACCACTTGCTCATGTTCCTGCAGCAGCCAGGTGACTCCCACCAACAGCTTCCTCCATTTGTAACAGTCACAGGAGAAAATTCCATGTTCTCAAGGGTTTTATATTATTGTTGCTTTCCTTGGGAGCTGAAAACATTAATTTAACTCTTCTGAGTCCCATGAAAGGCACAGGAGATTCTCTCACCCTCACAAGAAACCTCACCCGGACAAACAGTTCTGCCCTGTTTTGTGGGGATTTCAGGGGGTTTGTGCACATCTCAGAACTTTTCGTAGGATGAGAGTGTAAGTCCTGGTGTAGATCTCCTGCAAAGATTTTCAGAAAAGACCCTCATGGCAAAAATGTTAATTTGCAGAAAGGGTTGAAAGTCCCATCTCAGTGGCATGAATTTTCTGGGGCTGTAAAGGAATCCAGGAGTTCACACTGTGAATCTCTTATTTTAAGTAGACTTAGTGACTGTAACCCTTTTAAAACACCAGATTGCTTTTACAGATCCTGGGGATTTCTTCCCAGAAGTGGCTCCAGCTGCATAAAATATTTGTCTTTTATGAAATAGTTGATTTAATGATACTGGATATTTATACACTGTTTTGCATTTCATTAAGAGGTGATTTGTATTTCAGGGGTGCGCTGAAAGATGCTCTTGCCTTGAGTGAGTTTAAGTTGGTTTTTCCAATATTCTGCTCTTACTTCTTTCCAGGAAAGGTTGTATGGAGTAGAGAGGAGTCACTGGCAGAGGTGGTAAGCTTGGAGATGGTGGATCTGCCTCTGACAGGTGCACAGGCTGAGTTGGAAGGAGAATTTGGAAAGAAAGCAGGTGAGTTTAACAGAATTACCTTCGTGAGTTTGTTTTCCTTCCTAAATAAATGTATGTGTTGTTTTCTGTTTACTCTGAGCTGAGAGATGAATTTAAATCTCTAGTGATGCCAGTTAAAATGAGCAGAAACAAACCTTTTTCTGTCTGAACTTTGAAAATCCAATCCAGATGACAGGAATGTATTACATTGTTCCATTAAAAAAACAGTCAGCAGCAGTAGGAGGGATTTTGGCCGGGTCTCCTAAATGTTTCCTGTGACTCTTTCTGGAAGAGACTCGTTTCCAATAGCTTTTTTTTGTTTGTTTTGTTTTGTTTTGTTTTTCCTTGCTGTCCTGGATGCAGCCATCCAAGGTAACCCCATCCTGCATGGAGTGTGCTCTGCTCCTGCCCAATGCTTCCTGGTGCCACCCGTCCCCTCTGCTTGCTCTCCTCGGGGCTGAAACAGAGATGAAATCTGATGTTTTGGCTATTTTAAGAAGTCAAATACAAACCCTGATTGGGCAGAATTAAGTATTTTTAATTCCTCTGAGTATGGGGTGCAGAGGGATTTTTGTAGAGGTGGGGGAGCTCTAGGTGGGCACAGTGAGCAGGAACACAACATCCTCTGCATGAAGGTTTGCTTTCAGTTGATCAGGATGCATTTTGGAATCAGTGTGGGGTGGGAAGGGTTGGTAAATGCCAGAGTCTGTCACAGAAAAGGCAGCTATAACTCACTGCAGAGTGGGAGGCAAGGAGTTAGCCCAGGTTTGTGCATGGCAGCGTTTGACAGCACACTCGGTTCCGGGGTGGGACGGGTGTGTTTTCCCTCCTGTTGTCACCGTGGGTGCCGTTTGCAGATGGTTTGCTGGGAATGTTCCTGAAGCGGCTCTCATCCCAGCTCATCCTGCTGCAAGCATGGACTGCTCATCTCTGGAAGATGTTCTATGATGCCAGGAAGCCCCGGAGCCAGATTAAAAATGAGATTAACATTGACAATTTAGCCAGAGATGAATTCAACCTCCAGAAAATGATGGTGATGGTCACGGCCTCGGGGAAGGTGAGGAGGCCAGGGTAGGAATTTGTTTTTAGACTTGAGTGAAGAGCCTCAGCCCTGAATTCCCAGGCCTGGGCAGAAATCATGGGAAGATGCACAGGTCGTTCTGTGGTGGCTTTAAAAGGGACTAAGGCCCAGCTTTCTTTGGGATGTGACAAAGGAAGATGCGGTGCTTGAACAGGAGAGGTGTTTTTTCCTAAACTTTGGCTTTCCCGTGTCTCTTTCCTCAGCTTTTTGGCATTGAGAGCAGCTCTGGCACCATCCTGTGGAAGCAGTACCTCAGGAATGTGAGACCAGGCTCCTCCTTCAAGCTGATGGTGCAGAGAACAACAGCCCATTTCCCCCACCCTCCACAGTGCACTCTGCTCGTGAAGGACAAGGTGAGGGCAATAAAATCATCTTTTTGGGCATCATCTGGTGGTCACTGATGTGGGGATGGGAGGGGAGAAAGATCTGGAGGGAAGCAGACACAGAAGCCCAGGAAATTGAAAAATTATCATGGTTGTGATAGGCAAATGTGAGATAAATGTTTGGACGGATGTGTGTGTCCAGACAGAATATTTTCAGGATGAACAGCTGAACCCAGGGTTTGAATGGTCAACACCAGCAAATAACAGTTAGAAAAACACCCCTTTTTTGACTTAGACAAGAGGCAAAACCTCTTCTGTTTTTCAGGAAACCAAAAGGAGTTTTCTGTACGTCTTTAACCCCATCTTTGGGAAGAGAAGCCAAGTAGCCCCTCCTGTTCTGAAACGTCCAATTCTCCAGACTTTGCTTCTGCCTATTATGGATCAAGACTATGCCAAAGTGCTGCTCCTGATTGATGATGAGTACAAGGTAAATTGCTTTGCCTGCAGGCAGTTCTCTTCATGTTCTGGTTAATTATTCCCCTCCCTTTTGGAGCAAGATGGAAAAAAATGCCATTGAGCCACATTTCACGCAGAGCTATGAGGTTATTCTGGTAAGACAGACCTTATCCTGATAAACACGTTAGAAATAATCTTTCTGGGATAGTTTCTTTGTCTGTATCAGTTGTTTTTACCCTGTGTTTCAATTCTTTTCCAGGTTACAGCTTTCCCAGCCACTAAAAACGTCCTTCGTCAGTTAGAAGAAATAGCCCATTCCATCTATTTTTACCTCGTTGATGCTGAGCAGGGAAAACTCTCTGGATTCAGGCTGAAAAAGGTATGGAAGACCCATTACAGTCCAAGTGATGCCCTTTCCCTCAATACCCCGTGGATAATGGCAGATCTCTGTTTCCTTCACGGAGCTTTGCTCAGAACTGGAACGTTCAGCCTCAAAACACGCTGAAGAAATTGTGAAATCCCAAAAGTGGAGATGTTGTCCTTGGGGGACAAGACCCAAGCTCCCACGTGCTTTTTCCCTGCAGGACCTGAGCACAGAGGAGAGCTGGGAGGTGGCCATCCCCACCGAGGTGCAGAGGATTGTGACTGTCAAAGGGAAGAGGTCCAACGAGCACGTGCACTCCCAGGGCCGCGTGATGGGTGACCGCAGCGTCCTCTACAAGGTGCTCCTGCTGCTCTGTGGTGGCTTTTTGTTGAGGGATTATCCCACAGGAAGATCTCATTACCATTCCCTGCTGCTACCTTGGGATGAGCTGCCCTGGGGTGCCAGTTTTTCTGTGTGGGCACCAGTGTGTCAGCAGAAAAGTGCTCCTTTTGGTGGAGGCTGCTTTTCTACAATGTTTTCTTTTCTAAAATGTTTTCATGCAGCAGTTAAGTCAATCAAAGTCTGATACAGGTAATTAACAGCTCGATTTCTTGAGCTGATGGGTGCTGATTTGTTCACAATATGTCCAGTGCCAGATGAGATGCAGGAATGAGGTGTCTGTGGTACTTAGGGGGGGGTCTCAGCTGTTTCTCCTTTGTCCCCAGTCCCTGAACCCCAACCTGCTGGCCGTGGTGACCGAGAGCACAGACACGCACCACGAGCGCACCTTCATCGGGATCTACCTCGTGGACGGGGTCACGGGCAGGATCATCCACTCCTCCGTGCAGAAAAAGGCCAAGGGGCCCGTGCACATGGTGCACTCCGAGAACTGGGTGGTGGTGAGAGCCTCTTCTTCTTCGGGGTGGTGCCTAAAATCACAAAATAAACGATTAAAGCGGTTTCCTCTAATGAAGGTCCTTCGTGGTGCACATATGGAGGAATGCACACGTGATACAGGGCTCTGACAATTTTATAAGTTTAACAAATTTGTATACTTAACAGAAATTATCCAATTAGAGGGACAGTTAATGAAGTAATCCCACCTTTTGGTTCTGCCTCTATGAAGCCCCCCCTAGCTTCTAACCCCCCATTTGTTATATCTACTATATATGGAGAAAATAAGCTGTTCTTAGTTCGCCATAGAGGCAAGACAATAAAATTCCAGGAAACTCAACTTATTGTTCTAAAATTTAAGGGGAGGGCTAGGAAGGTCCTGCAGTGATTTAAGGAGCTATGTAACTGTATATAATAGTAGTCTACAGAACTATAGATATATTGAAAATGTATAAAAAGCAAAAATCTTTTTGGCATCAGGGCAGCTCCTGAACCTGCATGGAGCAGCTTCCTGAGCACCCTCTGTGATTTCCCTGTGCATTGACTGCTTCCCTGACCTTGCTGAAACCCTCCCTGCAGTACCAGTACTGGAACACGAAGGCCCGGCGGAACGAGTTCACGGTGCTGGAGCTCTACGAGGGCACAGAGCAGTACAATGCCACTGCCTTCAGCTCCCTGGACCGCCCCATTCTGCCTCAGGTTCTGCAGCAATCCTACATTTTCCCCTCTGCCATCAGTGCCATGGAGGCCACCATCACCGAGCGGGGCATCACCAGCCGCCACCTGCTCAGTGAGTACCTGCCCTGTGCTCGCTGGGGAGCACTGAAATCCAGGCAAAATGCACTTTGCTGCCAAAAAATCGTGCCTGGGGGTTGTCCTGGACTGCTGCAAGTGCAGGGATGAGCACCAGGAGAATGTTTGTGTTGGCTGTTGGACAGTGCTGTCGGAAATGGCCATGGGGTGCCAGACTCTTCCCAGTGGTGCCCAGAGGAGCATAAACCAGAACCCAATAAGTTTCACCCCAACGTTGGAAGAGCTTCTTTCCCTTGAGGGTGGCAGAGCACTGGCACAGCTGCTCAGGGAGGGTGTGGAGTCTCCTCTTCTGAACACATTCCAAACCCACCTGGATGCATTCCTGTGTCACCTGCTCCAAGGGACCCTGCCTGGGCAGGGCAGTTGGGCTGGGTGATCCCCAGAAAAGGCCCTTCTAACCTCAGCTGTTCTGGGATTCTGTGACTTTTAAGATGCTTTTCCTTCAATGCACAGTTGGGCTTCCCTCTGGGGCCATCCTGTCCCTCCCCAAGGCTCTGCTGGACCCTCGGCGCCCAGAGATCCCGACAGAACAGAGCAGGTAGGGAAGGTGTGAGAACCTCTCTTCCTGGGCTGTGGAGAGGGCTGGATTTTGTGTGTCATCTCTTGTGTGAAGAGGAACATCTTGTCCTGGCTGGACCCAGGGCAGTTTTTACATGGAGTGAAGGGAGGTTCCTTCAGATTAAGTGTTGGACTCGATGGTCTTGGAGGGCTCTCCTGACCTAAAGGATTCTGTGATTCTGTTCCCAGTCTGTGATGATGGGATACATTTGTCTGCAGTAGGTCAGTCATTAAACCAGGCTGGGGTCTGCACTGGGAGGAGCAGTCAGAGGAACTGGATCTTTTAGAATTGCACTTATTTTTAAAACTTTCAAAGCCTGAAAGGAGGTGGCTGCAGTTTAGCCCAACCCAGCCTGATGTATTTGATTTTCATCCTGCAGCAATAATAATCTACGGTGGGAAAAGCTCCCAAAGGTGGTGGTTTGGGTTCTCTTTTGATAATCAGAGCAGGAAACACTGGTGATGTCGCCTGTGTGCTGCTTGGCTGGGGTTTGATGTCTCTTGGGGTGCCTTGCAGGGAGGAGAACCTGATCCCGTATTCCCCGGACGTGCAGATCCACGCCGAGAGGTTCATCAACTACAACCAGACCATATCCAGGATGAGGGGGATTTACACTGCCCCCTCTGGCCTCGAGTCCACGTGCTTGGTGAGTGCAGGGGAGAGGCCTCAGTGTGGAATCTGGGGGTGGCAGGGAGCTCTGCAATTCCAGTAACGCGTCTGCTCACGGCTTAAACATCGCTCCTTTCCGTCCGAACCGGAACCCTGAATGCACCATTTTGGGGTTTTCTGCTCCCAAGCTGCATCCCCAGCTCCTGATCTCCCCCCTGCAGGTTGTAGCCTATGGGCTGGACATCTTCCAGACCCGGGTGTACCCCTCCAAGCAGTTTGACGTGCTCAAGGACGACTACGACTACGTGCTCATCAGCAGCGTCCTCTTCGGGCTGGTCTTTGCCACCATGATCACCAAGAGACTGGCCCAGGTGAAGCTGCTGAACCGGGCCTGGCGCTGAGGGAGCCCCAGCCTGGAGAGCAGCTGGGCTGGCACTGCCTGGAGGGCTCTGCTGGGATCCCAGCTCTCCCGAGTGATGGATCCAAACGCCTGTATTCCATTTGGCTGGAAGATTTTTGTGAGGAAAAGCTGCTGGCGGAACAAAACCTGCACTGCCCATGTGCCTCCCACGAGGAGAAATGGAAGATATGAAAAATAGGGACTTTTTTAGTCTGTTCTGGCTGAAAAAGATCCCAAACCTCCCTTAAAGCCCCAAAATCTCTGTCATGTTGGTGAAGAGAATACTGAGGATGTGTGTCCTGGCCATCCTGGGCTCTTCTCAGCACCAGCTGTGCCCCACATCTGGCAGAGAGGAGGGGTGAGGGTCTTACTGCTGAGATGTGGTACTGAGCTCCTGGTGTGAGGAAGCAACCTTGGGTGATTTCTGTGGGACAAATGTTGGGAATTGGGTGGCTGTCAGTGGGAAACGGCCTCGTGGAGCCACTGATGAAGCTGCAGAGCAGTGGGAGGAATTTGAACCTGAAGCCTCTCATGTTCTTTATTTATTATGATGACAACATCAGTTTCCTCCCATTTGTTTCTAAATTTTCCTGCGTTTTTTTTTGTGCAGCACTGGGGTTAAGGTGGGGTGGTTCAGGAGGGGGAGCCTCTCAGCGTTTCCCTCGAGACCATGGCTCTGAACTCGGTGGATTTAAATTGTTATGGTCCACTTTGACAGCAAGTTGTTTTCCCAGGAGAGGCCGTGTCCTTCCCACCCCCTCCCGGTGTCCAGATCCCAAAATAAAGCTGCGGAGCAGGGACTGGGTCTGGGCTATTGAAGTGTTTCTTGGGCTATTTAAGTGGTTTGGGGACTGTTTCAGTGGGCTTGGGACTATTTCAGTGGGCATTTGTGACTGTTTTAGTGGTTTGGGGACTGTTTCAGTGGGTTTGGGACTATTTCAGTGGGCATTTGTGGCTATTTAAGTGGTTTGGGGACTGTTTCAGTGGGCTTGGGACTATTTTAGTGGGCATTTGTGGCTATTTAAGTGGCTTGGGGGGAGCTATTTAGGTGGTTTTTAGGGGTGGGTTTTGGGGGTGATTTTTGTGATTTAGGTGATATTTGGGGGTATTTAGGTGTTTTTTGGGGGCTGTTTTGGTGGGTTTGGAGGCTACCAAGGTGAGTTTTGGGGATATTTAAGTGGGTTTTGGGGGGCTATTGAGGTGGTTTTTTGGGGGACTGTTGAGATGGGTTTTGGGGCCGGTTAAGTGGTTTTATGGGGCTGTTTTAGTGGAGGCTTGGGTGGTATTTCAGTGTTGTTTTGTGGCTATTTCAGGGCTTTTGAGCTACTTAAGTGGGGTTTTAGCTACTGAAGTGGGGTTTTTTTTGCTATTTAAGCGGTTTGATTTTTTTTTTTCATTATTTAAGTGTTTCGGGGCGCTCCTGAAGCGGGGTTTTTTTTGCTATTCGGATGTTTTGGGCACCATCGCACCATCCTCGGGGTCGCTCCGAGCCCCCCCCACGTGGGGGCGGGGCGGGGCTGGGCGCGCTCCC
>VZTX01031424.1:70079-100619 GCA_013400915.1 Pardalotus punctatus | reverse complement strand
TTATATATATATATATATATTTAATTCCTAATCTCCAAAATGAGCAACTGTTGTCATATGGAGAACAGCCTCTCTATATAAACATAATGATGCAGGATGAAAAATGTCTGACTCTAACAGATATTTCTGTGCAGGATAGTATTGCACACAGTGACAGTAGCTAACATGAAATTGCTGCTTAATTATGAACATTCTTTGTGTGTTATAATTTAAACACTAGAGTCAATAAGGCTGAGTACAGCAGCACTGTGACCAGTATGAGCAAATCCCCAAAACCCTTTTTGTTGACATAAGTACAATACTAAAAAAGGGCCAGGTAGTGACCTTGGGATTCATCTAATTTGAAGCATCTCAAAAGCTTTGATCTACTCAGCTTTCTGAGAACCACATTTATTTGCTTTGTTTTCTTTACACAGACATCTTTCGGAGCACCAGCCAAGTTCTAGAAGTACAGTTTTAAACCTTGCAGATATGTGATCTTTTTCATCACCTCAGTCAATGGTATTAAAGTTTCATACTGAGAAGGGTCAGGTCAGTAATTACTGCGCTTCTTTGAGGCTGTCTGTTAATTGTCACAATCAAAGCCATAAATAGATGAACTAACTGCTTGTCTAGTTACTCTCATCTATGAAACAATATGGTTTAGAAAAGACAGATATAACACCTGGAGTACCTGATCCTCAAAAACAACCTCTTCAAGACTGGCCCCTATATTATTTGTGCCTTACATACTAAGCATGTTGATTGGTTTAATTTAAGGTTACTTTTCAGCTGGATGAATAGGTGTAAAAAAAGATTAAGGAGCTGTCTCCTTTTTTTTTTTCCTCTTGTTCTGTCACAAGGTTTTTTCCTATAATGCATCTATTAGCTATCTCATAGAATCTGAGGAGAGGCAAAAGTTCATTATTACCACTTTACTACTCAGTTGCAGAGCACATGCAGAATTTGTTTATAAAATATTGGTGCATAAAGAAAATAAGGCACATATCTCCCCTTGGTGTATCACACTCTCTTTGCCTTAATTTCTTCTAAAACAGCCAGAATTAGAAAGAAATAAACCTATTTTTAAAATGTATTTGCATAAAAATGGTAATATGGAAACATAATTTTTTTCAAGAATCAAGGAGAATCGGACTTAAATCATTAATAAAAAATAACAATACACATGTAATTTTATTTATTCCATTAAATATTCATTGGATTGTAACAGTTTATTGCTATTACTTAGCCAAATTAGATTCAAATGGATGGTCAAGAGGTTGCTGCCTTCAAAATCCATAATAATCCTTTCAGGCATCCATTCCCATAGGAACACTTAAAATTGACCTTTAGTTTATTATTTTGATAAGATAATTTAAAATTTTAGAGGTTTAACAAGTGAAAAGGGCTGTACTAACTTTCTGGAACATTTAAAGACCATGAGCTAAGAATATTCTACAGCAGAGTGCTGAAGAATTTTCTATGATTTAGCATGGCATTTGCAAAACTGTTGAATATCTGCTTCTGAGATAAAATATTTTCAATCTTCTGCTCTTTACTTTGTAAATTTTCATTTGTCTAAAAAATCACCCAGATTTCCTGGTTTTATCTGGCTTTGACTTCTCTCTTTTAATTGTAATGTCTTCATTACAAGTACATGGGCAAGTATATACTGCAGCTTTCATTTTGGTCAAGAACTCCAGCTGTGTAAAAGAAATCCTGAAAAACTGATATTTTCTGTCTCTACCAATATAATGAGTAAACTAAGCATCCCCTGAATGGCACCTTTCTCTTTTTCTTTTTTTTTTTTCTTCTTTTATAAGAATGAATTAACAAAGCAATCTGATCCTCATGGGAAGAATACGAAATCAGAGCATTGTGAATATGGGTCTGCTCTATTGACCCATAACATATTCACTACCATTAACTAGGCCAAGTGTTGTACAAAGCAGTCTCGAGCTTTTCTGGCTTCTACCCTCCTGTTTCACTTTTTAACCACCTCTGAGACTCAGAGCTCACTTTGGAGGAGAGTGCTTGACTGTTGGAAGTATCCTCCTCACGAATCAGAAGCTATTCAAGATGTGGGTGTTTAATATTCTGAGATCATCTCAAGCTGCCTCAATTGGTCTCAAGAGAGCTGTTAGTGTTTAAGATATCAGTGTCATAATGCCAAACTTGACCCAGGGAGGCACAGTGAGGTCAGAACACCAGAGCAGTGGCATGAGTCATTACTGAAATGATGCCTACATGGCTTCTATGGTCAAATGTCCCACTTTTTGTGGGTGTACAATGGTTATTAACAGTGCAAAATCCTACTTACACAGAAGAAAATAATAATTGAGAAAGCCGTGCAGCTGCTAATTTTTAAATAACTGATTTAGGAGTGCTAGGTTAGTTTATGAAGTCGTTCTTTCAACACCCTTGAGAACATCACAGAGATAAAACTCTAAGGGTGGGAAATGAAGTTATGTATATGTATTGAAGGCTGGAAATGAGACATGAGATCTTAACTTGGTCTATAGTTTATGCTGTGTAGGTGGTTTTGTCATAGGTGTCTTGTGTCTGAATTTTTCAATAATATGGATTTTCTTTTTCACACTCCAGCAGTAGAAATATTTATGAATACTATGTTATATTCAAAATTATATCTAGAAAAACGTTCAAAATTCTGTATATTTCTGTCAGAGAAAACAAGCATCTTGTACTTTGAGGAGACAGGGAATATTTTTCAGTTCCTGGGAGAGACAATTGTGCAGACATTCAGCCTGCAGAGGAGTTACAAATTTTCTCATCAGTTATCTGAAGTAACTGAAACTTTTTGAGACCCACCAGATTTCTCATTCTAATTTGGTCACTGACTTTGCTTAAATATTGTCCAAAATTCCAAGGCAGTGGATATGACATAAAGAAAAAGTATTAAAAAATTAATGTGTTCATATGATCAGTTTCTTTCCTAGTTTTTCTCCTGGGCATTGGTCCATTGACTACAAATTACACTCATGCTGGCTTACTCCTGGGTCTTCTGTGTTCTGAGAGAGTCAGCTAGCTCTCTCTGGAGTACAATTTGAGCATGGTTTAAATTACAGCTTTCAATAGTGACTCATAGACATCATCTGTTCTTGACAGGTATTAGATATACTGGGTATGTACCATGTTCTTTTTTTGGCCTGGGAAAACCTCTACAACCATTCAAAAACTCTGTCTACACATCCACTAGCTCTTCAATTTGCATTGTAACTGGGATGAAAACAAGACTCTTTACCCCATCTTTGTGTTTTCTTATAAAGTAAAAAGAGCAAATTGAATGTTAGTATTATTAATTTTATATTACTGTGCATGAGATGAGATGAGATGAGATGTGCTGTAAAGATTAGTGAAATGAATACTGTTGAAACCAAGAAGACGGTGGAGCAAGTGTTTTGGCTGTGTGAGAAGCTATTTAAATATGGTGTACTCCAGCAAGCACTTTGAATACTGCATTCAAAAACCTTATGATGGATTTGCAGCACTTGAAAGATGGAACCTGATTCATATAAAATAAAGATAAGAATAGGTATGAATAGCACTTTGGAAATTCAAGACAATTAAAAGACGACAAACTTTATCTGGATTTGATAGGGTTTTCCTTTTCTCCTATTTCTACTACAGGGTTATTTGCAAGAGAGAAGAACTGAAAAGATAAATTTAATACTGAATTTTTTTCAAGACCATTTAATCTGTATTAATATGACCCCATGCTGCTGTCATGGCCAGTGAGACCCATTATCACACGCTGAATATTATTTGTAAAAGTTACAACTACCTGGGGGCAGCATTAATTATAGCAAGCGCATAACCTCAGAAAAGATAAAAATCAATTGGTGAAGCCTGAATGGAAGCCACATGGCTGCTCTTTAATTCATATTAGAAAAACAGAATTTGTCTTCCTAGAACTGGGTACTAACTGTATGCTTTTAAAAGATATAACTCTTTCTCCATTTCTGAAATACTAAACAATGGCCAGAATCATTTATGAAGTGTTATGCACAAAAAGGATCTCTACCTTTGTAATTCCTACCCTGAGGGATGAGACACAGCCTTTGTAAAGTATCTTACTACAATTCAGTGCTAACTCTACTGCAACTGTTACTGCTGTTCCACTTCAATTATAAACTAATTGTTTGACTGATTTAGGGTAAGAAAAGGAGAGAAAGATAAGAAATAAATTGTTTGCATTTGAATAGAGTCTATGTGCACATGTTGAAAGACTAATCACTTGAAAGGACGCAAAAACATTTGTGTAAAACTACAAGGATGGTTGATGCAGAGAGGTTTTTAGTAGGGGTCTTCAATTACCAGAGAGCTGAGTCAATCTAGTTGTAATTATACAAAACAACTCTTTACCAAAGAGCAAGGATAATTTGAAATATAGACAACTGCATCATTTCTCTCACATGTTTTAGAAGCTGCTATGACTATATTGGCTATATCAAGCTGGGAAGTGGTGCAAACTTGTCAGCACTTGTTACTCATTAAGGGCGGTTTTTTGAATTGAATGAGTAGTACTCAACTGAGGGTTAAAGCATAAGTGTAATATAAACACAAATTTTCAGGTGAAATGAAGTTATTTGTTTATTGGTGGCTTGGGTATTTGTCTATACCTGACCTCTAGCATGTCTCATATAGGTTGAAATTACTATTTATGTAGTTTTGAGCCCTGAAATACTAAAATCTGTTTCAAAGGAGCAAGCAAGCATATGTTGTCTCCCAGCTGGTTTAGAATTGCAGAGCTTAAAAAAAAAAAAAGTTTCATCTATATTATAGCATGACTTAGAATTTAATAAAAATTACACAAAAATATCTTTGGGATTTAGGAAAGTAGTCAAGAGCAGTAGAAAAAAAATCTATGTAAGATGTAGTCCTTCCAAATATATTTCAATATTTTTAAAGAGATTAGCCTAATTCTAACCTTACATTTTTTTAAAATTGCTTTAAATGTAATGACCTTAATAAAGTTATTATTAATTTGCACAGGTGTAATTGAGATTTGAGTAAGACCCAGATGTGCACTCATGATTGCTGCTGTTCTTGGCAGTAAGTTTTTTGTTATTTCTTGGCCAAGTCAAAGCAATGAAGCTGTCTGATTTTGAGGCTGTGAAGCATCTTTTGTGTTACTGTTCCTTCCAGCAGTGGTAGCAATGCAGCATGACCTACCTTAATTGACCAGATTAGAATTTTCCTGAAATATTGCACTTTCTTTATGTCATAATTGTTAGCTCTGGTAGAAAATCTTTCTTCAGTTCTTGGGCTCTGTTGCAATCAGGATCAAGGATCAGACAGCTGAAGTTAAATTATCTTGTTCTCTTTTATATAAAGATTACAAAAATATGAAGAATGGAGACAAATAATAGATCATTATTACTTTGTGCTACTTTGTATATTTGCTTAGTGCTTGGAATCAGCCACTTCAAGCAGAAATATATTCCTGTGAAAATAAATGCCTTTCTATTAGTTTGGTTAGCATTTCACATGTTTTGAAATAGATCTGAAAATAACATAAAAAAATCACTCATTCTTTCATCTTGATACCCACAAAAAGCCCCATCTAACTATGGACACTGAAAGCATCTGGAAGCCATCCGCTTACAATGAAGAGATACTAAATAAAAAAATCTGTTTCAGATGGTGATTATGAAGGTTATTCAAAGTGTTGGCTGTTGGTGGGTTAAAGTCCAATCATTGTATGAAAATAGGCACTGGCACTTCTAAACAAAGGTTTTAATAAAGGTGGAAAGAGATTTGTTCTAACCCTTCAAAATGGTTTTGCTTCTAAGTGTGAAAGGCCTTGTATCATTCTGGTTTAGAAACAGACAGCCTAGGATGTGCAATCTCCCCTTATTGCAATAGGTGGTGAATCAACTCTTCTATATACTGTCTTCACTCTTCTATATACTGTCTTCAAAGGTATCATGCTTTCACATTGTTGATACCCTAATTGGTGTTAACTGATTAAAGATACGAGTAGACTGTATGTTCTAGGCTTTTGTAAAATATAATAATGATTATTCCATATTGATATAATATTGTGGGAAAAAAAAAATCTGCAGAACTCTTTGCCATTACCAAGACTAAAAATGTTTGTTTACAGTGAGCCATGACTTCATTTGGCTATGTACTCCCACAGTTGGTAAGGTATGACAACACAGTTCTCAAATGCTTCATGTAGTTCCTGTTATATTAGGCTTCAGAGGGATAACATATCACGTATAACAGCTAACTGAGTAGTCTCATATATTACTTCCTTTCTCTAGTGGGGTTCTGTAATTATTTAAAGTGTAAGACACAGAACAGTTTGTCTTCCTGGTTGAAATGAAACATTAGTTCACAGATACCTATTTCCAACAGCAATGAACTTTCCTTCAATTAGTCTAGACTGAATAGTCTCTGATAACCCTACTGTGAAATTACTGAAAGAGCAGACAGATATTCAGCTTGATTTTGAACCTCATCTCTTCTAGTTGTAGAGAAATCCAAACAGCATGCCATTTATCATATCCTAAATTAAACAGCTGGAGAGCTGCTATAATTTTTCACTGGACTGTGTTGTCATTTGCAAGGTTACTCAGAAATGCTCTGGTAAATGAACCACATGTGTATATGCTGCAACTCTGTTTTCCTACAAAAGCACACATTGTCCAAATTCTACTTGCTAGTTGATCTATCATTTTTATCTTTTATCACAAAATGAAGCAGAGGAGGATCCCTCTGAATGTCAACAAACACTTTTTAACTGTGAGGGTGCATCCTGGTTCTCAGCAGGACAGAAGGAATTTTTTCACACTAGCTGTGAGGGGGCAGAATATGGAAGCATGCGGGCATTTCTAGATTTTTATTCTAAACCACCGCCTGTCATTACCACGGTGTGGAAGTATGGGATTCTCACTTCTGAGAAGGTGGGGGTCATGGATTATGGTCAGGAAGAGAAAGGTGGCCTGCAAAGGATCTGCTACCATTTTATTATTATCTTTGGGGTTGCGTGGCATTGGGTTGGTTGGTGAGCATTTTTGCATGTACATCACCCTAGTTTTGTAGATTTTTGTTATTAATACTGGTGCTGTTACTATTTGTTTTCTTATCTCATTGCTGTTTCCCATATATTTTTCTTACCTCTGCTTTTTGTCTCCCTCACCAGGGTGAGTGGGGGGAAGGGAGCGGCTTGTGTTTTTCTTTTTAGTGGAATTGCAATTAGAATAAGCTGGAATTGTTGGAAAGAATGGCAGAGTTGACAAGAGAGTAATTATGTGAAAAGTGAAGGCGCTGGGTCCATAGGATACAGCATGGACTGCAGTTTAGAAACAGCTGAAAACTTCTGATTTGCAGCCATATGTAACTGTCAGCTGTATCCTAGGAAAGTTTAGCTCTTTATGTCAGTAAGGTAGTGTCAATATTTAGTGTGCTAATGAGAACTATATCAATATATGAAATCCAGATTCCATTAATTCATCCAAATCTGTGCTCCCCTGAAGCATGTTTGACTTGAGTAGACCCCAATTTAATTGCAGACATATAATAAGAATGTAGAAAAAATTAAATGTAGCTTTGTTAGGCTTTGGTGGTTGAAGTATTGAAAGAATATAAATATTTAGTATTTCAAGAATAGTTTGCAAGAGACGAGTAAAATCTTTCATATATATTAGTATAGAAAAATCTTTTACACATGTAATAAAATCTTTGTGGGGTTTTGGAATATTTAAAGCTGGAACGTATTTGTTTATATTCTGTGTTCTTTCCAGTAAACTCCTGGGGGATCTACTTAGATTTGCTTGTACTTGGTTCAGTTATACCTCTAATAACTTTGGTTTATGCACTCTCTTTGATCACAGATTTAAGTTTTGTCAGAGCTGATTCATATTGCAGATGAACTGAGGATAAATAGCTTGCTATTTAGTTTCTGTAGAAGGTATTGGAAGTCCTGTTCACCTTCCCTTGACACTCAAGATTCTGTGCCAGTGAGTCTGAAAATCACCTTTTTGCATAACTGCAATTTTGAGGCCTACAAAACAGTAGTCTCTATGTGATAGTGATACTAATGCACATTTCTGGGTTAGTTTTTATTTCCTCCTATTTATTCCATCTTTCTTGGGAGTCTGCTTCCAACTCATTGCTATGGTGTTTCTTTGGGCACACATGCAAACAAGCCCACAAATTCATTAATTTTATTTCCTGCTCATTCAGTTACTAGAGGATCAGAGACAGCTATTTATCCTGGATGTGTCTGTAATCTACCAGTATCTCTTTCAGATCATCCTCTCCTCTGATTGCTGTGCAAATTACTATTCTTTAAGGTGAAAACTTTCAACTTCAGCATGGTAGCCTTTCAGTTATGAAGTCTGTGTATTCTGAAAATATCTTTCTTATTGTTTGGTAAAGAAGTCTCTTATTCTTAAAATTTTGTCTATTTTGGGCAATAACATTGAACATGAAAAATTTCGTAATTATAAGTGTTGTACAGGAGACACATCTCATGGTTGCTATGGCAGAAAATTTGTAAAGGTAAATACCATGTTTCAGAGGCTTGATTTAGTCAGAAAAATTTGGAAATTAATTCTTGTATAATTGCCTTAGATACAAGTAATTTTCCTGTCTTACTAAAGAATCTTGTCAGAAGTCTTTCAGAGTTTTTCTCATTTATATTCTGTTATATCCCCTTATTTACAGTTCCATTATTTTAATTCACCTTTCAAGCAGAAGTTCAGTTGCAAATATGTGTTCCAGATGCATCTTGTTGACCTTTCCAAGACTCATGAATAGATGGTGCTGTCAGTCAGATATACTTTAATGATAAAGCTAGCCAATTGGTCCTAGAAAACTCAACCAGGACAGGGGATCTCAACCTTTATGGAGCAGCATCATGCAAAATCTTCTTAGGGAGTTTTTGGATCTCACTGTTAGAAATGGGAATTTCAGTATAGAAATAATGCTTCTGTCAGCATACATAATGGGAGTCTAATTTGTGGGACCTTGTGTTGTTTTTTTAATTAGTGTTTTCTAGAGACCTAGTTACCAATAACTTGTACAATAATTAGTTCTGAAATACAAACTTTCTATTTAGTCATCTGCCCCAGTACCAGATGGATATTGACCCTTTATAACTCTCATATCCTTGGAAACACTGAACTAAAGAACATAATGGTTGAGATGCTTTTTTCTCTAACATGACAACTTACATTTGAATAACTGTTTGCAACAAAGAGTTCTCTTGTGATGTCTAAACCTATCAAAATAAATTAATGAAGAGGTTTCTGAGCTTGCAAAGACTATTCTTTAAGACACTGCACAGTATTTAGACAAGATTTATTGAAACTTTGGTAGAAATGACAGCTCAACATACACTTCGAAGTAAGTTCAATTAAATTAGCATTCCATCACAGGGTATTAGTTTCATGGTGCAGAGGGAAATTATAGGCTGATATTTGCATATATGGAAATATATTAGAGGAATGAAGCATATAGAAAGAGGAGCAAGCAGCAGTGATAATAAAATTAATTTGTTGTTATAATTATCTGGCAAGATAAAATAATTTTATAATAATTATTTATTAAAATAATTTTGTAATGGTTTCAGTGAAAAATATATCAAATCATTAGTGAAAGATCAAAAATGCCTTGTTATACTATCCTCTTCTCCTTTTTCTAGGTTTACTTAGATTATTAATTTCCTGGCAAAAATGAAAAAAGCCTCGTAACCACCCCACAACCCATCACCCTCAAACAGAAATACAGCAAAAAGCCTCTAGGAGATACAAAGATATAAAGTTTTCAAGAAAACAAGAAAAGTTTTACAATTACTTTCACTAATTTTTTTAGAGAAAAGGAATGAAGCAAAAAAGGGTTTAATGTATTGCATAATGATTTTCAAGTGTTTAGGTAGAATTTGTCTCACTAAGTATAGAGTTTAGATGTGTCTATCCGAGCTTTTTATGCAGGTCTTTCTTCATAGTCAATAAAATCTGGTTGATACAGTCAATGGAGATTAGGACATGATTCATTTAATTGTAAAACAGGCATTAAAACTGCTCGGCATATCTTCTTTTTATACGCTGCTAAGAGACATTACATGGCTAAACTGTTTTTTGTAACATATATAAGATTTGTTTTCTAGAATAAGACTTGGACATCTGGGTTTATCCCAGCAATTACTGTTGCTTGTTTCTTTTTCTTTGTGCCTTAATATTCTTACTTGCAAAAAGTATTCCTCCTATTTCTGTTTATTAAACTCTCTTGGACAGATGGATGCAAAGTGCTATAGAATAGTCAAATTTTGCTTTAGGTTGGCAGTCATTAAAATATATGTAGGTTTTTAATTGATCTGTGATATTAGAACCAGACTCTCCATCCCCAGAGTAGCTTCAAAATATATTCTAAGACCTTATTTGTAAACCAGGTTCCATTTAAAAAATGTATGGAGACTGAATGGTCTACATCATGAACTAATCAAATATAGAATTTTTATAGGGAAATGAAACAGGCAGCTGCTGATACATTTTGGGAATGTGAGACATGATAAGACAACCTAATAAAATCTAAGTATGCTTAGAATATCTCAAATATATGCAATAAGGTTTGTCATGGTGTGAAAATGTTCTGGCTCTCATGTCTATTTCCTCTTTTCAATTATTGAAAAACTTGAGCTAATTTTTATCGTCCTGGAAAAGATTAATCATATTTGTGTGCTGAAAAATTGAGCTGACCAATTCCTTTCTTGCGTATTGTTTACCCTGCATTCAGCCTAAGGATGAGGGAATTGTGGGGAGAAATAGGATGTAATATATTAAAAACTAAAAATGAAGAAACACTCAAGGTCAGGTTGGACAGAATTTTGAACAACTTGATCTAGCTGAAGGTGTCCCAGATTACTGCTGGAAGGTTGGACTAGCTGACATTTAATGTTTTTCCTTCCAATCCAAAGCATTCTATAATTCTATGAAAAAATAATAACATAAAATGAATATTAGGTCACAAACCACTTTACTGAATTAATGCTAAGAGTATGGCATATGAATACGACAGAAAGTATGACTTAAAAATATGGTAAAAGAGTATATCCTGAACTGTATTTAAGAGAAAAAGTGATCATTTGCTCATGTCTAAAACCATCACTTAAGTCCCTAAGCTTCTGAAGGAATTTTAAATTTTAGATCCATATCTGAGATGGATAAAAGTGTATCCTTTGCTGAGCTGTGGAAGTCCATGTGAGAGGAATCTGACAAATCTGTTTTTATGTTTTATTACTGTTTTATTACCCGGTTGACTGCTGTGAATTTCAAATCTCATTCAATATAAGTAGAAAGGAAGTATATAATTCAATGTTTGAATGTATTTCACTACTGATCAGACTTGTAACTTTTTAGGCCTCATGTTTTTGAGTGTCTCAGTGTTTATAAAGCCTTTTGAATGGGGGTCCAGTTCTTGTGCAACAATCTAAGAGCTCATATTCAAGACTTCCTGTGACATCATATTACATCTTTGGTACCCAGTTGCAGTGAAAAATAAGTGTATTTATTTGTCTGTTTGTCTATTTTTCTGTTTAGAAAACTGGAAGAAAATTATTTTGCTCTGAAGTAATGTGGTGTATTCCATTAGTGTGATATGGTTTTGATAACAGAGGGGATTAGAGGGGTGACTTCTTTTAGAATATACCAGAAGCTTCCTCTATGACCAACAGAACTGCTGGCCAAAACTAAGCCAATCAGCCATAGAAGTAGCATTTCTGTGGTAACATATATAAGAAAGCAAAGAAAATCTTGTTTACAACTTCAGTCAAAGGTGAGGAGTGAGAGGATGTGAGAGAAACAGTCCTGACACCAAGGTAAGTGAAGAAACAGGGGAAGGAGGTGTTCCAGGCTCTGGAGCAGAGATTGCCCAGCTCATGGTGAAGACCATGGAGAGGCAGACTGTCCCCCAGCAGACCATGGAGGTCCATACTAGAGCAAATATCCACTTCCAGCCCAGGAAGGTCCCCACGCTGAAGCAGGTGAAGCACCCAATGGAGACCAGGACCCCATGGAGCAGGCTGCTGACAGGATCTGCGCCCTGTGGAGAGAGGAGCCCATATTGGAGCAGTTTTACTGGCAGGACTCATGACCCTACAGGGAATCCACACTGAAGCAGCATGTTCATGAAAACTGCAGCTGATGGAAAGGACTCACGTGGGACAAATTTGCAGAGAACTGTCTCCTGTGGGAGAGACATGGCAGAGACAACATGTGATTAACTGACCACAACCCCCAGTCCCTGTCCCCCTGTGTCCCCCTTATGTGGTGGGAAAGAAGTAGAGAAATCCTGAGTTAAGCTGAGCCCATGAATAAGAAAGGTGTGGAAAGAAGGTGTTGCATGATTTGGTTTGATTTCTGATTACCATATTTTGACTTTTGATTAGTAATAAATTTAATTAATTTCCCCAAGTTGAGTCTGTTTTACTCATGATAGTAATTGCTGAGTGATCTCTCCCTGTCCTAATCTTGACCAATGAGCCTTTTTCTGTATTTTTCTGCTTGTCCACTTGAGGAGCAGGAGTGACAGAGAAACTTGATGAGCATCTATCATCCAGGCAAGGTCAGCGTGTCATGTGTGGCTTAGCTGCTACAGTCTAACCTTAAAGTTGTGATCAAATTCCTTAAACCTCTCTGCATGGCTTCTTTTAAAATGCTTCCACTGTTCTAGATAAATAAATTACTTTAGTAGATGTGTTTTCTAGACATTATTATTAAGCTTCAGGATGAACTCTGTTTTGCTGAACCAGAAATTGGTGGAATTCTGCCATATATATATACATATATACATATATATATGAGTATGTATATGAGATCACAAGTAGCCAACCTGCTTTGACACTGATAAAGAAAATTGTGTTATTGGAGACCTTCGTCATCATGTGAGAGGATCTTTCATTGAAACTGCTGCCTAAATCAATTTCCAGATCTGAAATGTGACAATGAATCAGTATAATTAGACCTATAAATATGTAGAAAGATTTGCATCCCCATTTCTTTTCTGTAATAGAAATTTGGGGTTACAGTGCTTTAAAAATTAATTATTTTTTTCTGTTAAATGAGGAAAAAAAGAGATTTTACAAAGTTTCAAATACACTGTTTTTTTGATATTCCAAAGTCTTGGCTCTGCTACTAACCATGAGTATAATAGAAAAGTGGTTTTCATGGTTAATGTTATTTTGTATATTTTACTATTGCTGTTTTACCTTTAGAAAATTTGGAGTATTGGAGAAGGAAAATAAAAGAGTAGAAGCACTCACTGGAAAAGGCAGAAAATGTCTTGAGTTTTACTGTATTTTTCCTATAGCATTGAATAGCATTAAATGTGAAAGAGGGAGAAAGGAGGAAAGTGAAACTTTCATCTTTGCCTAGGAAGCTGAAGTACTTTTAAAATTTTTGTTATAAGACATTTCATAAATGACTGTTTTTATGTGCATTTTAAATTGAATCAGATTATTGATGAGTGTTAACATTAGAAACTTTTAGTAATGCTTCTAAGAATAATGCTTTCCTAATGAAAATAAAAGCTGGCACTGGGAATATTTGTGGGTTTATATCAACGAAATTGCTTTCACATCATTCACATATACTTTGCAAGCAATATTAGCAACTTCAGGTGTGGATTAAAAAACAGTCAATTGCAGACTACCATCTTCACCCCCACCTCCCAATATTTCTATAAATGGCTAGAAACTAGGTATATATAAGAAAAAAGTGTCTTGGTCAATGACAGAAGGAGGTTTGAAGTCCAGTCAAGGTAAGAAATAATGCTTATAACTTCTTTAGAGGGTGCAAAAAAATTATTTGGTTTTGAGCAAGAATTTCTCCCTGTAGTGTTGAACAAATGTGCCCTGTCATGCACCTCCTTTTCCAACCATCTAGACTAGAACACACTGTAGTTCTTTCTCTGTATCCACAAGTTTCCCTGCAAAGAAAACAGTGCAGAGAGAGACAATGCATACCCAGGTTTCTTTCTGGCATACATCTGGGATAATTCCAGATTGTATACTTACAGATTAAGTTTTTTCCCATATTTTTCAACAGATGTTCCTTCTTTTTTTTTTTTTTTTTTTTCTTTTTTCTTTTTTTTTTTTTTTAAGAAGTAAAAGGAAGACCCAGGGAGCTACAGGCCAGTCAGTCTTAGCTCTGTGACCAGCAAGATCATGGAGCTGATGCTCCTGGCAAGTATGCTAAGGCACATGGAAAATAAGGAGACACTTGTTGAGAGTTACTATGCCTTCACTAAGTGCAAATACTGCCTGACAAATTTCGTAGTCTTCTATGATGGGGCTACGGTGCTGGGAAGAGCAATTGATGTTATGTACCTGGACCTGTGCTAAACATTTGACACCGTCTCACATGATATCCTTGTCTCTAAAAGTGGAAAGATGTGGGTTTGAGGGTTGGACTACTTGGTGGATAAGGAGTTGAATTGATGGTTGTACTCAAGGAGTTGCTCTCTACAGCTCAGTGTCCAGGTGAAGACCAGTGATAAGTGATGCTCCTCATGAGTTGGTATTAGGACCAGCACTGCTTAACGTCTCTGTTGGTGACATGGGCTGTGTGACTAAATGCGTCCCCAGCAAGTTTGCTGGTAACACAAAGCTGGGTGTTGTGGTCAGCACACTGGAGGGAAGGGATGTCATCGAGAGGGACCTTGACAGACTAGAGGGGTGGGTCTGTGCAAACCTTGTGATTTCCAGCAAGGACAAGTCTAAGATCCTTCAAACGGGTTAGGGCAATCCCAAAGACTGACACAGGCTGAGCAATGAGTGGATTGAGAGCAGCCTGGAGAAGGAGGACTTTGAAATACTGGTGGATGAAAAACTTGGCATGACCCAGAAACATGTGCTTGCAGCCCAGAAAGCCACACATACCCTGAGCTGCATTAAAAGCAGCATGTTCAGCACATCAAAAGAGATGGTTCTGCCCCTCTACTCTGCTCTCATGATACCCCATCTGGGTCTCAGCTCTGGTATGCAGCTCTGGGACCCCCAAAATAATAAGGACATGGAGCTGATGGAGGGAGTCCAGAGGAGGGCCACATGGATGATCGGAGGGCTGGAGAAGCTTTCCTATGGAGACAAGTTGAGAGAGTTTGGGACAAGAAGACTACAGGGGGACCTTATTGTGGCCTCTCAGTACATGAAAGGGACCTACATGAAAACTGGAGAAGGACTTTTTATATGTGCATGTAATCACAGGACAAGGGGGAATGGCTTCAAACTGAATGAGTGTAAGTTTAGATTACATAGGAAGAAATTCTGTACTGTGAGGGTGGTGAGGCACAAGAGCAGGTTGCCCAGAGAAATTGTGGATGAAACTCCATTTACTTTCCAGTAACAGTTCAAGACCAGACGGTCTTTGAGGTCCGTTCCAACCCAAACCATTCTCTGATTCTGTGAATCTAAATAAGGGAAACAAAAAGGTAAGTTCTGAGTGGATTCTAATTTCTTAGTGATCACATCTGACATCCATCATTGTAATTTAAATATCAGCATTTAAATACATCATACTGATCTGTTAAGATCAGTAGACAGGTTAAAGGCAGCTGGTAAAGGCATAATATACCAGCTTTAATAGTGGCACAGAACTAGAGGCATTGAACTAGGGAAATTACTTTAGATGATCACCAATAATTTTAATTGATGAAGAAAACTCATCCAGTGGAAAAAGCTAATTGGCAAAGTAGCGAGTAAAAGTGATTTAATGTGTTCTATGGATCAGAAAATAAGACCTGGCATGGAGTATTGACTATTAGTGCAGCTGTTGTGAAGATGATCTGCATTGGAAAATTGAACTGAAAAAACCCAACGGGGAGTAGAAGTTTTGGGACAAATATCACTGTATTTTCTGCAAGAAGTTTAGGATTTTTGTACTGCTGAAGTTACAACTAATCACATAACAAATCCTTGTAAAGGTAGTATAAGAGTCAATAAGAACATACAGTCATTTTTGAGAATTCAAAATATTAAACTAACAGCAAAACCACGAAATTAAGACTCATCCTGTCTGATACGCAATCAAGACACATCTGTTCTCCTGTTGTTAAGACACTAGCCAGATTAAATGATTGAAAAGGAGTAACTATAGATGAATGAATATAAACTAATTAAAAATGAACATCATTATTTATTTTATAGAAATTAGCATTTAGCTGGGAAAAATAAAAAAAGTCCATGTAACAAAATACTCGTGTATTTTCTAGGCCCATAAGACACAAAGGAGACTCTAAAGCAACATTTTTCACATGTGACTGGAACTGTTCCCTTCCAGTGAGATAGATGTAAATGCTTCCTCAATCTATTAATATAATTAGCAGATAAAAATATTTATCCTTTTAAAGTGGACAGTGATCACATTTTCACAATGAGGAGTAGGACTCTTTTTACCTGCATTCTGATATGCTAAAGTCAGGTATCTAATTCTAAAACTTCTTTCTTCCGTGCTCTTGGAAGGTACTGTCTATACAGTGGATGTCTATCTAGCTCAAAGTTTGATGCCTATGTTAATAAAGATAAATGAGATGTCTCCCACATTTGGTGCTGTGTTTTTCTGTGGCTAAAGACATTCAGATATTTTTCATTGTTTGATGGTTTTTAGGAAGTCTGGTGAATTCACTGGGTACATTTAGGTAATATTTAGTGGTGAAATGTGGCCTTATCTCTTCTTTTCCCTCTTGCGAGGTAAATCCTGGACATGATTGTTTAAACTATTAGATTACTCAAGATGGATCATAAACTATAAACTACTGTAAGAGAGTTGGATCTTTATATTTTGTTGCTGTGAGCTAGCTACCTGCTAATAACGTTGGAGGTTGCCCAGAAAGAAACTTCATTTTTCAGCTATGATTATCATTTTATATTTTATGACTGAATTGATAAGTCAGAGGAGATATTTTGTGCAAAACTAGCCAGAACTGGCAACTGAAACAATAAACTGAGACTGTGCATGTATGCAGAATATCAGCACAGTTTCTAATGGGTCAGGTTCTACACTGGGGAGAGCACTTGGATGAAAGGGAAATGGATGGCTGATGACTAGCTTGGCATTTTAGCTGAGATTTAGAGAGTCCAGAGCAAGAACCAGTTTATAAATGCCAAAATCACTTACAATATAAGAACAAATGTATAAGTTCAAGTCAAATATTTTTCCTTCTACTGCTGACTGTGTGCTATAAACCTTTCACCCCACTAGGACTGATGAATAAATACAGTGTTTAATGAGACATACTATTCTAAAAAATTATCTAGCATGTGTTCTGTGCAAAAGGAAGTAATTAAGGCCTGCATATTTTGAAACAGCTTACTGAATTTCAATTTAGACATTCTAATAATTAATTGATATCTCCCATATGTTTATTGACTTTCAGTATTTCACAGTTACTTGAAATGACATAGCTGACTCATGATAAAAGCCAATTGCTGCCATCTTATATAAAATAGTGTCTAATTTTAGTTCTGTCCCCACTGAAATCAGAAAGACATCCCGTGGAACAAATAGTTGCCAATAAAGGTGGCAAGAGCTAACTCAATGTCTTTTTATTTGTTATTAACATGAGATTGGAAAGGATACAGCCATTTACTACTGGCTTTATATTCATCTGATCTGTTGTACCTGTGGTTGGCTATCAGGTAAGCCAAGTCACTGTTTGGCTTTAAAATCCTCTGTTAAACTGGCTTATTTGATTTAATCTTGATTTATTTGAAAGATCATTGATTTTTCTTTACTGTGGAACTTTTGTTTTGTTTCCAAACTCTGCAGTGCTTTGATCTGGGTTTGCTGTTAAAAAAGCCTTTTGTAAAATAAAGTTGTGGTTAAAAAAAACATTGCATGGAGGTTACCTGGAGACTACACAACGTGACATTTTCTCTGTAGAAGTACTGTGCAAGAAGTAAACAGCAATGCAAGAAGAAAAATGTCCTTTTAAAAAGCACAAGCCTGCTACCTAAGATAAGCAGAGGGGATAATGAATGTTATAAACCCTGAAAATTACTGCTTATTTTAGAAAAGTTTATATGTCAGAGAGGAAAAAAAGTAGATTAAAAGAACAGAGTGATTTGTGTACACAAAACTGTAGTCTTTCACCCAGTTAAAAGAAAAACTAACTTGAATTTTATCAATTAACTTGTATTCCTTTATGAAAAGGAACATTCTGGCATTGCTATTCAGGCTACCAAGTATCATGTACTGTCTGGTCATTTGGGATGTTACTTTATTACAGCATAGATTTATTAGGATCTTCAGCTAACCAGTAGGTAATACTAAGTGCATAGGTTTTAATTCGATTACCAGAATTCAATCTGTAGAAAGCTGGAATAGTGGTAAAAATTCAACTGGAGCAAAAATATAGCTGTGAACATCTAGGGGAGGTGACTTACAGGATAACAATGTTTGCATACATGCCTTTTGAATTCAGTCCTTAACATCTTTTTTATCAGTGTCAAGGGTTTTCAGTGGTGTGGCGCTTGGCCTTAAGGCAAATCACCCCAAACTTGTTTCAAACACCACTGTCAGGCACCAATGAATCAAATTTTCCAGTCCTTCATCAAACAATATTCCTTATGTTTCTTCCAAGGTTTTTCCAGTCAATGGCTAATTTGACCTCATAGACTAAGGAAGTCAGTTGCTTTGTTTTGCATAGTTTTGTTTTTTATTAAATAATCTCCTCTGTGTTCATGGGACACAACTACTGCTGAACTGTGATCCTAGTAGGTGGGTCCAGTCTCTGTACACATGTATATATGATTTCTTAGGCTCACAAACTGAAAACCTCTAATTTTGTGAGTCTAAACAAAGGAAATTATGAATCTACACTTTCATGTTCCCAGACAGGCTATAATTGCACATAGAAGAGGCATTGTGAAAAACCAAAATTTTGTAGACATTGAATTCTTATCTCAACCGTGACCTCTTCTAAAAGCTTGTCATGGAATTCTTCTCCCTGCTTGTCTTTGAGTTCTTCTGCCTGCTGTTCTTCTGCTGCTCTTTATCTTCAGAACAGAAATGGAGAGACATCTTTATGCAGACATTCTTTTGCCTCATCTTTGATTAAGTACTAGAATATCCAGAAAAAGTTGTGAGTGCCAGTTCCTCTCTGATGAGTATTCAGACTATAAACAGTTAGGATAGATGTTTAACCTTAAGAAAGCTAAAATCATGTCAGACGACTTTAATCAAACTGCTAATCAAATACACGTGCCAAAGAAAAAGCAATATGAAACTCCCCTTGTATTTTACTTTTAATTTAAAAGACAAAGTTTTTAAGAGTAAATATTCTTTTTAGTGCTCAAACATTTTCCTCATGCAGATGTCTGTGAGCCTAGATTAAGACAAAATAAAGCACAGAGACCTGTGTTGCACTTGTGGCAGAAGTGTCAGACCTGACTGAAAACTAAACTTCTACAAAAAAAAGAAGGATAGAATAAGCAGATGAACCCAACAACAGGGCAGATTAACAAGATGTATGATAGACAGCTGTGGGACTTAAAGGTCATCCCTAAACATGAAGCACATTTACCCTTTTAGCTACAGTGCTGTGGTCTTGTTCAGGCAACAAACCCTTGAGATTTCACTGTTATCCATCTACATTGAGTTACATTGCTAATTTAAATGCCTTGTGATTATGCTGTGTTATGATATCAATTGAAAGGTCAATGAATTCAGGAAATTGCTTTCTTATAGCTTATATGACAGCCTTTTTGTGATTTTCAACAAAAATTGGATAGTTGATTATTTTCCATATTACATAAGATAACAACCAGAGAATGTAATGATAAAATTCACAGAGAGATACGATATACTTTCTACAGGTTTTAAAAACACAATATTAATGAATGAAAAAAAAAATAATTGAGGCTGCCTTGTAGTAAACATTAACTCTATTTCATATAGAGAATAAGGCAAATAAAAAATACAAAACTGGTTTAAAAGCTTCAAGATTCCTACATTTTATCTTCCTCTGCATTTAAGAAAGCATAACAGGAGAAGCTATATATGTAAAGAAATATGGAGGAAAGGTATTAAACCAGTGTTTACAAATATTTGTTTAAATCCAGATGGGTGTTTGCTATAACTGTTTTCAACCTGCTTTTTTTTTTTGCAATCTGTAGATATTTACAGGAACAAATTATTCTTGTAGGTATGCTTGGGGAGTACCATTTTTTTTTGTAGGCACTTACTCATATGAGAAGAAAGACATTTGCACGTGGACATATGTATCTGTTATTTGCTGTTTGCTGTTCTTTACTGCTCTTTTTGCAGTCAGCTATACCAAGAGTAGAAAAAATACCATGTGATGGTGATGACTAAACATGTACAGAAAATTTCAAGTAGCTATGGGAAGCAATCTGCAGGCTGTAATTGTTCACATTTACTGTCCACTGAACAATTAAAAATAATAAATTTAGAGAAACCTAAATAATGAAAAAAACTACTAGTAATCAATGGAAAAATTGACAATTATCTGTCCTGATGATTAATTGATTCTAAAGAGCTTCTTGCAAAACAGTTTGTTTCATTCACATAATATTTTTCTGATTTGGTCCTTTTAGGGCACTGGGTTTGGCAACAGCTACAAAAATTGTGACATTGTGAGTTCCCATCACGTGTTGTATGAAGGTCTAGATTGGAATTAATTTTATACGGAAAGTGAACAATCTGTGATTTACTATTCTAGTTCACTTTTGGAGCTTAAAACTTATTTACCCATGAACAGATCCATTCTTTAGTTACAGTTCTTTTATCAGAATTCCCATATGAAACATTTCATGTAACTTAACAACTAGAACTTAGAAGAATCTAGGCTTTCAAGATCAGATCTAAATAAGCATTTGAATTATGTTCTTAATTTAAACATGAATAATCACTGATTATCACTTTATTGCATGCAGTTTTGAAATATTTCTTTCTTTCTTTCTTTCTTTCTTTCTTTCTTTCTTTCTTTCTTTCTTTCTTTCTTTCTTTCTTTCTTTCTTTCTTTCTTTCTTTCTTTCTTTCTTTCTTTCTTTCTTTCTTTCTTTCTTTCTTTCTTTTTCTTCCATAAAAATACAATTCTAAATTTAACATGACTTTTTTATGTAATACGGAGTTTGTGATTCTGCTTTTTGGCCACTGTTTTCAAGATAACCCTGCTGAATTCTTTGTGCTGCTGTTCTTTATAATCTGTATGTCATTGCACAGAAATTAAGCAAAGAAAGCCTTTGTTTGTGGGTTGTTTTGGTTTTTTCTCCTGTTTATTTTTTTGTTCTCCATGCAACATCCATTCATCAGAAAGTGAAAGAAACCATAAAAATTAATGTCCTTCTACAAGGGCCAAGCAAACGTGTATTGAAACAAAAAAAAACAGTAAAAATAAGAAGTATGAAATTATGACCCAATCAAATTAAATGTCTTTATTGATTTGGTTTGTCTCAGCTATAAGCTGCTTTTTTTTCTTTGATCTGATCCATTAACTTATGTACTTATGAATTGAATTCTATTCAAATCTGCAATGTTGAAGATGCTCTTCAAAGCTGAAGGTATTTGACAAGGCTGACTGTGTCATCCAGGGTTTGACACCTAGTTCTTAAATCCAAAGCCACCAAAAATTGATGAGAGGGAGGAACACCTGAGAAAATAGTGATTTTAAGATATTTTGTCAAGAATTAGATATTGAAAATTGTAATGCAAAATATACCTCTTGATAGCAAGAATGAGTCATAAATGACACCTAAATGTAATTGAGTAAATGAATGCTCCAACACAAAGATCTGTCTTGAAATATTTCTCTCTCATTATCAGCTCTCAGTGTAGACTATACTTTCCCAGCAGGCTAATAAAGTCCTTTGAGAAGGAAAGAGGATTTCCCAGAGGGGCTGTACACATTCATACCACCAGCATATGTATCCAAGAGCTAATATAAATCATAGAATGATAGATAAAATATAATGCTAGAAGAACTAGCATTTCTGACTGATAAACAATAAAGATTTCTAAACAGATTTTATCTGGCTTATGTTAGTAATAATCAATAATTCATTATAATAATTCACTGAAAATGCCCATCAATTGAAAGTGTGAAATATCTGTGGCACATGCTTACAAAATCAAAATCAATTTGGTTTACAGTCATAATTAAATTCAGTTGAACTGTATGCCAGGTAAACTACCTGTTGAAAAGTGAAATTTGAGTTGCAAACAAATACTGCAACAGCACAACTTTTATTGTTTTCTGTAAAAAGAGACATTGCTAGTACCTAATATGTGCTTTCCTCCACCCACTGAAGATTGCCAGATCTTTGCATTGTCAATGCTAAACATTTAGATCATAGAAATATTTGTGAACCTGACTATAAATGTGACTAATTAAACAAGAATACTGAATTTTTAGCTTATTCAGGTATAGAATATAGAAGCAAAGTGGTTTCCCTGAACTTTCCTGGTGTTGGCTGGATGTTTTAAGTAACCTTGCAACTAAAATTGTCCTAGTCATTTCCAATACATGATGATCACAAGAGAAAGCACATATATTTCTATGCTGAACAACACAAATTCTCCATTAGCTCTCCCTGAAACATTAAAAGCCAAGCAGAGAAATGCCTGTCTGCTTCAGAGATATTATGATGAGTGAATACACACAAGTCTATTTGACCTGCGCTGAGCCTCATCAGACAAATTAGCCATCCATCTGTCAGCCTTCTCCAGCCTTTGTTTTCAGTATTGTTTTCATGGAGTACCAGTGTTTTCTGCAGGCAGGATTTTTCACGCTCAGGCTAATCAGCCATATAACGTCTTGTGTTTTCCGAGGTCTTGGCCTCCACAATATTTGGGGTGCTAAAATGTGTCCAACAAAAAGACTTAGAAGCATCTTAAGAGACAAAATTATATTGCTTTCTGTCCAGAACAAGGAGCAGTTTCATGAGACAATTTCTAGTAACACAGTAACTTCTAAAATTCAATTCTTTTGCCATGCAATATTTTGTAATGTCTTGTAAATTTGTCATGATGACATTTAAATTTATATATAGGTCTTAAGCTGACATTTGTTTTAGCACAAACCATTCCTTTATAACCCTTGAACCTGAACACATGAGCTTGGTTATACCTTTTAGTATAGGGAATCCTTCATGATTATTGTTACAATAGTGCCCTGAAGGGCTCTTATGAAAAGGTTAAGCACTTCACACCAAGTTATAACCTCAGTCGACTTCCAGATGTAACTATTTTGTTGAAATTAAGTAACTTACTTTTTAAAAAAAAACTTTTTTATTTTCTATACTTTTTTGTAATTATAATTACTGCTTTGCTTAGTCAATTCTTAGTTGTGATTAAATACTAAAATGAGTTAATGGCTTTCATTTCAATGAATTATCTCGTTACAAGTATATAGCTTCATCATCTAGTATAGGCAAAAAAGTGATGGTAAACAATATGAATGCTCGAAAAGTACTTGCATAGTGAAATCTGGTTTTTAGAAAATAATATCTATTTTGCTAAAGGCAGCATTGCAGAGACAGAGCAAAATTTCATAAAAAGAAAAATTCTGGAAGTAGAGGAATCACCTGTGAGTATTGGCATTTCTTTTCCAATTTTTGGCAGTATAGTATAATCTGAAACGGATAACCATAGTAATGTTTGCAAGGTCATGTTTCTTGTGAAAAACCAGCTTAAAATGTGAATACTAACATGGCAGATAACTGGGTGCCTATGTGTCTGAAAACATTGATAAAACTTGAACTGAACAAAAGCAGCATGTCCTGAATCTTGCAATTGGCAAGTGACATGAGATGGAACTGCAAGTCAGGAAGTTGATCACATGCTGTGCCTCTGCTCACTGATTATTTAGATTTAGGAAGAAGTGTTCTCCCCCCCATGGGTGAAGATCTTGATTGAAGAAAAAATCTTGGACATGGGTGAAGAGCATGGAAATCAGGGTACTGTGTACAGACAAATGCCAGGGAATGGCCTGGGACTTTGTGAGGTAATACACAAGCTGGTCACTACAAGCAGCAGCGTGGCGAGAACCAGCATGACTTTGTGGCCAACCCTCCTGGATCAGTAGTGATGCCTCTGCAGGGAAAGCATGTCAAGAGCTATTGAACACATGGCTGGAGGGGAGTGACTGAGTGAGGAACTGAGGGAGTGAGTAGGAGTGGAGTAAAAGCTCCAGTCTTCTTGGTTCTTAAATAAACCCCAGATCTATAACCACTGTGTGTTGCCACTTACTCTCTCCTTGTCCATGACAGATCCTTATTCACCTTAGCTAACTAGACATCCTCCTCATCATTACTTGCAATTAAGTGAGACTGCTGTGCCCAAATGTCCCTGTTTTGACTATTCAAAACAACACGTTCAGATATGTCTGATGCAAAACAGACTGGTTACACCCTTGGTGACATCATTGTTCATTCAAATATGTGAAATTCATGAGCTTTGTGGCATTGAAACTGCTCACAGCCTGAAAGAGAAGGCATCTGCCCCTTGGTGTAATTTATTAATTTTCATCAGAAATTCAAATTAATATCTTTTCAGATATTTAATTCAGATAAGAATTTCTTGAAAAATCTGTGCCTGCCAGAAATGCAAAAGAATATTACTGTAATTTGAAATATGGTCAGATATAAAAAATCTGGACTTGGGGGTGCTGGTGGACAAGAAATTGACCATGATTCAGCAATATATATAAGGTAACACTATATTCATTCAGAGCTTTCACTGGAGCTCAGGAACTGGCTGCTGCATGAAGAGCTGCTTCATCTGTGAAAGAGGGGAAATTATGCTTCTTGGATCTGGTCCAAAAATGGTCTTGAAAAGAATAGTAATTTTTCCATTTATTTTGGCAAATTAACATTAGACTCTTAAGCAGTGCAGATTTTAATTCAGTGTCCTGTTTAATTCTGTGTCCAACGAAGCATCTAAATGGGATTCAGACTTGGTTTTGGGGTTTTAAAGAAGCAATGTTGAGCTCTCAAGGCTCACAGCTCCTGTCTTGTTTCATTCCAGTTGGCTGTGTAGATACCAACATCAAAATTGCTCACTACTAGAATGTTCTTGCAAAACTCAAGGAGGAAAAAAAGCCAACATGTTGGCAACAAATGACGCTGTTAACACAGAAAGTGGCACTCGAATCACAGGGTGAGCACTAATTCAGAGAACATACATTATATGACATTTCATTGTGGATGTTTGCCCTTTACTGCAATGAAACAAGACTGTAATCATTGTTATTATCTTAAATGCATAAAGAAGGGTTAATTAAGGGCTTGATTCTAATTATATATCAGGTGCTTCAGAGAACGACCCCTTAAATATGGAATAAGTGAGAGTAAATTGCAAGCAGTATTGCCTCACTCTAACTTTCTACAGTGATTCCATCTGACCAGTTGTACTCAGAGTCTAAAATAAGGCCCCTGGTTTTCTAACAGAGCCAGTTATGTTCTAAAGGAACTAGGACAACAACATGACCCAAAGTAAGTTGCTTACTATTCTCTGAAGTGAATCTTGCCACTCTTTCCTTACTTAGGGTGACAGTATACACTGTGATAGTCCCTCCACACTACCTCAGGTAGGGTGCAATTCAGTGTAATTTGATATGAAGTAATGCTGCATTTCGGTAAATACACAGAGTATGCATAGTATGCCTACTTCATGCACTTCTACTTTTGAATATTTCTGCAGAGTGTCTGCCATCTTCATGTTTAGAAATAGAAAAAAATTTATTTTATTTTTTAATAAAGTAGCATTTTGGGGGATTAGTGACAACTTCAAATATGCAGTGTGTTATTTCTCCATCTATGGATGAAAAATTCTCCAGGGTATTGTAAATGTTATAAAAGGCAGTCAGAGATATAAATTTTAATTTTTTTTTAAGCTGAAGTATGCACAGCAACATATAGCTTGATAATTGAAAACTGCACGTGCTAAGGATTAAAATGAGCATAGTAATATTTCTTTCTACTGAATGTATGTGGCCTGCTCCATGTTATTGTGACAAAATCTGTTTGGTGCATCTGGAAGATCTAGATGAGAGATCCTAAATTTGGAGCATGGTGCAAACATTTTTCTTGAATAAATCAAATACAATTGATTTCTTGTTTTTAAATAATTAGATCTGTCATGCATCAGTTTCATTAGCTTGGAGAAACTTTGAAACAGATCATAAATACCTTTGACATATCTTCATATTATCAGTACTATAACGAGAAGCTCCCTTCTACAGCTGCTGAGGTGAATATGCCATACTTCTGTATTCCAGTGTGATCCTTACAACTTTTCTGCATGTCAGGAGACACACTGAATTAATCCACCTTTTCCTGAGCTCTAGTTTTGTTATCAGTTGTGGCAGGTTCTGTATAGGCCCAATATGTACCTTTGGATGCAGTGGAACAATTTACAAGGAAATAGGATATTTGTTTCATAGATCCTGCCATACATATAGAGATGAAAGGGGTTATATATATATGTATTGTTCTGAAATAATAGCATGTGCTCACTTATTGCAGAAAATTAAAAGCTAGAAAAAAAGAAGTATGCTCTCTCAGGCACTTGGTATGATTCTTGGGGTTGTCCCATGCAGGTTCAGGAGCTGACTTGATGATCCTTGTGGGGCCTTTCCAAAACGGGAGAATCTATGATTCTATGGAATTTGTAGTTAACTATGCTGATACAGATTGTTTTTTCTTCTCTGATCTAGAATTTCCTTCTGCTAGCTTTAGATAGACATTGTTTTACTGTGCTGTTGATTATTCTAGTTCTCTACCACCATCCCAGAAGAGAGGAAGAATACAGACAAAAAGTTATGACTGCTCTAATATTCCTTGAGTTTTCTTACTGTGTGATTAAAAAGTATTCCTTCATGTTTCTTGTATCTGAATTCTGTAGAACCACCCAACACAGTTTATAAAGCATCTTTCCCACTTTCTCTTTTCATAAGCATTCATAATGAATATATATTATGTTTGATTATTTTCTAATTTGAGACAGTCTTCCTTTATTATTTTGAAAAAGACTACCTGCTCTATAAGGGCCAAGTATTAACTTTGCATTCTTGTTTTTAGGGTCATTTCTATGCTCTTCCTGTGAATATGTTGTAAATGAAGCCAGATTCCACAGATTTTGAAACTAAGAATGGAAACTTTAACTTGAATAACATCCCTGTGACCTTGTTCTATTCCCGTTGTAAGTTTTATAGAAGATCCATCCGGGAAATATATCACAATCGTACACCCCTTTCAAATAATTTCTAACTGATAAATCATCCCAGAGCCCCAGACATGCAACCTGATCAGAACACACCAGTGGAGTTTTAGGGCTGAGATTCCAAAAGGTCAATGGAGAATAAGTGCAGTAATAGTGACAATTGCTAATATCATCAGTAAGTGAAGGTTTTTCAAATAACCTAATTTTAATATTTATCTAAACTAAACAGTAACAAATTGCATGGAGAAGTACAAACCATACTGTCTGGTTGCCACTTACAAAAGGAAATACCATTTATGATTCCATGAAAATTTTCTATACAAAAGTAGACCCATTTTTATCCAATTCCTTTAAGAAGCATGGGGGGGGAAAAAAAGAAAAAAAAAAAAAAAGAGAGAGAGAGAAAAAAGTGGGTTTGCTTATAAAAATGAAAATTTCATATCACTTTGCCCCAGGAAAAATTTTAACAGCTTCTATTACAAAGTGCTGCTATAGATTTACCACAACATATAATTAGTATGAAAGGATCAGAAACTCGCTTTGCATTATCCCTCTTTAGGCCAACATATGCCTGTTAATTTAGATGAGAACTCTATTAAGTTGAGTAAATTCATGTGGATCCAAGACAGGTCTAACAAAAGTGCTTTTTAACAAAAGTGTCAAAAAGGCAGGCAAATGGGGTTGTGTGATAACAGCTTCAGAGCCTTCAGGTATCCTTTTTTTGCAAACTGTGTTCTTCTGGGGTAACTTTGGCCCCAGACCTTCCAGACTCCAGCACACTGAGAGACACTGATTACAGGTTGACATCCTCCCTGTTTCCTGTCTCTCTGAGTGGCTGGGGGAGGGAAAATTGGAAAGAAGGAAGGGGTGTGCTATAGCGTTTTAAAACATGGGTTTATTTCTCATTACACTCCTCTAATTTGATTGGTAATAAATCAAATTAATTTCCCCAAGCTGAGTCTGTTTTGCTTGTGGTCATAAATGCTGAGTGATCTCCCTGTCCTTATCTCAGCCCACGGAGCCTTTTGTCATCTTTTTCTCCCCTGTCAGATTGAGGAGGTGGAATGACAGAGCTAGGGTCAACTCACCACATAATAAAGGAGGTATGTAGTCTTTTGGGACAGAAGACAGTCAGTCTTTCCACAGAGATAACATTTACCTTCTTTCCTGTCCTCTAACTACTGAAAAATTATTCCTCATGGAACTTGGTAGTTTAAAAATAGTCTTCTCTCTTTCCCAAAATTTAAAATTGTGTTAGATAAGGCAATCGAGTCTATACAAGTTCAGTGAGTTAAATAATTTCCATCAAGCTTTCAGACCTCTCACAAATAGTTTGGTGTAATACAAATCCCAAAAACTTTTCAAATGAATAAAATCATTCTTTACAAGAGACAAAAATTACTGATCAATTCAGAATGAGTATCACATATTTTAAGACTGATCAAAGAGACAGCAGCAAGTATAATATCCTCTCTTTAAAAGATTAAACTCTTTCGTGCAAAGAGGTTTTAATTAGAAAGTTTTTGGGATTGCTTTGTAAAATATCACTGCATAACTTGAAAATTTACAAAATAAATTAGGAGTGTGATTAGGAAGAAAAGTAGTATAAAAATTTCGTAAAAGTAACTTGAAAGAAAAGCATTAAATTTTGGGCTTTATAAAAGAAAATGAGTGGGAACAATGTCAGAAGCTAGTGAATATGTGATATAATTCACAGTGGAGAGCAGAAGGGAAAAAATAGGAACCCAAAGTGGAATGTATGTCAGATAATTAAGACCTTAGTGTTGCATTATCTGCATTTGCATTACTCATCTTACCTGTTTCAGTAGTCATTAAAGAAAAATAGGTATTCCAGACTGCCATTAAACCCAAGGTAACACATCTGTTCAATGATTTAATCATTGAAGTTGGTGAGATATCTCCAGGAACATATGATATAATTTTCTTGAGCAAGGCAAACATCTTGTTGTATTCACTGCATAGACAAGCAATTCCATATGCTTAAAATATGTATCTACATAAGTGGAGACTTAGTTTTCTTAAATCAGGTGTCCATCTATACTGACTGATTGAGTAGGGAGCAAAAATAAAGTGATGGATGCCTATGCAGTCTCAGGTCATCTTAGCGTAACCTTATTTTGAAGTCTGGCACTAAAGAGAACAAGCTGATTTTCAAAAAGGTGTTGGTAGGATTATGTGATACCTTTGTAGTTAAAAAGAGATTTCTATGTATAGAGACAGGATTCAGTTCCATCAAAAATGACTCAGAGCCAAGAGGATCCAAATCTACATGGAACTGAAAGGAGATGCCCTGCTGTAGCTTCAGTTGTGGAAGTTGCTAGTAGCTACAGCACAGTTAATCTAAAGCAGTATCAGATATCTTTCTTTAGACAGTTCTACTGTGTGTAGTGAGGTCCCATGGGTAAAAAGCTGAAAAGTTTTTTTGCCTACTATAGGCAACTAGTGTCATTTTAGCACAAAGCCATTAGAGAGTGCCCAAAGGAGGGCTACAAATCTGGTGAAGAGTCCAGAAGGGAAGCCATCTGAGGAGCGGCTGAGGGCACTTGGTCTGCTCAGCTTGGAGAAGAAGTGGCTGAGGGGAGACCTCATACCTATCCACAATGTCCTCACAAGGGAAAGCAGAGGATCAGGCACCCATCTCTTCTTTCTGGTGACCAGTGACAGGAAATTTTCCCACAGAAATGGCAGAAAGATGTAGGTTGGATATTAGAAAAAGGTTTTTCACTCAGAAAAGGTTTTTCACCCAGCCAGGTGGCTGACTGGTGGAACGTGTTCCCCAGGGAAGTGGTCACAGCTCCAAACCTGAGTTCATGAAGCATTTGGACAATGATCTCAAGACCATGGTGTGATTTTTGGGGCTATCCTGTGCAAGACCAGGAGTTGGACTTGATGATTCTTGTAGGTCCCTTCCAGCTCAGGATATTCCATGCCTCTATTTTTCTATGAAAGCTTGGATCCTCAATTAGAAGCGTAGTTTACCTGGCACAGAATCCTGTCTGTGTCTCACTTGTCCAGACACAGGCATTTTGGTGCCACCTGAGAGAATCCCACATGCATGAGACACCTCCATGGAGCTAGACCACTTCTGTGAATGGATCTCTTATGAAAGAAACCAAATGCCCAACACTGACACATTGCCTTAAAACAAAGAAAAATACAGCAATACCCTAATTTTATGGGTTTCATCTTAATTTAATGAATGACATTTAGGCTTTTGCCATTGACTTCAGCAGGCCCAGAAATCATCAGGGGAACATTGATATACATTTTCCTTTCCTCTCATTGATGAGCCTCTGCTGTAGAGGCTTCTAAATGAAATTCAATTGTAAAT